>MU624245.1:508604-1003673 GCA_025201745.1 Xylariaceae sp. FL1651
GCCTTCGGCTGCTGCTTGAAGTGCTGTACGGCCGCTATATTTAGTAGCAGCAGCATTGACGTCGGCTTTAGCTGTAAGCAGTCTTTCGACGATATCGAGATGGCCGCCTTCGGCTGCTGCTTGGAGTGCTGTACAGCCGTTATATTCAGCAGCAGCAGCATTGACGTCGGCTTTAGCTGTAAGCAGTCTTTCGACAATATCGAGATGGCCGCCTTCGGCTGCTGCTTGGAGTGCTGTACGGCCGTTATATTCAGCAGCAGCAGCAGCATTGACGTCGGCTTTAGCTGTAAGCAGTCTTTCGACAATATCGAGATGGCCGCCCGAAGCTGCTGCTTGGAGTGCTGTACGGCGGCCGTCGTATTCAGCAGCAGCAGCATTAACGTCGGCTTTAGCTGTAAGCAGTCTTTCGACGATATCAAAATAGCCGCCTTCGGCTGCTGCTTGGAGTGCTGTACAGCCGCCGTCGTATTCAGCAGCAGCAGCATTAACGTCGGCTTTAGCTGTAAGCAGTCTTTCGACGATATTAAAATAGCCGCCTTCGGCTGCTGCTTGAAGTGCTGTACGGCCTTTATATTCAGCAGCAGCAGCATTGACGTCGGCTTTAGCTGTAAGCAGTCTTTCGACGATATCAAAATAGCCGCCCGAAGCTGCTGCTTGAAGTGCTGTACGGCCGCTATATTTAGTAGCAGCAGCATTGACGTCGGCTTTAGCTGTAAGCAGTCTTTCGACGATATTAAAATAGCCGCCTTCGGCTGCTGCTTGAAGTGCTGTACGGCCGCTATATTTAGTAGCAGCAGCATTGACGTCGGCTTTAGCTGTAAGCAGTCTTTCGACAATATCGAGATGGCCGCCTTCGGCTGCTGCTTGAAGTGCTGTACAGCCGTTATATTCAGCAGCAGCAGCATTGACGTCGGCTTTAGCTGTAAGCAGTCTTTCGACGATATCAAAATGGCCGCCCGAAGCTGCTGCTTGGAGTGCTGTACGGCCTTTATATTCAGCAGCAGCAGCATTAACGTCGGCTTTAGCTGTAAGCAGTCTTTCGACGATATTAAAATAACCGCCTTCGGCTGCTGCTTGGAGTGCTGTACGGCCGTCGTATTCAGCAGCAGCAGCATTAACGTCGGCTTTAGCTGTAAGCAGTCTTTCGACGATATCGAGATGGCCGCCCGAAGCTGCTGCTTGGAGTGCTGTACGGCCGTTATATTTAGCAGCAGCAGCATTAACGTCGGCTTTAGCTGTAAGCAGTTTTTCGACGATATCGAAATGGCCGCCTTCGGCTGCTGCTTGAAGTGCTGTACGGCCGCCGTCGTATTTAGCAGCAGCAGCATTGACGTCGGCTTTAGCTGTAAGCAATCTTTCGACGATATCAAAATAGCCGCCTTCGGCTGCTGCTTGAAGTGCTGTACGGCCTTTATATTCAGCAGCAGCAGCATTAACGTCGGCTTTAGCTGTAAGCAGTCTTTCGACGATATTAAAATAACCGCCTTCGGCTGCTGCTTGAAGTGCTGTACGGCCGTCGTATTCAGCAGCAGCAGCATTAACGTCGGCTTTAGCTGTAAGCAGTCTTTCGACGATATCGAAATGGCCGCCCGAAGCTGCTGCTTGGAGTGCTGTACGGCCGCCGTCGTATTTAGCAGCAGCAGCATTAACGTTGGCTTTAGCTGTAAGCAGTCTTTCGACGATATCGAGATGGCCGCCCGAAGCTGCTGCTTGAAGTGCTGTACGGCCGTTATATTTAGCAGCAGCAGCATTAACGTCGGCTTTAGCTGTAAGCAGTTTTTCGACGATATCGAAATGGCCGCCTTCGGCTGCTGCTTGGAGTGCTGTACGGCCGTTATATTTAGCAGCAGCAGCATTAACGTTGGCTTTAGCTGTAAGCAGTCTTTCGACGATACCGAGATGGCCGCCCGAGGCCGCTTTCTGGAGCGCGTCATCTACCACCCCAGCACGCATATCATTCATCAGGAAAATGTCCAGCTGTGCGACATCATGACTATTAATGGCATTGAAAATGACTTCCTTTTGCTCTTGGGTTGAAAATATCCGTGATGAAACGATCAGGCGCATCAACGCATAGTGATGTGCCTTTTGGGCCCATTCTAGAAGAGCGTGGCTATCCACATTCAACAATTCGGGTTGCCATGGCTTCAATGCCAGATCGTGTCGCACGATAATTAAATTCTTCCAGACAGACCACATCTTTGACCTATCATTCTGGAACTGCTTGGTATGCTGAATCCAATTAGTTGATGCGTACTTGAGAAATGGATGTGCGTTGAGAACTGCTCGGGAAGTCGTAATTGAATCATTCGTGCGGTCCAAATACAAGATAGGAGCTGAGGCCCCGCTGGACCCACGTTTCTGCATGACCTTTATAATACGCTTCAGTTGACGTCCGAATGGCACTTCTGTAATAATGTCATCCGGCTTTGGAAGCTGTGTTGGCTTTGCTCTTCGACTAAGCGTCGTTTTGAAGTCATTAAAATCGAGGTAGGTGACGCATATCTCACCAATGAAATGATCTGCCTCTTCAAGATCAATGAAAAACATACTAAGATCAGAATCAATCGGCTGCCGAAACAGAGCTGGTTGTTGAAGCAGGAATTGCTTCACAGTGTGGTGAGCATATTGGATTGATCGATATTCCTCGTCAACGTGTACTAGATTTTCGCATACTGAGACAATGCTATTTATGTCGTTGAGAAGACGTTCTGGCTTGAAATATTGCTGGCCAACCTCGATTGTGATAGCTTCTCGAAGCTCTTCAAGAGTCAGAGGTCGTGTTGAGGCAGCGATCCACAAGAAAACCTTTGCGGTTATTTTTTCATGGCCTCGACGCAAGATCCGGTGTAGCACCCGAAAGAAAAGCTCTTCAAGCGTCTTTGGGAGGTTCTTCAGGGATTGACGAATATCTTCGTCACATAGTTGCTCACAGACTTCCCTTACTTGGAAATCTACCCAAAGGAACCTAGATCATCATGTTAATGCATAGGAATGCTATCGAAGTGGACGAGTTACCTACATGCCATCGGCACCGTGAGCCAACGCTTGTGCAATTTCCTCTACTAGTTGAGGGTCTCCAACTTGCAAGTCCTCACTTTCTATTCTTTCCTGGAGTGTCCCAACGATATACGTTGTGATATCGTCTGAAACTTCCGAGTTATCCATAGATACCTGGATCATGGAGCCGAAATATTTCTGTAGCTCGTCCGAAAGACTCGCGCGACTTGCCAAGAATAACTTTGTGCTTGTTGTTGAAGCGACCAACGACGACAGCGCCTTCAGGAGTTTAGACCGATCCAAATGGTCACATTCATCTAGGCCATCCACTATAATATAAGACGGCTTTGATGTGGGCGTGATATCGCGAAGAAACTCGGCAGTCTCGTTCAGCTCACTGTCATATTTGAGTCCTCGTAGCTTTTCCTCCATTTGGTCGGACAACTGAGTTAAGGTTGGTAGTCTTTGCCGTACAAGTGATCTCATGATAGTCTCGGCCTTGAGAGACTCCTGGTCGCTATAATGAGCAAAATAATAAGACACCAGGATGTCCGAGCGTCCTTTTTGGACAAAGAGATGATCGATGACGCTCGCACTATAAATACTCGTTAAAAATATGACAGGAAATTCAAGGTTATGACCTCACTAACGAAATAACGCTCTTTCCCGATCCAACTACGGGCAGGTTAATAAGCTACAAGTACGACTACTAGGTTGGCTTACTTTTGCCTGAACACCATAGAATGGAAGAACCTTTGAGGTCGTTCCACTTGCAGAACTCTACGGTCTGGAACATCCATGCTGCGGTGTTGCCAAAGCGTTTCCGTTGGTTCTGCTTAAGCAACCTCTCGGGATCATAAGTGCAAAAAGCATCTAGGAGCTTCTGCTTTCGTTCCTCTATTGCGTACATTATCTATCAAGTTGGCAGTCTGTAATCTCGAAGGGAACACTTACGCTCATCTCGTTCTGCTTTTCGTAATAACAACAAACGAATCGAATTATTATCGCTCTGCGTGCGCGAGGTGATGGTTTTCAACCATGTTCTCCCCTTCGCGGCCTCCGTTCGTTCTTCAGCTTGGAGCTTCTGTTCTTGTGCATCGACGTATGCCTTGGCAAGGCTGATAGCGTCCTTCACATTGACGCTGCATCTGCGGATGTCATCCGTATCTGGTCGGAATTCTTGGTCGAAGGATCTATAGAAAGCTTCTCGAATCTGTCTAATCCCTTTGGCCTAGTTAGACATCTCTATAGACGAGCAGGAAGGCGTTACTTCTACAAGGACGCTGAATTGCTTCAATGATGTGCTTGCAGCAGCGAATGATAGAAGCATGGAAATTCGACAAAGACTCTTGCAGCCGTTTCGAGCTCCGATATAAGGTTCCATATTCAGTGAATAGTGGACAAAGACGGCCCAAGTTCATGAGCAACTCTGAGATCGCCTCGTAGTATGATGTGTAATTGACAACAATCTGCAATCAATTAGAGAAGAATTCAAGAGATCTAGAAAGACTGATACTTGCTTGCATTGTCAATCGCATACTTCCCCAGACAAGTGCGGCGATCTCCGGATGTGACGACACGAAGATACCAATAATGCTGCAAAATTCTCGAACTGATTGCAGGAGCTTGGAAACTCGACTACCAACACTTCGACCCTTTCTGCTCCTGTTCACGGAATCGAGTTCTGCAGTGAATACGAGGACTGAATCGGCATCGGGCACAGCGCGGGTCTCGTAAAACTTGCGGCGTTGTTCATCTGTGAGTGCGGCGCTGAAATTTGCGACGGCCAGTTCTAGTCCCTCTACGGGGCGTGCCACCTGCGTTATGGCATCCATGATTTAGGTGACGACGAATACCAAGGAAATACTCTAAATCGGTTTTAGCTTTCGCCTGTTTGGTTGGGCATTGGCAGTATCTTCTTCCGAACATGGAAATTTTCGGATCCGTGGATGCACGACGGTACGAGGTATGAGAGAGAAAGAAGGGGATGGAATGAATACATAGCCATACCCTTCGCAGTCAGCCTGGAGAGCAAGATTGTTGAGTGCATAGCCGCCGCCACATCTGCAGCATGACCCGAGTTATGCGAGACACACATCTTTTGCGACGCAATTGGAGGCCATATTGAAGAGGACCAATCGAAGGTGAGGGGATGAAGCGGCCTATTGAGGGTAGAGCAGGCTGCACAGGGTCAGGCTTTTTTTTGGGTAATCGATGCCAACGGAATAGCTACCAACGAGTAGATAATAGGCATTGGTGGTGATTACCTATCTGGTTTAGCGCGATACATGTGCCAGGGATTTTACTTAGTCCTAACACCACAGTAGACTTCTCGGAATCGACCTTTGCGCCTTCGGCTCTGTTCAGTTCTTCCAACCTTCGTTTCGCCTCGAAGCCGGCCAAGTCTAAGGGTTCAGTCAGGACCAGTAGTTTAAGTAAGAGAGGATACATATGCATATACGGATAACACGCAAACGAGGCGGAGGAATTGGCCCTTTCACTTCTTATATTCGACTCTGCCAACCGTTTCGAGGTCTCATCTTCTCGCCTACAATTTCGACTCCGACGACTATAGACTCGAAATGACGTCCCCTTCACTTATTGAAAATGTCCAGGTCCGTGCCTTCCGCCTTGCACTTCCGCAAGGCGACGTGGCGTATCAAATGCAGATGCTTGGCAGCCAAGTTTCTACCGTCTATTGCCCATTCTCTTAGGATGAGTTGGTCAGAGGACTGTATCTGTTAACGCATTAGCAAGTAAACTCAGCTAAGGCCTACGTATAGTATACTAACACGCCATGTGCTCAAGAGACATTTTTTCGGTACCCAAGAGTACTCGCCTAGAATACTAAACGCGCAAGAACTCGTTAAGTGCATCTTCAACTCGTTTGCCCTATCTACAGCATTCAACCAGGCGTTCTCACTAGATAGTGGTACATGAGTCTTGGCTACCCCCAATTTTGCTAGCACCATCGCCAGCCTTGAACGATCGGGTATGGATGGCGACCTGTGGGCTTTCGTTGCTGCAGCCATCTATGCGTTCAGGGATATGATTCGGCTTCATAAAGACCAACCCACCGATGAATACGTTCGCCACGACTGCGCGCTTTTACTGCGGGATCATTTCCATAAGGCGTCCGATTTATTCGCAATCGCCTCCAAATTCAAGGAATTCGCCAATAGCATGCAGAATGATGACCTTCTGATGGTCGGTATGACGACTAAGATTGTACTACATTAGTAATACTTATACCTTGAAATAGCGGCAAGAAGTTTAGCACGATCGTTTGATCCGACTCGCAATATCTTGGAGTGGGCATCAGCTGATTTATAATGCTAGATATTGGATTGTCCGGCGTAGAGCAGGTGATACCTCGTGAAGTAAATAGTCATCAACCTATGTTGCTTGCCAGACCTATTTAGCATCTTGCGGGGCATTACCCTTTAGTATTTCAGATACGAATAAAAGTAGGCCTTACAACTTATTTGTAGCCAGCTAGGGATGCGAGAGAATGTTAGGATATATGAAAAAAAAGACAACCAGTCTATGGTTTTATTCGTCGCGAGATCGTAAGTGACGTGTAGTGCTTCCGTGGGTCTTCTCGCCTTGTCCCGTCGGATCAATTTATCCTTAAGGATGGCTTCTAGACGCTATGATCTCCCACGCCCAGGGATTTCCAGGTCATATGTTCTCTGAGACCAAAGATAGTAGGGGCAACAAGTTCTACAACTATGTACGCGAATCATCCTGGCTTCAGGAACCCGGTATCCTGCCATCAGAGTATTCGGACTTACATGAGTCCTTCTCGTATTGGTTTAACGACTTAGTTACTCTCGCTTATTCCCTACAAGATTCTAGCTTGAAGGCACAGGTTCACCAGGCAGCCCAAACTGTCCTCGATCTTCAAACAGACGATGGCTGGATCGGACCTGAAGACCACCCAAACCAAGAGAGAGTATTCTGGGGCCGTTATCCCTTCTTCCTTGGGCTTATACAGTTAGCCGAGGCCAACTCAACATGGACGGATCCAGTCGACAGTCTACGGAGATTCATGGATCTGGCTAACCAAATACTGCACGCTGGTGGCAAAGGCTATCGCATCTGCGAGGTGGGCGCATATTGTACGTGTGGACAAGTCCGAGTCGCGGACTTCATGATCACCATTCAATGGCTTCTTCAGAACCATCTCTCCGAAAGCCAAGATGAGGCATTATGGGATACCAGTAAGCTGCATCTCACTAAATCCTTGTCTAAGGGTAAAGTGCTATTGTTTCCAGTTACTACTTTAATAATTATTTCTTAGCTCCAGGCTCACTCTTAAATCCTGACGTGAAATTAACATTACTAATCCAATATGCCTAGTGAACCCTCTACAGGACCAGAATCAATATAATTGGAGGAATGATATACCGATGGTGTTGATCAACCAGTTGTTTCGAATCCTTCAGTGGACGAGTGGTACTACGGCTTCACCCATGGTGTGAATGTTGGGCAAGGCTAGTGGTTTAATCAATGTCTTCCTAGTCGCTCATGGTCTTGGAAATAGATCTCAAGATACTAATTTCAATCCTAGGGCTCAAGTCGCCAGCCGTACTTCGGCGTTCTACTCGCAACGATTCGCTGCTACAAACTGCAGCATCGGCAGTTTCCTTAACGACTTTGGACCACGGGTCGCCCTCCGGCAGTATCCTTGGCGACGAGATATTGCGGGATCAAAAGCCGTCTATGAGGAGCGAACTATGCACCGCCGTCGAGACGGGATACTCACTCGCCTACTTCTACCAAGCCACAGGCGATAACACATACGCAGATCATGCCGAACTAGTCTATTATAATGCTCTGCCAGCCAAACGGCACACCGCGGCTGGGGTCATCAGTATATAGAGCAACCAAACCAACCATTTGCTCGGTATGGGGTAGGTTGGGATCTCTTCACCACATCGAACGCGGGTTCCGCGGTGGTCTACGATCCTGAGCCCCTATACCCCTGCTGCACGGTGAATTTCCCGCAAGGCTATCCCAAGTTGACTACGCACAGCTAGGCACGTAGTGGTGACATTAGTATTGCACACATGCTACTTGCCCCTAGTCGCGTCACTGCGCAGATCTCAGGTTACAACGTAACGATTTCTTGCAACACTAACTATCCACTCGATGGGAAGCTATATTACGAGATTAATGCAGGCATTGCCTTCGACTTTTACATTCACGTGCCAGGCTAGTACAACTCCGAGACAATGACTCTAACCATCAATGATGCCTCTGCCCTGTCGCCCTCTCTTAGCAGTGAGACAGGCATGCATAAACTCTCTCTGCCAGCAGGAGCGACGACAGTATCGTACACGATAGGCATGAAGCTGCGGCTCAAGCCGTGCGGCAACGGTGCTGTCTCCGTATACGTGGGCAACCTCCTATAATCGCTAGACGTGGGGTCGACGGAATCGAGCATGCTGCCGCACGCATTCTACAACTTGAGTGGGCCGGGAATGGAATAGATACCGTTTCCGGAGTCGCGGGACTACTTGTACTCGAGTACGATACCTTGGAATATCGCAATCAACCCGGAGACTCTCAGGTTCCATGGCATAAGCGCAGGCGTCCCGCTTCCTCAGGATCCCTTCAGCTGAGAGAATGCGCGACGTACATCAAGGTTCAGGGTTGCGAGATTGACTAGCCCATGCTCAAGTTAATGACGCCAGACGTGTCTCTTCAATCTCCTCGTGCACATCCGAAGTGGAAAAATACATCATGAAGCGCTATGGAGCTCTGAAGGTTCGTATGTCTGAGCTTCCTGTGATGGGGTAAGCGTAGGGCCGTGTAATCCTGCGTCGTAGTGTGCGATAGCGGTTAAGCTAGAGCGAGGTACTTGTACAGCATATAACCATATGTTACGTTTTTTTGCTAATAACAGTCGCGTGATTGAGGTTCATTTCGAAACAGTCACTCACGCGAAAGCATCTGTTTTAATAGTCCTGGCGAGGGTTAAACTCACTTAAGTCAGAGGCTCGATCTTACGAGACCATTATGCTATACCTAATCTCTGCCAGTAATCCCGATACTACAGGATCGCCACCACTAACCACAGCCTATAATCCATCTAAAACGTCCAGAAGAAGTCAAAGCTAATTATGCCTTCGGAAGCTACCGATGCTTGAACTGCAGGCCGAGAGATAGAAAGGACGACGCCCCAGCACCTCCGCTCACAGAATGACCAAGGCTGCTTTTGATGCGATCGGGGCTCATTTAGTTAGCACGATGTCTAGAACCCAATATACATGAAAGAATAGGGACCTGACCATAAAAAAGCTAGAATAAATGGCAGAATCTGGTTCACTTGAAGAACAGCCTCAGACACATATGTAGCGAAGTGTTGGGGAAGAAGTTATCTAGCAATTAAGTATACGGCTTCTGCTTCAGGTTGCATGATCGATTTTACGTTATTAATGTAAGTATATCGCCATAGCATCCTGCACGACATTCATTGCCCAGGTTGAAATTGGAGTATTTAAAGGATCCAAACATGAGCTGAGGATTAATAGTGCATACCCACTCTCCATCTAAACTCCGGTATTTAGACTCCGCCCAATAGGAGGTAACGTAGCAGAACAGCGCAGGTCGAAAAAGGCAATCATGAAACCCTTACCCCAGCCAGGGTGGGGCTGCACCCCACTGACCGTGTTCGGAACAAGCCCTATTCCGGGCGCCAGTGGCCACCGCATGTGCACCTTGGAGGCGAAGAGCCTCGATGTGGCTCGGCACTTTGCAGCATGGCTCCACGTCTCTTCCGGTAGAAAAATGGTACGCTTAATTGTCCAATCGGCTTTACTGCAAGGCGGCAGTTCAACGAATAGCAGGGGTTAGGAAGATACCTATATAATGTATATAAATTGCCAAAGAGAATGTTAACTTGAGGGATATGTGAAGGATGTTCTATATGCCCCTCCTAGACGAGAATGCCGCCCTTACTTGGAGCATCGACGTCTACGCTGCGGATATGATCGTTGGTCAGCTTTGATAAGCTATATGCAGACGACATATGTCATTTAGAAACGTCCAAGGGATATGAAAGCCTAAGCAAAGAGGCAAGTACGGAGTAATCGGTCCGGACACAAAATTATATACTTACTTGCTACCTTACACAGGCAAACTACAGCTGGTCTATCAAACTAATAAGAATGAAATGGGGAAACAAATGGTACCCTACATGTAAGTACTTGAGGTAAACTTACCTTAGTGTTAGTACCTAAGGTTAAATTGAAGTTAAGCCTTAAGGTAGGGGTAGCTAACCAAATACAGCTCGCCGACTGAGGACAGCTCTGGCACAGTGACATCCCTGAGACGGGAGTGCCTATCATGTCAGCCAATCACGGCCGGTTACGCCCCACAGAAAGCGAACCATCAGATCAACCACGTTCTGACTTCCCCACTTGTGATTGGCCATGGCGATATCTCAACCAATGTCAGAGCTGGACATGGTCGCGTGCTCGACCCGACAAGTTTGAACAAGACGCCTCGATCTTCGCGAGAGAACCGCCCAATATGAAGTCTAGCCCCTACCATGTGCCGGTGGTCTTGTTCTTCGACAACGGCTGATTTACAGCCCGCTCCCGTTGTCTCGACTGTCGACCATGTGAAGAGCCTACCGACTCCTTCCTCGCTGACTTCTCTGCCAACCAAGAAACAACTGTCCTTGGCCTCGTCCATCCTCCTTGCTGCGGCCTTGTTGTTTGAAACCGCGTACGTGGCTGCACAAGCTGTGATTGCTCTCTTATCAGGTCCCCTGTCGCGTGACACCATCGTCTGCCCCCCAACCAGCTCGCATCTTAGCTATCCAGGCGCTTATAGAAAAGCAGCGAATTGCTTCACCAGTTCAGTCTGGTCCAAAATAGGATATTTGCCTTGAACTTGATTCCATTTCCGCTAGATCTCTTGGGTGCCTTCTTGTACTACCACCATGACACGGCCCAAGATGCCTCCTACCCCGGCCTCATCTACCGAAATCAAGGGTCAAGATCATTCGAATAAGCTGTCATCGTTACAGATGACCTTTGAGTTACCCCCTTCAGCAATTACTACCAATGACACCCTCCAGTCTTCGACCTCTGGCACCAAGTTGTCGCCAGTTTCGCCTACGTCCAAAGTGCCGTATCTGCAACCCAGCGAAACTGTAAAGGCTAGGAGGCGTTCTTCAGCCGCACAGCAGAAAGACACATTCGCCCTACCCCCACCGCCGACGAGGTCGCGCAAGATTATCCAGATGAAGCCTCGTCCTCAGGAAGAGCCGGTGGAGACACCCTCGCCTGCCAAAGGGGCTGGTGCAAATACTGCCAAAACCGCCGGTGGCACGACAGGTTCTAAAACAACCAAGAAGCAACCTTCTGCGACGAGCGCCGCGGGCCGAAAGATAGCAAGAAAGACGGCGCATAGTCTGATTGAGAGACGGCGGAGGTCAAAAATGAACGAAGAATTTGCCGTGCTCAAAGGCCTCATACCAGCTTGCACGGGCGAGATGCACAAACTAGCTATTCTACAGGTCAGTCGGGCCTCCTTGAAGCCTTCACTCCTGCTATCAATTGTGTGCTGACCGCTTGGGGTTCTAGGCCTCGATTGAATATGTGCGATACTTGGAAGACTGTATCACAAAGCTAAAGGCGCAACATGGCCAGGATTCGTCTGCCCCAACACCAACCGAGTTCCGCCTTGGGCAGCGAGGGTCATATGATGATGGGGACTGGGACAAGCATGCAGACGAGGAGGGCCCCGATGACGTGGAGATGACGGATACAGAGGCGCCGTCACCAACGTTCACAAACCCTGCAACGAACCGGTCAAATCAGTCGTCCATCTCCCCGGCGCTGGTGGCGCAAGACCATCGTACAAGACACCATTCGTACTCGTCCGTGTCGACGGATTACCGCCATTATAGCTTCAGCACATCAACGGGCACATCTCCGGCCGCTGGCCCCCAGGGCTACCCATACCCGCTCGATCCAGCATCCGGTTCACATTCTAATATGACGAGCCCAGCCCTTCGGCCTCAGCTGGAGATTGATCAAGAGGTATCCGCAGCCTTACTAATGCTAGGCTCAGATCGCAGAGGAACGAATTTAAGTTCGGGCTCTGCGAGAGGAATGAGTGTGCGGGACCTACTTAGCTCATAAGCAGATATGATTGCAGTATGGAGTAATTGTGTTATACGCTCATATTATGAGATTCTCGGTCTATTGCCTGTGACACATTGTTGGCGTTCGGATTCGGGGCGGCCAGCAAATTTACTCTATGCATAGTATAAGCGGGCTGAGGGACTTTGCTGATTTGATTCCGAGACGGGAAAACGTCTGTCATCAGTTGATGAAACAGACCGAGTATACATAGCCTTATTCATGTATTGCGATCTTATTTTACCTTTTCATGAGTCAGTAGCAAGCAACAAAAGCTAATACACTTGAATAAGCACACCTTTTGCGTATGCATTCAACCTCACTCTTACTCAGACCTACGATCTAGTGACTCATGCTTCCCCTCAATTCGGTTTCACACCTACTAATACCATCAGCAACATTACCAACAGGCCAAGCTGACCAATCTTCCGTGTCTACCTTAGCAGACGCTTTTAATCTTGTCAGACAGTGTACTTCTTTGAAGCGGATCTCCTATGCAACGACCTTAGGAGGCGCAAGGGGGAGAGAATTGATCATTCTGATAATTGTAGCTCACGCTATTCATTATTTGCTAATCATGTACGAGAGGTCGATATGATCAGAATCATTAAAGTAATTATCAAGGTAGAAAACTAGCGAGCACGACAACTTAGGGCACCAGTATTGTATTCGATTTCTCTTTCATCAGGATAAAGCTTCAGTATCAGGGAAATATAACGACTGAGTAGGAATCATCACAGTGAGGATTTTGTAATGATTTGTAACCAGAAGGAATTAGTGTCTGCAGCAGATTAATTATGTTTACCAAATGAAGGATGGCTGTAATGTGAGGATGACATGGACCATGACGAGGGCGTGTGGAAATGATATTAACAAGAGTAATGGGGAAGGAAAAAATAAAAAAGGTGTCAAAGTAACACGAGACTGGTTCGAACTATTCACTCTCAGAGTCAACAAAAAAGAATCACAGGCTTAAGCCGAACTCAACATCCTGTGACCGGAAAACCCTTGCTGCCTATGGCCCTGCCTCTGACACAAGGAGTTTATCCTGCCGACTACTTTACCATTCGACCACGAGGTGGTAGAGGGAACGTCTGTTGTTAGGAAGCGCCGATATTTTAACTTATATAGTACCTACCACTCCTTTGCAACGATCAGGAAGGGCACACACATCAAAAGCTCTACGGGGGGTACTCGTAACTTCTTTTGAAAGATAGGCATATGAGTACTTGTGACAACATATCTGCCTCCAGGCAGACGATTCTCAGAGCTACTACTTACATATCGACGCTTAAAGCACTTGCAATGATTATGATGTATGCTCATCTGTCAAACTCCATAGTATCAACGATATTATCCTTGTCACCGCTTCGGCCTAGCAATCTGTAGCGGGTGGCACGTACGCCCGCATCGCACAAGGTGTGTCGACGAAGAGCAGCGTAATTATGTCTTAAAATGATGCCACCAGCAAGCCTGAAGCCGTTCTCGCGATCTTGACTCGGGGGTAATGTAGATAGTTATGTCATCTGACTGAACTCTAGCTGCCCTAGGTACCTAGCGGCCCGTCCACTATCGTTAAGTATCCCGTGATGCCTAGCTGTTTTCGAAGAATGTAACCCATATTGCTGAGTATTATATTTCCGACACGAACTTCGTCGTGATATGCAAAATAATAATTCAATACTACCAACCTTTCTTCTTCCGTATCGCGCAATCTTCTAAGGCCCTGCAATCTAAGTCCTTCATGGTTCGGCACCCAATCGCACCTTTCGATGATGTGGGTCAGCCTTTGATCCATCATAGGAATTGAAGACTGCTCGAAATATGTTGCTTCAGATGGTGTAGTTAGTTCGCCAAACCTACACTCCGAAAACAAACAGAATGAATAAAATGAATCAAAAGGCTAAAGGCAGTAACACAGAGCTGTAAGCAGTACCAATACTTTAAATAGTCAAGACTTCGTTGGCAAGAATGAACTCGTCCGAACACATACGAATTCTCTAATAGGAAAAATGTACACCGGATATCAGAAGCTCTTCATTTTGTTTTAGTTTCTACTCATAAGAGGAATCTCTCAGTATGTCTTCAAATCGTAAATTCATTTGCGTTATCCATGGCTATGCTATAAACGACCTGAGCCGTCAGAATTGTAGATGTACAAAGACATGCTTTATACCCTGTGGTGTCGAAAGCGAATAGCAATTTCGGCTTGGCGTCGATCCATGGACCATCCCATATGACGGGCGTTGTCGTCCGTAAACTTTACAACGCCCAGGGAAGTCCACCTAAAGCATACACATCGCGCAATCCTACTCTCAAGTAGGTTTTTATCTGCTGCGCGAAACGGCGAGGGCGAGGTGAAAGACTGACCGCCGTATGGTCGCCATTCTTTGCATACGATATGTAGCTTCATCTAGCCCATAACTGGTATCTGCCGGGATCCTTAGCATCGTCTCTATCAGTGTAACAGCTGTTCTGCGTGTCCTAGTCGCTTTCCCCGCCGTTATCTAGTGCATCATCGTCGTCATCATCACGATTCTCTTGTTCCTCTAGTCGATCGTGCACCTCGTCTTCGTTTTCTTCCTCATCCTCGTCTTCATCATCAACATTTTCCTGTTCGTCTTCGTCATCATCGTCTTCTTCCTCTTGCTCGGGCTCAGGCTCGGTGTCGGGGTCGCTAGCGTCGCGGGGTTCCTGGGTCTCATCGCCGTCAATATCCATGGCTGACTCCTCGTGAGCGGCATTCGGCTTTTGCTTTTTGGAGCGCGGCGCCGACTCGGCTTCAGTGGCAGCACTTGCAGCAGATAATATCGAGGCGTTGGGGTCGGCGGTATTCGTACTGGCTTTCTCAGCCTTCTTCTGTGCCGCTACCTTACGGCGGTACGTATTACGTTTTGTTGTCTGGGTTTCGTTGAACTCTATAACAGTAAAAGGTGGTAAGAGCGTAAACAGTGAAAAAGGGAGAATGGCGATAGGGGCTTAACGGCAAACACACTCTTAAATTCAGCTTCCAAACGCTCGCGCAGGAAAGGGAACTCTACATCCTCGAGGGCCGCAAAGACATCGCCAGGCATTATTGTCTTCTTGTTGTTATTGAGGGTGTGCTCATTAGCGCTATCAATGCCCAGTAGTTAGTGAAGATGCCTCATAGTCGAGGTGGAACGATTAACAGTGGTCTGGGATTTGTGATAACGTACGCATTAGCGAGGTGGTTGATGAAGACCGTAGCGCTCTTGCTCATGGCCAGGATTGCATTGGCCTGGATTTGTGTGTTAGGGGGGAGTACACCCTTTGCTAGGCGCGTTATGATCGACTTGGGCAAGGTGAGATCCTGATTTCGCGTGAGTATTCTCTGGGTAGCCAGCAAAGCATAGGTCCGTTCCTGCAAACACACACCTCTATCGTAACAGTATCCTTAGAACTGTCTTTGTCTTTCTTGTCTCTATCCTTGTCCTTTTCCTTATCGTCGAGAAGACTCGTATCGGCCGGGCGGTCTGTCTCCATTTTTGTGGTGGATGTGGGTGGTGTCGTAGGCTTGCGCTCTGGCGCTGCGGTAGCAGACTCACTCTGGTCGCCATCGTAGACGTATTGCGCCATGGTGTATTCGCCTCGCCTTACCGGGTCTATCTTTTTGGGTGGCATGTTGAAGGCGGAAGAGAGTCACAACGGGCTGGAGGCACAAGCAGTTATACCTCAGAACCGGGTGGATCGCAGCAGTTGCAATGTAGTAGCTTCGCCCAACCACATAAGGTTAGAATGCAAGTAGTAAGTGGTACAGTTCTCGATATACCAGACACGATGTTCTCAACCTCGATTGGCTAAATCTCGTTTGGATAGAAGTAATTGACCGTTGATCTGCCGGTTCTGGATTGGTTGGCAGAGCGCAAGCTAAGAACTACTGCCCGGGTTAGGTCAAAGTAGGTAAGTACCTACCTCGGACGTGTGTGTGAAGCTGTCAAGGAAAGTTGCGCCGCGTTAGAGGCCTAGAAGAGAAGACCCTCCCCGCTAGCGGCAATAGGCTCGCGTGCTACTTCGTGCCCCACATAAGACGCGCTGCAGACGCGTAAAGAGCTTCTACTGTACGACTGACGGCTGCTTCTTCTTTCCCATCGTCATCTTCCATCTTTCATCTTTCGTCGATCGTCCAACACACTTTTTCCAAAGCTGGAACTGCACTAATAGAAGAAGCTCTTTGGCCATTAATAAGTATTACCTTTCAGTTATATTATCTTTGGGCTATCAATGTATTAAAACATGAAATTAAGTTCAATGTTATTCCCCCTAAGCAGTTTAGCAATCCGGTATAAGTGTTTATGCTACCTTAGTCTAGAGAACACACGCAAATTCAAGTCGGCAGACTCGCAATTCCCACTCAACTATGTGCTGGTGTTGATGATATCGTCTAACTCTTAGGAGTTACTCTGGTGGGCAGGTCACTTGATCTGTTAGTCTATGCCAAGTTGTCGTCTCACTTCGCGCCATGTCGGACAATTACCGTACGCATATTACATAAGGAGTCTGGCAACGTAGCTTCATGTAAATGAAGTATCACAATTCTCCCGGAAAAAGCTTCAAGAAAAGATCCTACGGCGCAGTTAGCAAATTCCTTGCTTGCATTTCAACTTATCCGGTCACCCGCTGAATGGCACTGGCAAATTCGATTTAGTACGACTATACCAACTACAGTGGCCCCTGGATCTGCGGCGCAACCCAAAACTACGGCACAAGCAATGGGAACAGTACTCAAGCAAGCTTAGTACATGCTTACATAACGGGTTTGCCTCATGCTCCGGAAATCAACTAAATACAGTGTGAAAGATGGAAAATAAGTTGCATTCGTTCTACCTTCGTTTTCAAGATCTTACAGCGTACTGTCTCTACTTTTACAATTCGCAGCTGGGCTAGCAAAGTAAGCTTCTCGTTCAAGATCGTGAGGCCGCGGTGCTATCTCGACCATCTCGGGTTGGCCTCGGCTTCTTTTCAAGATCTCTAGCCAGTGTATTGAAACTCTCAACTTAATTAACCCTGACCTTTTTGAAGCGGCAGCATTGAAAAGCTGTATTGACTATTCTTACCCTCAGATAGTCATGGCTATCCCATACATCACCGGATCCGGGTCATCTGTTTTATTTTTGTTAATTTCAATTATTCGAACTAGGGCGCCGATGCGAAGGTTGCCTTCAATTGGTCCGGATTTCTTCAAAAAGCACTCGTACAATACACGAGCATATTCTTCGTATTACATCACTCACCAATATACGTCTTGGGAGTTTTTAAACCCGTCCGTCCATTAATGTCTCAGTCTAATCACCAAATTCAATGCACCTCGAAACAGTAATACATCACGAATGACATCATCCCATGACCTCTTTCACCGGAGCGAGTAGGAGAGCTTCAGGTGGAGCTGCCGTCACACCAATAATTCACATTGGCAATAATCACTAAGAGTGAGGAAACATTAGGTGATGTTTCTCATTCAGCTGGTATCTTATTATTCAGCGGAGTGTTTCTCAAAATTCGTTATCAGGCATGCGGTGTACACTCAAGCATCGTATTGTCGTTGCCTGGTTCAGCAGAAATCCCTGCTCTCCTCCCTCATTTCAACCTTCCATTCATCCAGCTACCATGTCCTCCATGCAAGCAACATCAAGAAGTAATGCACGTTCCATCAGCCATGGCTGAGTCTCAGGTGCCCATACTCTAATGATCCTCCGTTATATATTCCGAGGCAAAAAGAAAAGAAGGCGGCCAGCGAGGCCGAACCGCCAAGGCTGAACCGAAATATGCAACTCTGTTGGGTATATCCTTCACATCTCAACGGGTACTAGTCCCGGAAACTCCAAACACTAGGAAAAAAAAGCACTCAAGTGTCTAATGGTGCCGTCTGGTTTAAAAGAGGAGGAAAAGAAGAAAATGAATACTGCATCAAGTGATGCGCTTTGTCGTGGCTCTTTCGACCCATTACCGCCGTGGGTGGACGAGTAGAGAAGAGCTTTCTCTAATCAACAGAGCCCCAGGGCTCTGCGAAATGCCGGAGGGACCGAGCCGCTCCTTGATCTAGCTGGATCCTGAAACAAAGTGGATCAACCCACTTGTTTCGATCAGCACTACGAGCCCGTAAATAATAATGAAAATAAAATCGACCATGCGGCGATCACAATCTAGCCTAGGGCTCTCCCAATGTTATCATGTCGTCGCGAGGGTGGTGGTGATAAGTTTGTGTATGCCTCATTGTCGCCACTAGAAGAAAGCCGTGGTGGGACTGAAGATGAAGAATAGATGCGCGAGTGCCCGATGTGATGATTCGCATCCCTCGACCCTGTTGGCGATGACTCTGCGCTACCCTGCCAGTTCTCGGCATAACTCTTCATGCTGTTGGTTCGCGAACCCCTCGTGCGGCTATTCGTACGACTCGGGCCCTTTGGCATGTTTGGTGGCATCTTCTGTAAGCGCGATGGCTGCCGTCTCAGTGGAGGTACGAATGGGTCGTCTCCCGGTACTGTCTCATCTGTCAAGCCGGTTCGAGCATTAGGCGCTCGTGCCAACACAGCTACTTCTGGGGACCGAGGCAGGTCTAAACTGTAGTTGTCATTAAGAAAGGACCTTGGCGATATAACAGCGTCCGTGGAAGGCCGGTATCCTTTTTGATATTGTATCCTCGCTGAATTGGTGGAGTCCTTGGAAACGTGGCTTGGTCGCGTGTACCGTTCCGTCTCCTTCTCATCCGCTCGATTCACTTTCCATGTCGCTATCTCATCGTCGCCAATGGGAGTGATGCCCCTGTTGAATAGTCTATGCTTCCGCCGGCTGTGCATGAACCAGAATGTCGCCGCAACTATCAGCACAACGCCGATAACGCCGAATACGGTACTAAGCACGATCACAAGGGTCTCGCGGCTTGAAGTGCCGCTGTCAACTTTGGACATGTTGACTAAGATGATGATAACCCGAAGATAGACTGCAAGTTAGCGCTTGGCTTGTCCTAGAGCAAGCGGAACCGAAGTCAGTCTAGGTTAAGACAGTCAGAAGAGGGCGTTCATAAAACGGCTATCGAATATTTCAAAAATAGGTAGCAAATGTCGTCGGACCAGCACTACGCAATATCGGGGGTTTGTCGAGAGAATCGAAGTGTTATAATAGACGAAATGTCCATGAGATCCAGTAGAAGCAGATAGGTCCACGACTCTCTTTCAAATTGTTCGACCGTTAACCAAGACTAGCCAGTTAAAGTGAGCCACAGTTCGCTCAGAACGCCTCAGGAGTTACTGTATGGCCTTGATCTTCGAAAGCTTCTATGAAATGTAGTCAGTATTTCTGTTCAACTCAGAATTGTTCCTTGGCAAAGCTAATCCATCTAATTCGCACTACTGATTCCTTCAAGTGGGTAGTTTGCACTCGACTAGGAATGTAGAAGCTTGACGCCCTCGACATTGAGGCTCCACCTTCCAACCCAATTCATTTGCAATGCCGTCAACGAGTAAGAGGCCGGTCTAACACAACGAGCCGAACCAACCGGCATTTCCAATGGCAAGCCAAGGTGACTAGAGTATTGTACGCATCATACTCAAAGAAAGGAAAGAAAAAGTACTAGGGTTTGACTAACATTAAGAGTTTCAATGAGCCGACAAGATTTAGGAAGTAGCCATTGACTTTCAAGGCGGAAAGGCACACCAGATAGGGAGGCGTAACGAGCGACGGGAAGTATGGCACGATGGCGTGTTTATGAGAGCCCGCTCATCCGTGCAAGAGCGTATGCTCTATCGAATGAAGGATGAGATGGTCCAGTAGTCAAGAGGACAGTGGACTACACCCGGCAGATATACGACCCTGGTGTCCCCTCAGCTAGCAAGAGAAGAGAGGGGAGCTTCGGTGAGTATATGTGTAAGTGTAGACGTGAGGAGGAGGGGTGGGTGAAATAAGCTTGGAAGGAAAGCTCCCGCTTGCTTCATCGAGATAAGGACTAGGCTGGCTGTGAGCTAGTTTATGAGGGACAGTAACCCACCACAACGTATTTACCACTACTCCGCAGTCTTTGAAGCAGCGAGTAGCAAGACGGATAATGGGAAAAAGTGTGGTGCTGCCCGTTCGATCTATGTGTGGGCCTCTTGGCTGGGCGTGCAGAAATGAGACGCAGGATATATGTACGATATTTGTGTTGTACGCAGTACAACAAGCATACGCTGGTGCTGATCCCGCGCCACAACGTTTCGTTAGCCCAAAAAAGACTACCCCCAACAAACTACCGAAGAAAGGATAAGAAAAGATGAATGCGTGGCCGACAGAGAATTATACTCGGACAAAGAGTACGGCTGAATAGCCAGGAGAGCTTTTTAGTCGGTTCTTGTAATTAGCTTCGAGGAGAGAAATACACATTCCCTGTACTTCCCCTTGCGATTCTTTATTGTCAGTTTCTGCTTCAAGGGTACCCACGAAGTCCACCCATGTCCTGATACAGCATAGTTAATTAGCTGTCAGTCTTGACATCTAGAAAGCTACGAAGTACAAATATTATTATCATTAGGAGGGGCGCACCGTAGCCGTTTCTGGTTCAAGCCTTAACGGACGGACAATCGCTACGGTGTGATCGGACATCGACCAAAAAAGAAACTAGTCTTAGGACCAGGGTTATTGCGTTGTGCACCTTTCAAACAAACGCCTCGCCTCGCCTCCTTCCAGATGATGGAGGTACGGAGTACATAGGACTTGACTACATCAATCGAGATAGTTCGCACGAGGTAAATTACGGTGTCGTGCCTGGCAGGGTCGCAATCCACGGTTCGAGAACTCACGGGCCGCCCCCCTTTTGTTTCCCGTTTTCCCTTAACCTGCGTGCTGGGTTCTTCCAGAATACGTTGCCGAGATGGCGACTAATTTAACAATTGTTCAGTATTCAGTTTCTTGCCAAGCGTACAAGAATACGTAAGACACACAGCCTGTCTTGCCTGCTTTCCCACGCGCTCTATACCGCGACACTTATCGCTCTATCTTCCCTTCTCGATGGCTTGTCTTACATGTAGAGGCTGATAGATGTAGCGTGCCAAGACCTGCGCCCTCGCTTGCCGAGCGACCCTATAATTCAGATAGTTTACATAGGTCGTCAGGAACCGGGCCTGAGAGGTGCCATGTGTTCCCAGCTTCCGCGTGGTTTCTGGCCGCCCGTCGCGACCTAGATTCTGAGATTCTGAGATCTGATTACGCGTTGCTGCACTTAACAGGTTGTATGGACAGATATGTAGATCTCTGCCTTCTGTTTAAGGACTGGGTTTTCGTTAGATTTGGGGGGGAAATACTGCGATAGTGCGGTTTTGGTGACAGGATCCCCAGCATGCATAGTAGCCCGCAATCCAGGGACAAGCGAATCAGCATCCTGGGGCCAACTTTGCATCCCATTTCTTACCTGCACATGTGCCTTTGTGTGTTGCGAGGTGGAGATGAGTAAGCTGGTACGAAACAAATACACGTAAATGCCGCCTCCTTCTTTATTGTCTACAAGTATTTCCATATCTGCTGCATATTTTGGATTTCGCCACCACCATGTGGTAGTGGGGAGCGAGAGCCACAGACACACAGACACCGCTGTTTGACTCCCAGCTTGAGGATCTTTTGTTCCAGATGAACTATATCTGGTGACCACGGTTATACTATAGTAAAACCCTGGGCTTAAGGTAAACGTAAATTCCACGTGCGAGCCACCGGGTCGAATCTTTCTCAATGAAGCTGCTTTGCCTTAAACATTATCTCCTTACGCAACTTACAAAGTATTATGTACGAATGACGACCCCAAATCGTGGCGTCGAATCAACACAGCTAGTCGTAGTCTATTGGATTAGTGGCATGCAACCACTCAAGCCCAACAAACTGACAGCCAGTGCAGCCTGCTGCGACCAGAGCTGTCTAACGCAAGGGGAGCCCGTCTGTACGCAGTATGACCTGCAACTGCGAACCAGTTAGATGCCGCGAGCCGATCGAGGGACCATCATCAATTCAGGATTCGGAAGCGGAACGAACACGAATAGGCCCTACCAAGTTGAGAGTGTGTGTATGTGCGCAAGTGTGATCAATTCCCCCGCCGTCTTATCTTCCTATTGGCTCAACGGCCGTTGACCGTCGAAGACTTGTGGCCCCTGGTTTGGGAACGGAGCACAACAGCTTAAATGCCTTTTTTACTTACTGAGGAGGGGGAGGCTGACCGACAGGCCCCTCGCAGGGCGATGAAACAGTGGCAGGGCCGTCGTGTACGGCCTCCATTGGCCCAGCTTTGTCCACGCAAGCTCTTGGGTTTTTCTAGAACGGGCAGCCAAACGTACAAACAGAGAGATAGAGAGAGAAGGTACTTAACAAACGCTTGCCTCCTTTTGCATTGCGGCTGATGGATCCCCTTCAAGGCGGTGGATCAGGAGCCCAATTACCAAAAGCCGCACAGCTAAATATCTCGATCATTACTTGGACTTGGTGAGGTGGACATCATGAAGCAGGCTGTGCCGGGCCAGCCGCCTGCATAGACTTACATACACACAGTACAGACGCAGATGCGAACTCTGTTCGGTTCGCACGAATTGTATGCTACTTAGAGCAGCGTAGGTTTGATATGTATTTTCCCTCCGTCTTACCCACGAACCGATTGCCGAATAGCGACTTAGCAGCCGAGCTTGGGGGTATTGTGGGTGGTGGATGGGTTGGGGGACGTTACTACGATGCAATTAATTCGAGACTTTTGCCCGCCCCATCAAGTTCCGAATGGCGGTGTGTGCCGAGAGAGTCTGGCTGGAGCAACACCGCGTCCACGGTGACTTCGTCTTCTTGAATAAGCTTCCCGGGCGCTATACCTCGTGAGCTTACAACCATAACGGCTTTTGGCTTAGCTTTTTCTAATTAAACCAGCTGCGTGTGTGTACAGTACTACATACGTTTGCTGAGGCACAATAGCTCGAGAGTCAAGCTTGCCGACCCGAGCCCCCCAAATTCTCGCAATTCTCGTGCACGTGGGCGCTTATCATTTCAAATATATTTTACCCTTTCCGATGCAATGTAACTATCGTACATAGACGCCCGGCTGAAGCCGTCGCAAGATGCATAGGAGCCGAATTGTTTTGTACGTAGTATGTACTTATAACAAGTCCGGGATTGAATCCCACGGGTCCCCAGGGTCCCGTGTACGTTCTTCATGAATCCGGTTTATAGTCATGATCCCCATATGCTCAAAAACAATTTTGAGGATAATTACTCTTGTTAGAGAATATTAGAAGAACTTAATAGGAATTCTTGAAACAAAGACACTCTTCGCCGCTTCGGAGGGTTTTCGTGACGGATCCTCATCTTACTGGGTCGTTCAAGACAGGCACATCCTGGCTGGTTACCAGGTTCTGGGGCAAGGGTAGCAAGAAATTCCCCTGACTGGGAGTCCAAGGTCGGAGAGCCGGCCGCTTCTGTTATATGCGGGATAAGCCACCACAACACCAAGATTCGCCAACTCTATAAGTCTCGCAGAAGGATCGTGAATGCAATGGCGATCGCGCACTATTCAAAGTTGGCAGACATGTTCTTACTAGGTTTATACACGTAACAGGTAAGATCCAAGTGACTCATTAAACCCAGTCTTTCTTGCTTGTGTGCCACCTCTCCGTATTATCATTATCATCTACTTGGGCTCAGTAGAAGGTGGCAATACCCTCACAGTTGCGTGCTGAGAGCAAGGTACGCAAACCACAAATACATTACTAGACCCTTTAAAGCAGATCTGGTAGACGAGATATCGGAAATTATCTTCCTCACATGTAAGCTCGCTACCACTTCTCCACGTTGCTCCTACCAGGAGATAATAGTCAGATGATCAATCTTAAAGCAAGGTACCACGATTACGAAGCTGACTGACGTCTCCTCATGCTACTATCAATCGAGCCATTAAAGATGACTTATCACATAGTAGCTCCTTTCCCGGCACCATGGACACACCATCTTAGAAGGCTAAACTCGAAGAAAATGGTTTAGCACTACCCAAATGGTAATCCTTATCAAGATTCTCACATGACCTTCGCAAGCTCGTTTTGTCGCATACAGTTTCCAGCACTAGCTCAAATATGATTACGGGTGAGCTCGCTTCCGTCTCCATCTCCGTCTACCTACAAGTATGTAGATATCTCAATGAAGCCAGAGGGCAATAACTTGCGAATCCTTCGTGCTGGAAGATTTGTATTGTATCCGGATCAACAGTACGGGTACGTTATTATTAGACGCCCTTGCGCTTGCGCCGACAGCAAGTAGGCACAAGTACGCATCGATACGCAAAAACCGCTGTGTCTGGGTAAATGGTGCTTACATATATTCGAATAAACGGCGTCTATCCAAAAATACCGACCATCCAACGGTCTCTCACAGCCGCTGATTGCCCTCGCTTCAGCCAGTGCAACCTCGTCCCCTTGCTTTGCTAGGACGTCTTTGCCCGTGCGCTGCAGCAAATAACCATGTCATCTGCGAACGAATATATGTACTATGTAAGTTACAATAACGTCGTGCGGGGTTTACATGCGGCTACTAAATAGTAGCTTTCGTAGCTTAGTCTTATTACATGATGGACCGTAACGTACGAGCTTAGCTAGGGCCGTGAGATCCTCTAGCCTAGTTACCAACCGAAGAACGCGTAGTCGTGAAACAGGTCACAAGCTGCATGGTGGAATGACGCACTTGGAGCTACCTCTTCCTCTGCGGACCAAGATGCCATTTCAATATCTGGTACTCACTGAATCAAGAATATTTCTACCGTAAGAGCATAGATGATGTTTCTTAATAGGCTTTAGACCAGTTCTTGCACACGTCGCCCCAAAACCTGATGTCCGGTGCCGAGATCCAGCCAAGCAATCAGCCATTGCGCGAAGGATGTGACAAGTCTCGATCGATAAACTTACTGAACGCCACAATGGGGGCAGCTAGGTAGTTCAGAGGAGCCACCTTCTGGGGATTCGGCAGTGGGTTGAGTCACGATGACGCGAGTAATGATATTCGACGCTTGGTAATCGCCTGCGCAGACTCCTAATCATGCTTGTTCCAGCTTGAAACAACAGCAATCTGCCCGTGCAGAGGACGACTATAGCTTCTAAAAATCACAGCCGCATCTCCATGCTCGCCTTAAGCTCCGTAGAGCAAGCACACCATCAAACTTCTGCTGACCCTGCTGACCCGGGATCGCGTTCTGTTCCTGGCAGATCGTCAAGATCGCGCGTGATAAGTGTGCTGAACTAGCCTCAAACCCAGCTTCTCGGCCGGGTCTAGCACAAGCTATGCTTCAATCCGACAGCAAGCCTAGTCCTAGTGCTGCAAATGCGTCTCACACATAAACTCCGCCAGCCAGTGGCCGTTGTGATAGCGGGGAGGAAAACGTGGATGGTGTAGCACATGGTGCTCCTATTTGCTTGTTGCTTTTTCTTATCCAAGCCCCCCCGATCGTCGTCCTACTTTTGGTACTTTGTAAGCCAAGCTCACCGCCAGTCGTAAGCAGCATGGCCTTCGCTATAACACGCCTGAGACAGCGTCGTTCAGCATGTCTCACCCACTCAGACGTGCCAACGAACCTTTCCTGCTGGGAATTACCTTGCATATACAAAACCTTCTTAGTGCGAGAGCCGATTAGGTGATTGACCTGCATGCGATTTATGCACATAATATTCAAAAACCGCCGCCTTTGCTCTAGCCTTCTCAGCCTCTCACTCCTTCAGCTCATGTGATTCCACACCTTATTGCCTTGCGAGAGACGTTGGGCTACCGGTTGCGAGGTCGAGCCTTGATAGCTTTACACTAGCTAGTATCATGATATGAAGGAAGTACTAAGTGTATGCCCCTTAGTGGAACTTATTCTTATACAAGACTTCAACCATACCACAGGGTTCATACCTGTTGTGTCGCATTTACTGAATGTTTCAAACACATGTACGGGCAGAAGATATCAGATACGAGTTGGCCTACGTCTTATCTCTAAAGGCAGCATCACTAATGTTGAGCCATGATGCCGGAGATTACGTGGTGAGTAAACCAGGTCACGAGGCGAGCTCTGTCATGCAATCCCATTGCCTATCCGCCAATGCAGCGACAGGTGTCGGAATTGCATGATGCGGGCGCATATCCTAGGGTAAGTCAGGCATCAACGAGGCTGTTTGACATGAACTGCCGAGATGCCCGGTTCAGAAACAGGAGCTGAGCTGAATACAACCACGCCAAATCAAGACAGCTTCCGGGCCGCCGTAACGAGGTTGATTACTTCAGCTCAACACCCGGCCTGTTCTGCGAGGAGGAGGGAAACAAAAGTCCCAATTACCACAGCAGGAGAGCCCTTCTTCGTTCTGGTATACACCCTCAATTCTCTAACAGCGCCTGTTGTGCGACCATATTACCCCATACAAATGCCTCCATGAGAGAAGGCTATAGAAGCTTTATGCTTGGACGATACCGCCACTAGAGCTGCGAATCCGAAACAAACTGCTATAAAAGCGTCATGTCAGCTGAAAGGTTGCATTGCTAATGTTTCTAAATGCTGCTTTGACAGCCGGTTGGCGCATTCAGACACTGAAATGTCTTTGCAGCCAGCTGTGTCAAGCCAATGACAAAGTGTGCTTGAGGAAGTCCCTCCACGCATTATTCTATAGGGGCTCTCTCTTCAGCTCGCCCAAGATTCATATGCCTTCTTCCCAAACAATGATTTGTTTTTGACTTTGGCCATCTCAGTCCGGACATGTGAGCCTCAGCTTTACTATTTTCAGCAATAGCTATTTTCAATGCTTCATGCTGCTTCAAGCCCCGAGGCTGAAGGCATTTGAAACACTGAAGCTGAGCATGTATGCGATACTTAGCGACAAGAAGCACGCCATGGCGTGCGCCATACTCGAGCTCTTGGGGTGGTTTAGAGTCACTGGTGTAGATAGTCGCATTGGTAGACATCTTAGACTACAACCGCTGTAATGACGTAACTTACCTGGTTATTCGAAGACTTCGGCTGCATTTCTCTCTGCACATTCATCAATCACATCTGCTCGCTCATTTCCTATAATGTAGCTGGGGTTTAGTATCACTTGTGATTAGCTTATCGCCATCAAATAAACTTAGGTTTCCCAGGCCTAGACACTCGTAAGTCACGATACCACATACATATACTCTTGAGTGTAAGCTCACTTGATATGAAATTAGTGACCATGTGAAGCTATTGATTGGTAAAAAGTCGCAACTGTGACGAAAGCCCAAAGTCACCTTTCATGAGGCAGTTCATTTCCTCATACGATATATTGACATTGCTGAACCTAATAGTAGAGGTGGTTCACCGGTTTTCACGAGTACATATGATTAGGCCATATATCGGCATCTGGTCATGAGACTCATAGCTGGTATGATAGAAGTCATGTACATTCAATAGTCTATGCTTTGTGTC
The DNA here is from genome assembly GCA_025201745.1 of Xylariaceae sp. FL1651. NCBI lineage: Eukaryota > Fungi > Ascomycota > Sordariomycetes > Xylariales > Xylariaceae > Xylariaceae sp. FL1651. The sequence continues at coordinate 536,175 of MU624245.1, forward strand.
CCAATCTAGGGCACTATTACACTCCTTTCCCTTTTCCTTTCAATTAGACAACTTATTTTTCGGAATTGTTACCCATTTCGTGATTATTACACCGCATTAAGACCCAAACTTGCAATCAATCAAGAGTTGCAATCCGTGCCATATCGCAGTAGTAACACACCTGATTGCCGAATGTAACATCTATCATAGACATACGTAATCCCGCTCTTCCTTGATTCACTGTTCATTAAATCCCCGTTTTTGCAGCCCCCCCCATGTGACGGCCCGGATCTGAATAGTGAGTGGATGCACTCTCGGAGATATCTGTCAAAAACGTGAAGTTCCGCTTTGAGGCCGACGCTTAATAACGTGTGCTATTATATTGGAAAATCTACTATAGCTCTTTTGGACCAAGACACAACGTCGTGTTGATTTCTCTCACTGATGGTTTATGTTTGTTCATCCGCTGTTGCATGTTCCTAGAGTATCTACACATGTAATGGAAGTTGCACGGGGTCTATAAATTTAAACAAAAAAAACAGGTTTCATTTTGCGAAGCCTACGCAATTTAGATTGTCTTCCCCTTCGCAACTCTTAGTTAAGTGTTCAGTGCAAATATAAGATAAGACAGCACTAATCTGGGAAGAATACGAGGAAGATATGTATCTACCTAACATCCGAACAAGTGCATCGCTTGGAAATGGTGTGGTAGGATCGTTGTTGAAACTTATGTTTTGCTCTTGGCAACTCTCCTTGCTTTGGTCTAATCTGTACCTCTCTCTGAGTATAATCATAGTAGCATACTATGAAGAGTAGCCGAGCAGCAGGATAGAATATCCCCTCCAGAAATTGCTTCGTGGAATAGAGAGGACAGTCACTTACTTATCTAGCAAACGAGATAAACACCATATCCTCTTGAAGTGTCGTGGAGCGAAGAAGACTGTATTCATTTCTGTGCCATATGGGGTGAAGTGTTATAATGGGGCATGGCTATAAATCGGTAATGCCTGAAGAACTTGCAGAAACCATGTGACCGGAAATTAGTAGAGCCAAGAAGAGTATGTTATTTTATAGGACAGAAGTCAGTAACAGGGTGGCGATATGCTCATTCGAAATGGCTCCTAAGAAGCGATCTTGCGCGAAGACTCAGCTTGTGTGTATTGCAAACGTTCTTATCTATCACCTGCATAAGCACAATTACATGTCTATCCTTTTAGTTCCTACTGAGTATCTTACTAGTAACTCCTTACCCTTCCTCAAAGGCACCTAGTTAACCACACATTGCGCCAAACATTGGGTTGTAAAGAGAGACGAGAATGGCATAAGGGGAGGTATCATTGTTAAAATTTAAGGATAATTATATATTGTTAATTCGTATACGTTATGAAGGACCACGACCTTGTGAGGAAACGTATGTTCTCAGTTATCCGTCACCATCCCTGGAAAGTTAAGTTTCTAACTCTTGGAGACAACATCTTATAATGAAATGAACACTCCCTGTGGCCCAATATTATGCAGAGATGGTTCAGGTATGATGCTCATAGAAAAAAGCAAGACTCCGTCGCTAATGCAGCCCATATTAACCCATTACAAGGGCAGCATTCATGATCGTGTGATGTACATTTGTTTAGTATTGCTATAGGCTTCGGGCAAAAACATGCCATCCTATAGCGGCTCCTCAAACCCCACAAACCGATCTGGTCCGGTACGCTGATGTTTATCACGGTTGGCTGTTCGCAGAACTGGGACCAAATTCAGCTTGCAAAATGTCTTGAAGTATAGGTTGATTTAATGCGATTGGGTGAATTGCAGACTCAGACTCAGCTCGCCTCCTTCGCGAGCAAGATTCCCTAGCATCTGCTCTCCTGGCCGACTCCTGTGCTGCTTGCATCTTCTCCAGGAGAGCTAAACGAGCGCTGGCTTCGCTAGATTTCGCATCTGAAGTCTTCAGAGTGTTAACGTCCTCATGTATACAACTTATGACGGTCTGAGGAGTTTTAATTGCACCTTCATTCATTTCCGTAACCAGGACAGAAGGCAATGCTTCAGGCGGCGGCGGGTATCCCTAATAAAACCCGTCGGCGCCAGCGCTTTGCCTACTGCCTGCCGAGCTAGGATGTGGTGTGCCTTGAGTAGAGCCACTACTATCACTGGGCGTTGGCGGCTCGACAACCTGGTTACGTATGGCCATTATCCACTCATGTTGCAGCAGCTCGACGGCACTTGCCCGCTTCCTCGGATCTCGAACAAAGCAACGCTGGAGAAAATCGATCCCTTGTGGACTCAATTGATCAGGACTCGGTAGCTGTGGTGGATTTCCTTGCGCAATGTTATACATGATAGCCCATTCGTTGTCGAGGTTGGACCATGGCCGCCGCCCTGTGATCATCTCTAGAATAACGCATCCTAGTGACCACACATCAACTGCGCCAGCGTGTCCTGGATTTTCACCTTTGATGACTTCAGGTGACATGTACATGGGAGTCCCTGTCATCGATTTGTTGGGTTTACTGGCAGCTGTCCCATGAACTAAGGTGCGCCCCTGACGTGCGATAACTTTGGCAGCTCCGAAGTCAACATATTTGATAACACCGTTATGATCGAGCAGAATATCTGGGTACTCGTTAGCACTAAATCAGCAATACTAGCAGGTGTGAAGAGGATGCTCACTCTCTGGTTTAATATCACGGTGAGCAATGTGGCTTTCGTGTAGATAAGCCAATCCTTCTAGAAGCTGTAGAGCGTAAACCATGACAACCTGTTCATCTTCAATACGACCGTGCTCTAATAACCCCGCCAAGGAACCACCGGAGCAGAATTCCATGAAGATATACACGCGGTCTCGGTGCACCTCAATACCATAATAGGACACGACATTGGGGTGGTCTAAGACTTCTAGAACGCCCATCTCGTCTCTAATTTGCGTTGCAATCTGTGGAATCAACTTTGGGTCTTGAAGCCGAATCTCTTTCACAGCCATGAGATGTCCGGTATCAAGGTTCATAGCAGCATATACGTTGCCAAAAGTACCCCCGCCCACAAAATGACCCTGTTGCCATCTCATTGTAACGTTGGTGGCCGAAGAAGATAGGAAAGCTAGTGATCGATCGACCTCATTGGACACCTCTAAAACCCGTCCTAGACCCTGTCTTTCAGCAATGACTCCCCTCTGTACATCATCGACCTCCGCGATGCGCAGTAGCCGCTGCTCCCGCATCATCTTAGCGGCCTCTTCGTCGTCAATGTTCTTGTTCTTATCGAATCTTCGAAACTGTCCAACGAGAGCCTCGATACGTTCTCGCTCTGACTGCGCTGCTTGATTTGATTTGGCACCTAAGATGTCAAAGTGGGATATGAGGAGTGACATGCAACCAGATACCTTCGCCCGTAGTCTGGCATATTCATCATCACCTAAGCCTAAGATATGTCGGCCTGTTGTCATGCTCATTGCAAATTCTAGAGCAGGCACTGCCCATCTGAACGATTTACGATCCGTAACCTTGCAATCATCGCAAATGAAACTCACCCAGTCCAGGCCGAGTTTCGTGAGTTTGATGTTGTTCATTTGGCGACGATTGCTGTCCATGTAGAGGAGTGATCGTCTGCCAAACTCGGTGGCAAACACAAAGCAGGTCTGAATGAGATCGTGGCAATCCATACCTTGGGTCTGCTTTCGGATAATTGCAACACTATCCATGAATGTATTGGATAGTTTGAAGCCAACCTTTCGAATCTCAAACAATCTAGTATTAACTTTGTGCAGGTTTGAACGCGATTCGACAATAAGGTCCAGATGCATATCAATCCTGTCTAGGAAGACATTCCTCACGTGCGCTAATCGGGTCTGTGAGCCGTCTGCAATCAGACGCATCTGACCTAGTTTTAAATCTGTGGATTCGATGTTGAGAGGTTGACTACTTCTATTGCCAAACCAGGTAAGGGGCGCTTCAGGGCGTAATATTAACAGATACGGGTCAGTTGGGTCTTCCGATATTTGTTCGTGAAGGCAAGTCCGTAAGATGGATTGGACTTCCTCATCACGGCCAATAAGGGCCGGCGAAGCAATGATCTGTATGCCGTCAACCTCGTCAACGAGGAAATGACCCGTGACAGATAGGCGCTCATATAGGTACTGGAGATCCTCGGCGTCCAAAGCTATGCTCATGTCCGACGCATTTTCGTAATGTTCACTCAGCAGCCTTGAAAACCGTTGTAACATTCTCTGTCGAACACGAACCGAGTCCAGCATCTGCATATACCTCTTGTTCATATCATCAGCGCTCTCTTTGGGCTTCCTTTGAAGCTCGCGTTCGAATGTCTGGCTTAGCCGACTGAGCACTTTGTAGGTAAGATTACTGAATTGTTCTGCCACTTCAATGTCACCTCCTTGTAGATGCCGTCCGATTTCATTAGCAAAGTCCCACTCCTGAGACAGAATCTCGGCCTCTTTGAAAGTGTTTTTATTCCTACTCAACTTCCAGTTCAGCAGCTTGAAGTAGTATTTCAACGCATCTAACACGACTTGATCGAAGGATTCGTCGATGCACGGCGGTAGCTGCCATCCTGGCTGAGGCTGTGAGACCATGAGAGTCTCCTGCTTGATGCGAATAGCTAGTTTCAGAAGGAGTTCGAACTGTGAGAGCATCTGGTCTTGGAGAATAGGCGTCTGCTGGGTCGTCTCCTTCATTTTCCGCGCATAGGCTACCCTCACGCTGATGATCTCTTCGATTAGGCGGGACGGAAAGCTGATTAGCGTGAGGATTTCTTCGATATATGGTGGCAGGTGACGCTTATGAAATGCTTCCGAGTTCATGATAAGAGTCTCTTTGGCCTTCGCTATAGTGCTTGAAATGGGCCCTAGCATACTCCTTCGAATCAATGTCTTCGTTTTCAGCGCATGCTCCTGCTTTGTCGCTTCATCGGTATCGTCATGAAGTGATCGGAGGCCGTCTTCCTTCAACAAGCGGTCTAAGAAGGATGTCTCGTCACTGAGTCCATTTGTACTTGGGGATCGCGCCTTTGTTTTATGGAAATCGAGCTCGTCGTTGCCCACCCACTTTTTGAGAATGGAGAGCTCAGTATTGATCATCTCGTTGGTGTTGTACCATGAGAGGACGGCGTCGCACGCTTCTTGAAACGATGGCGACGCCGCGGGCGGGTTAGCGATCCCTAGCGCCTTCCAGGAAGGATATAAACTCTCACACTTCTCAATCTTCTTTACGATATCTGCGATCTGCTCTGTAGCAGGCTTGCCAGCTTCGGCCTCGCCTTGAACTTCGAAACGAATGATCTCATCAATTGTTCGGTCAAGGTTGCCTCGCGCCTCATCAATCATCCTTCGCTGCAGCGCAAAAGAGCGACCCGTTGTCTTCGACCTGATGCCTAACCATAGATCGGCCTTGTGGGCGGTTTTGGCTCCCTGAAACTCCGAAGTTCCCAATAGTCGCCGTTTCTCTTGCTTCACAACATCTCCAGTCAAAACTGCAGCGAGCATACCATGCCACTCCAGACGTTCTCTGTTAGCTGGGTCCCTAATGTCGTCTTCCGTGGGTTGGGTATCATCTATAAGATTCTGGAACATAATCGTCTCATCGTTGAAGCGGTCCTCGAAAACACCCTCGGATGAAGGGGTTTCTCCTTCGGATTCTTCGTCTGAGTAGTCCACACTTGGTGTTTGTGGATCGAAATAGCTGCTTGGGAGAGCATCCTGGCGCATCATGCGTAGGTAGGCAGGTTCTTGATCACGAAACTTGTCGATGGGATCGCGGCGACGGGAGGTAGACCGGGTAGAAATAAAGCTCGGCTGGGGCCCTCGTTGAGGGGCGTACGCATTGGAAGGCGTTCGGGCGACATGCGGTCGCTGTATAGGCCGTGTATTGACGCCATTAGTTGCAGGAACCGTTGAAGTGTCGCCACCTGAGGCTCGCTGGCGGTTTGTCGTGTTGGCGACAGAATTGGGAGCCAAAGACACCATGGAGCCAGAGAGGGCGCCTTCCCCGTAAAGACCCAGCGATCCTACTTCATCCTCGCGCTCAAGCTCGACAGGGTCAGGTACAGAGTCTTCAGATGAGCCAGAGGCATCGGAATCAGTGGTGATAGCGATAGGCCGCGGATTTTTGGCTTTGTCTTGAACAAGCTCCACTTCGCTCTGGAAAAATCGCACAGCGCGCGGAGACGTCTCGGCTGACATGTTGATTGGTATGCAGCTGTCGGACGGGAATCAGCTAAAGCAAAGCCCAGTTGCCACGAAGGGCCGGACCGTCGTCCGAAAGCTGGAATATATCAATGCGACGGAGGTGTTTAGAAGAATCGGCAACCAGAAGGAGCGGTAGGTTTAAACATGCGTGTCCGTGGGTACGTAGACGTGGACTCGTTCTCGTAACTCATAAGAGAATAGAGCGATCGTTCAGTCGTAGCGGAATTCCCTCTCTTTTCTTGCTGAGCAAGGCTTTTTTGCCGTATGAGGCGGAAAAACAAGTGGTTGTCTCAGGCTCTGGCGATGATGTCAAAGACGAGCTTTAGTGTTAGTAAATATGTATGCTTTGGCGTAGAATATAATTACAAGACAAGAGTGGACGCTCATTAGCTGCCCTGGTTCGGTGGCGATTGGATGAAATTAGCTGTTTGAGCCTTGATTGTTGTCGATATTACCGGATCAGTAACTTGATATACACAAGGGGGGGCTCGACTGCAAGGATGCACCAAGTAGGCGAGGTAGGTAGGTGGCGGTAATTGCTACCATTATTAGCGTGGAAGTCCCTGTAGCGCCAGATCATAACCGATTGCAAGCTGCTGACAGAGAACAGCAGACAGAGAGAATCGGGGTTACAATTGCTATCATCGGACCAAGTTCTCCGGCGATTCTGTTGGATGTTCGAGTGGGTGTTGGGGTGGATGCTCAGGTGCACAACGGGAGCTAAAGGGCAGCATTTAGCGGAAGTATCTAAGCTAGACTACAGTGGCACAACGGCTTGTGCAGCCACCTCTCTGCTCTGAGTACCACTGAGGGAAAGCCGGTACAGCTTCTGCACAGCCACTCATAGTAGGTCCAGTAGGTCGTCTAGAAGGTGGTTGCCCCTCAACGCGCTCAACTATAGAAGGAACGACGCGTGAAGTCATAAGTGCCACACCACTGGTCAATGCACGAGATTTCTCTTTTGTAGAACAGCATCATCTTTATTGAACCACTACCTCTCACCTGAGAAAATGCATAACTATCGGTGCACTTGAATAAACTTGGTCTGCATTGCTTCAAGTCTGTTTTTATTTTCTTTAATTTCCTCTTATTCAGTCTCTACTATAGATGGATTACTTTTTTGTCGATTTATATGTCTCCGAGACCGCAGGATCCAGACGCGTCGCGTCTTTGGCTGCCAATCTCTTCCTGCACAGATGATCACCTCGATCATGGCAATAACTATACTACTTCAGACCTCGAAGCTAGCAAGCAAGCAGAGCGTGGTTCCCTAGCCATGGAAGATTTACTTCGACCCTTAATTGTTGTCAAGGTTCGTCTGTCCATTTTACATTATTTTTCCAGTATCATCCATTCGTGACGCCTATGTAATCCAAGGGGTCGCTAACGCTAGCTAGGTGCATCCTCCAAACCTCACCACCAAGCCGCGCAGCCTCCAACCCTTGATGCTCTTACCTCGAGAACACCTTCGCTTGTCCTTTTTAGACCTGTCTTCGCCATACGGAAGCTTCGAGTCTTCTCTGTCCTTCGAGTCTAATATCCGAATCCTAGATCTTGAAAGCCGTATGGGCGCTCGCCCTGTCGTTCTGATTGCTAGACTCGAAAGTAACAAAAGTGTTTATGCCATTGAACGTCAAGCAGATGCGTTGTATACCTTGTGTCACTTGGGCTCCTGGGTTGACTTAGAACAACTCTGTGGTCAAGCTACCGTCTCTTGCGCACACTTGATCCGCAAGCGACCCGGTTCTTCAATTGCGCCAAGTGCACCTCGTCCCTTGACAACACCTCAAACATCGCACGAGAACAAGAAGAGAAGACTTGCCATTGAAGCAATCCAATCTCTGGTCAAGAAACCAGCGAGATCCCAGTCTATTTCAACACAGTCGCAGCCCGGAGGGGCCTCACAGTCGCTCGTGCCTGTTCAAGAAACCAACGGTGCCACAGGAAATGTCGCTATAATCCAACAAGATGCCATACTTCGTTGCAGCCGTGACCTTACACCGACGGTGACATGCCAAGGGGTCGCGATACCAGAACAGGATGAGACGCCCGATATTCCAGATACTGAAAGAATACTAGATAATATTCGAAATCAGTATCTTGAAACGTTGTATCACTCAATGGTATGCTTTCAACTCTCTTGACCTTCCCAAAACTAATCACAACAAAGGGGTCTCTCGCATATTTCGCTAAAGGTCCGCTATCTCGAGCGCGTGCTGCTTTTCATCTCGATTGCGATTCTACGTTAGAGATGAATGATCTAATAGATTTCTTAAAGAGCCTGGTCATGACTACTGTCCAAATTGACAAGAAATACCGCGAGACAATTCCGGATATTCAATCAAAGATGAAGACCGCATTCGAGGACTCGGATGCCGAACAGGGACAAGAACAAATCAAGGCAAGAAGGCGAAGGGTCAAGAAGATGAGATTGGGTAAAGACGGGCTGTACCCCAATGAGGACGATCATATTCGGAAGTGGTGGACTGTCCATAGGCCGCAATCCAGAGAGGAGTCTACGACTAAGTCGACCGAGCAACATGACACCAAATTACAGATATCACGCTTAAGATCACGGGAAACACAGTTGCAGATGATTATCATATTGGAGATCCTCGCCTTAGAGCCTCTTTTAGTACGCGAGATACCGGATGATTCAAAGCTCCCAGGACTGCCCCTTGACGAGTTTTCAGAGTTACCGAAAGAGGTCTCCACCAAGAAGCGAAACAAGCATAATCTTCCTTTCCTCTTGGATATACACGCCGATCGATTATGTATTTGGCAGTCTATTGCACTTGATGAAGTCAACTTGCTCGATGACACCCAAGTTGTCTCAAGATCAGAGGCACAGAAATCTTCGACGTCCGCCTCGGACCCTCTCAAGGACTTCTGTGTCGATATTGTTGTGCCATTGTAAGTAGATCTGGCGGACTCCCGAAACTATCAGTATCTAATATTTCTCGAAGTTTCTCAGCCAGGCTTCCCGAATACTGCGACTCGATCAACAGGAAACTAGGTGGGCCAGCTATACTGTTGCCCTCAAAGTCAAATGAAAAGAAACCCGAACAATTATCTAAAGCAAAGGCAAAACCGGGCACGGCGACAAAGCGGCCAGCACCTTCGAAATCTGCTCGAACCCTTGAAACAGTTCTTTCTAAGGAAACTGAGAGAAACCGACGAAGCATGTCTCGCGGCCCGAGAGGAGTCATTGCTTTGATGAGATCTGCTTCTACACCAACCATACCTTTGCTGAAGCGGGAAGCAAGTGAGCCGCTAACCTTGACAAATATCCCAAAAGCGGAGTCAAGCACATCCCAACAGAAGCTAACACCTTCCGCTCGCCCTGCAACTGCTAAGCGCAGCTGGACTGAAGCAAAGGAGAAGAGGGACGCTTTTATAAAAGCAGAATTGCAAGACGCTATATCTACTCTGAGGCGACCTAATAGAGACGTCGTTGGGAAGGCCATGGCCGAGGCCGTTGAAAGGCGAGCTACTACAAGCCTATCGCAACTTAAAAGTAAGCCCAGATTAATCCTTTTATCGTATGTTATTGCTAACTAGTTCTTAGAATCCAGGAAGCCAACACAACACCACCAATATCAAAATATCGTCAAAGCGACTCCAGTTGGGAACCGTTTTCACGATGTTTTGGCAACTGGCCCTGACTCTCAATCCGCGCCATTGCAAAAATATAATACAATACCAGAGGAAACAGTTCTGCCGTCCTCGTCAATGGTCCCATCGTCTGCGCCTAGAAAGCGGGATCGAGCGGCGGCCTTTGGAAATGAATTATCAGCGCCACCAAAGCTCCAAGCGCCAATAACAGACCAGATTACAGCGACGCCTGCGAAGCCTTCAACTATAAACAACAACTTCCTCTCGGTTCCCGAGCCCGATGAAGGTGTCGTATTGGGATCATCACCCGTTATTCCCCGGAAAATCTTACAGCCAAGGTTTCCAGCTATGGCCAGGCCTACTACACTAGGGCACCGAGACAGCGGCATTGAGATGCCATCTTCACCAAGAGGACCCAGTATCCTAGCCGAGACGCCCATAAAGCCGCGAAAAAGCAGTACTAGTGCGTCTATAGACCGTTATGTGACCGTGACACCTATTAAGAGAACGTTGAGTAAAGGTCAAACTGTCCCTGTTGACGGCGCGGGAATCAGCAAAGGAAAAGAGAATGGGGTGAAAATGACCATATTTGAACGTCTAGGCTGGAATGACGATGACGATGATCTAGTATGACTGGTATACTCTTCAATTTGGCGAGAGCACAAAGGAGCATCGGAACGGAACTAATGAGAGTTGAAGGAAGAATCCAAGACATGGATGGGCATGAGATATACGAATGACGAAGCGCTACGAATCGAGCATTACATACAAAAATAAGCATTTGGGAGGCGTTTTGATTCCTAATCTTCATACCCCTTGCATCACATTTGGTAGCTAAGCATTGCATATGTATCGTGATAGAAGAAGCATACAAGCAGTTCGACACTGCCAGGAACTGTAATATCAAATGGAGAACCGCATCTTTGGAGAACTATGCATCAAAGGATCATCACACATATATAGAGGGGCTCAATATGAGAATACGAAGATGCCTTATTCGTGTCGACTTGTTTTGGTGGTAATATGACACCCCATTCTTGACCTTATCCTACATCCCATTGGGGGATTATTCACATCTTTACAAACAGCAATTATTAGTCCAGCACCAAGTCGTAATTTCACCTATAACCGCCATATTTGTCGTCTATTGTTGGGTAAGCTCTTCAGATAAAGGCGTCCCCGAGCATTCTGCCCTTTCCCTTCGTTAACCACCCACTCATCTAATACGCATGGCTGTTTCTCGTTATCACAAAAACGTTTCCATCCTGCCCATTCACTAGCCGGAGCTTACCAGCTCCATTTTCGCGCCCCGCTTACCCGTCACCTCATCCTTGACATCGCGGATGCGTACGCGGACCTTCTGGAACAGCTCGACGGCGGCCTCATAGCTGCCGCTGAGGCGTAGGGTATACGTATCGGCGTCGAACGCGCTCTCCGGTTCGGGGTCCGCGAGGTCGCGGAGTCGGATCAAGCTCTCAATGCCGAAACGCGGGACCAGGACGACGAAGCCGTTGCTGAAGATCTTCATGACGAAGCCGTCCTCCTCGGCGACGCGGCCCTTGAGCGACTGGCCCACGTAGTACGCGACGGAGGCACGGCCCGCGAGCTGCGCGTTGCGGTGCCGCACGTTGATGTTCTTGCAGACGGCCTCGAGGCGGCCCCGCGCCCGCACAGCTGGGTGCATGGGCTCGTAGTCGATGGCGGCCGCCAGCTGCCGGTGCGCCACCAGGTCCGCGTACCGCCGGATCGGGCTCGTGAAGTGCGTGTAGATTTCGGATGCGAGACCGTAGTGCCGAAACTCCGGGTAAGCCTGCGTCCCCGCGCAGAAGTACTCGGCACTCATCATGCACCGTGTCGCCATGATGCGGATTAAGGTGTTGAAAAAGGGCTCTGCGGCGTCAACGCACGCGTCGAGTGAATCGGCTAGTGCCTTGGACGAGTCGAAGCGCAGCTCAAGCCCGCGTTTGACTTTCAGCTGGTTCGCGAGCTCATCGAAGTTAGTCTTAGGAGGGGCGGCGTGACGACGCAGGATCGCGGTCTGTGGGAATGCGTCATAGATCTTGCCTGCCACGCTGATATTGGCGAGCAACATAAACTCTTCGACTAGGGAATTTGTGTCAAGCAGCTCTTTGGTCTTGACATCGATCGGATCCGACGTCTCGGACTCCATCTGTACTTTGACCTCGGGTGACGAGAGACTCAATGCTCCAGCATCCATACGTTTCTGCTTCAGTTTCTTTGAGAGCATCAGTAGTGTTCGCATGCCTTCCGTAAGGTCGTCCTGCTGCGACGCATCGTCTATGCGCAGCTGAGCCTGTTCGTAGCTGAATGCTTCACGAGACTTGATGACAGATTTAGTGAAGCGTACGTTCACGATATCTGCGGAGGGGCTCAACTCCCAGAGAACAGAAAACGCGTATCGCTCCACGTAAGGTTTTAGAGAACAAAGGTCGGTGCCTAGGAGCATAGGAAGCATATCAATGCGCTTGTCCACGAGGTAAACAGTCGTGCCACGTATACTTGCCTCAGTATCCATGGCATTGGCCGGCTTAACGAAATGTGATACATCGGCAATGTGTACTCCGACTTCATAGTTCCCGTTCGGCAAAGGTCTAGCATGGAGAGCATCGTCAATATCCTGGCAACCAACGGGGTCAATACTACAGATCAGGAGACCCCGAAGATCCTCTCTGTCTTTCCAGCCTGGATCGTCCGTGCTTGTGGGCACTTTCCAGTCGTGGCCCTCCTTAGGTAGACAGTCGAGAACTGTCTTGGGGAACGGTCGGTACTGTACGTCGTACTCAAGAAGGAGTGCTTCAGTTTCTGCAGCCTTTGTCTCCAGCTCTCCTAGCGAGCGGACGAAGTGACCGACAGGATGTCTAGATTCGCGGTCCCAGGAATCAATGGTGACCAATATCCGCTTTCCGAGGAGCTCGCCAGCTTGCCGTGTCCGTATCCGGATTTTAGGAACTTTCTTGTCCATTGGGATCAAGAAGACGCTTTCCTGTTTTCGACCTTGCTTTGCTGACTCACTAACTGAAGATTGGTCTATATTACCGACATATTGACGCCAGTTTCGTTTGATGACACCAACAACCTTTGCCGTTGGTTGTGGCCTTCCCTCAGTGGTCAAACCTTGCGTCTTCTTGACCTGCTCCTGAAGAGCTCGCCTTTCTTTCTCGGTAACAACATCCCCTCCATCTTCATCATTATCGGCGTTCTCGTTCTTTGTGATAGCTTCCTCTTCGATGATCTTGGTCGAGGGCTCTTTCCACTGATCTTGTGGTAGCACTTCGACAACTACCACATCTCCATCTACGGCACGGTTTATGTTATCCCTCCCAAGAATGAGAAGGGCCTTCGGAAAAGCGGGTACTTTGATAGAGCCTTCAAGATAATTGTATGGTGAGACGTTGAAAATGCCCTGGTGTAGCACGCCACGTTTAACGCCAGTCATCATCTTAGATAAGCTGAAATACTCGGGGTAGAGGAATTCAGTTCTTTTCTCTTTAGAAGCAGTACGTTCCTGTGTCTCAGCGATCATGTCTAAGAGTCTGTCCGCGTCCTTCAACCCCGCGACGTAGTCGCGTAGCTTAATAGCGGGGACTTTCTCCTGCTTTGCCTTCTCTAAGTTCCCTCTGTCGTCAGACAACATAACTGTGACTGGTAGGTTCTTCGACTTTGTCTGGGCCAAGTGGTCATTATACCATTTGACAGCATGACGAACAGCGCGGTCGTTGCGGTCGTTAATGCTCTCATCCTGGTCGCGAACTACGTATGTCTCTTGTCGGAACTCATTGAAAAAGACATAAAATCGCTTCTCCTGACTCTTCGTCAGACCAATGAGCCGGTTGTACAGCGGCAAAGATCTATTGCGCAGCTCCTCAAGGACAGTCTGTAGAATAATAACGTCAAAGAAGGCAGACCCTTGTTCGAACAGGTCCATGGCATTAAGTAGCGCATTGGTATCCGGAACGAGGTAATGCCCTTGTGGATATGCTTTTGTACCTGCTGGTTTATCCGAGAGCACGAAGGGGCTCACTGTGATGAAGTTAGCTAGAATACTCGTTGATAATAACAAATCCGAAGATGAGATATGCTCACCAATCCCAGCAGCACTTCTCGGCGCCGTGGCAAAACATCTTGAGCAGAGTCTAGAAGAACACGGGATGTCTTGTCGCAAGTAGACCTCACGAACGATTTTCTGGACCTTGCCACTTTTGGTGGATCGCACATAGACTTTGCTAGAGAGGTTAGATGCGAACGGATCCGTGTTGCCGGATCTTTTGAGACTTGTCATCGTAAGCGTACCGGGCCGCTTCTGATAGATTGTGTTTCTGTATCCTCAAGTTTGCCGTAGCTTTGTTCTCCTCTACGACCTGAGTGATAACTAGCGTCTTGTTTGAAGATAAGCGGCCTTGGTGATGCTTTATCACCACGATAAAGTTCGGAATCTTGAAAAAACGAGGGCGGTAAATCGGACAAATCAACAGCGTGACAGCGCCTGTCTGACGTCTGACGGTCGCCTGTCTGCGGTCGGCTGGCTGGATTTGCCGCTTATCGTTATCAACCCCGCCAGCCCCGCTCTTGGCTGTCCAGCCACTAGCCGCGAAACGCCAGCCGCCAGCGGTCCGCTGGTCTGTGCACCTACTGTATTTAAGTACCTACAGATTCTGTATGACAAACCGATCGGAACCCAGCTCTCTGGATCACAGCTGTGTCTCGTTGGCTTCAAAATTTCCCGCGGGCCCGGTTTGGCGTACATGTGGATGCGATGCGATACGCGCAATGAATGGCTGCTTACATCGTGCTGCTGACCACTTAAAACGAGCGTTCAATTCCAACCGTATGCTGAAAGTGGTGCCGAATCAACTCGCATTCTACTACATTTGCTCCTCATAAGCGTGTTTACGACCACTCGCGACTTTTTGGCATGTGCTATAACTATGGCGCCTTGATTTGTGTACAGCGTCAACACCTGTGCCGTCAGAGCAAAAAACCATATATGAAACCTGTTTTCTCCCAGAAAGTATTTAAAACAAGCGGCAGGCAAACATGAGTCGAGAACGGCGATCTTTATCGCGGGCAGCAGCCGGTTCGCGGCGCGTTGCAACACCACGAGACCCCTTCTGCATCTTATCTGGACAGTCCAGCATGTGCGCGTCGTCGCAGTGCTTACGTTCAAGATCCGCCTCCATCGTATACGGACTATTCTGCATACTGGTCCCCACTAAGTTCAACCTCTCGATCTAACTGTGAGTCTCTCTTTTGATAAAGAGGTGCAGCAGATAATGCAAGCACACATCCCTTGCCACCAAACGCTGGTTACCATAGCATTGCAGGTAGAGGTTTCTCTTCCACGGTGGATACGAGAGCAGCTGTGGTCTGGGGATCTCTATTCAGTCTTGTCATATGATCGACACTATTCATCCGGACATTTCTGCCATATTGATCCGCTACAGAGCGTGCAGCACGTTGGGATCTTCCGTAGCAGTGGCATATGCAGCCAGCCAGCCCACACAAGTCAAGCGAGGTTTGCGCCGCCTTTCTGTGGCGTTTGCGATATTGTGAGAGTACTGGTTATTGTGGCTACAGCATTCGGTCATGTTTGACAGAGCTTCTATGAGCTGGAAGAGCAACCCTCGCGCCGCAATCGCATGATCGATCTGTGTGTGATATGATAGTGGGTAAACCTTATCCATATGTCCTACACCACTATGTACACGATAGACGTCGTGCTACTGAGATCGGCAATGGTCCGCATGTGGAGACGTGATCTGAGGTGGCCAGGCTATTTGAGATTGGGAATACCTGAATCTAACTTCAACTGTGGGCATTGAATGTGCATGAGTGGTATGGGCAAGGAGATATTGATTCCCCTCCTTGTGTAATTCGTTTGGGCGCGTGATGAGGCAGATTGGCGAGATGGTCTGATCTAGCCCTGTCTAAGCTGGATGCCGGGTACGGGGCGATGGGGCAGCACAGCTCAGGCGGCCTTCACACTTTCTATCGAAACGGCAAAACCATCGCAGCAGCCTTGAAAGAGTTCCAATAGATTACCGTCTCTACACCGAGGCCTCTGTAGCGGCGACCTGGTGGAGCACAGCGAGGACGATGGTGCCATTGTCCTATGTACAGAGTATGTATAGACTAGGCAGGCAGACTCTGCTGATACACTGTAGCGATTTTAAATACTGTAGGACCCCTCTAGAGATGTGGATAATCCTCAGCGGCACCGGCCCGTACAGTGAGTTTCACGACCTTTGGAGGCAGGCGGTGACAAAAATGGTTGAGCCGCTCCCACTATTCTCACGGAAGCTCTACTACTTCTGTATGATATTACTTCACAACGCAGGTGTAGGTACAGTAAAACCCTTTTTAAGTACAAAGATAATAAAACATACACTAAATTATATGTATGTATAAATACATTCAAAGAGGAAAAAAAAAAGAATAGCTGCATTTTGACAGCATCGGAAGCTTGAAACTAACAGGATGGTATATGCGCCTTAGTGGGCCGGGTAACTCATCCGTTCCGTCACCACCGGAGCAAAAAGGCGTAGAGTCATCCTCGTTCAGTCAGAGGTAACACACAGTTCCTCGATCACGTAGGTACAGTTTCTATTAGTGGAAAGACATATGCGAACCAACATGCAAATGCCTGCGGCGTACTCAACCTAAATCTGAAACAGCAGGACTTTGTCACCAGTTTACCGAAAGGCGTCCTCGGCCAAGCTTCTGGAAAGGCTTTCCGGAATGCTGTGGCACAGTACGCTCGGATAGCGTTGCGTGTAACGGGTGTTACCCCGTCAACGGCGGCCTCTGGTCTTCTGTTGGAAGCCTAGCAGGAGCAGAGGCCGAGGATGAGAGTTTTGAGTTTCAAGTCCTGAGACCCAACCATCTTGACAAGCTTTGTTAGATAGGCCGCATCGTTACCTTCTATTTCGGAATGCTACCTGGTGATAGGCATTCTTCGCTAATGCGCTTTGTGCGCCTCGGCGACCACTTACGCGACTCACCCACAGCGTCACGTTTGCCGGGCGGCCACTTACATTTAACACGTACTGTCTATCCTTAGGGCTTTAAGTTTGACTATGAGAGCGGCAAGCGAAGACAGCACATGTATGCATCGGAATGGAGCGAGGGGGGCGACAAAGAGGGTCCCTGAAGGGTCAAGCAGAAAATGTAATCCATTACTCTTTAGTAGGACAGGATTAACTCACTAGTTGTCGGTCGTGCTCTGTAGAAGCCTGCAAGAGCGGGTAGCAGGGGTCTCCCGTGCTGTTGTGATATGCACACGCAACGGGGCGAACAGGTAGCCTGAGCGCGTTCGAGTTGGTGATAAGAGGATTGGCATGCGCTCCTTAACACTTTCACGAGCCAGTGAGGACAGAGCTATCACCAAAACCAAGTGAAACAAAATCGGGAAATTTTGGTTCGCGTTGGTTTCTATCCCTTCCAAATACTACACCAAGTCTTTCGTTGGTTAGGTTGATACTAGTAGTACACGGTGTGTTTGAGATATGCACATTGTTAGGCTTGATGTGCGTAAATCTTTGTGTCACCAACTCGGCGTCCATAATGGGTGGGTAGATTAATCCCTACAACCATAGATCGTGGAGTGCACTCCTTGGGGTCATCAATACCGGATGCAGGCAGACGTCAACTAAAGACTGCCGAAGGAGGGTGGGCGATTGGACAACCCACAATCGGGCATCGTTTGCTCCAGGTTCCCCGTCATGGCTGTGCCGAAGCTCCAGGGGTGGTTGGGAGGCTGAGATCCGTTAACAGACTGGTTCGGTTGGTTCGGAGAGAAGGAGATGGGGTCAAGAACAAGCCACATTAACACGAGGAGATAAGAGGCGAATGTTGTTGGAGCGTAGCATGCCAAGCAATGAAGCGACGCAATGTCATGCCGACTTCTGTGCAGGCCGCAGCTTCGCAAGGCCGATGGCAGATGCAAGACCCATCTGGAAGATGCTGGGCTCCGGAAACACGATTGGGCGGCTTGAGCGGCTGCAGCAACTTG
Source organism: Xylariaceae sp. FL1651 (assembly GCA_025201745.1). NCBI lineage: Eukaryota > Fungi > Ascomycota > Sordariomycetes > Xylariales > Xylariaceae > Xylariaceae sp. FL1651. The sequence continues at coordinate 553,994 of MU624245.1, forward strand.
CAGTTGAGCAGGGATGGGGTGGAGACAAAGAAACGCCAAGCTGATCCATGATTTGCAGGTCGGCCTGGGGGTCGAGCCGGGTTTCCAGTATCAAAGGGTGTCAGCTGGTTGGATGTCGAGACCTCACTACGAGTCTTGCACCAATGGTCGTCGCTGACCGTCGTTCAAGCCGCAGGATCCCTGATCCATCCGTCTCCTCCTGATAGTCGCTTAAGACCCTCTGTATCCTCTTACTACACACCATCTCCTCGAATACAGCACGGGATGGTTGTGTTTCCTCAAGGGTTCTGGGCCTCCAAGTAGAAAGTATGCCTGCTCAACATAACAGTGACCCACTGAGTCACCTGAGGAGTCCAGAATCGCTCCTCTTTTTGATATCTTCTGTTCCTCGACCGAGGAACGGCGAGTATCAGTTCAGTAGCAGCTCCGCGAACGCGAGAAACGACCAGAGGCGTAGGCAAGTCGCAGACGGAAGCCGTCCGCGGGGTGAGGGGTAAAACAGGGGCAGGTAAAGGCCACTATTTGATAATGCGTAACTCGATGTCCCGGCTGCTATCGGGAGTCTGTCTATGAATATGTTCGTCATACGGACCGCTACGCTCCCGCATCGGAGACGTAGCGTAGAGTAGCGGGCCGGCTCAGTGATCGTGCTTATCCATAAGAGGGGAATCAGTCATGTGAAGACTTTGCTTGAAGCGATTACGGTATAGAGTGGAAGTAAAGATATCATACGCTGTCTGGTTACATGAGACCGCGAGATTCAAGATCGATTCCAGTTGATTTTAACTCCGTGCTGTAATGGTACTCCGTAGTACTTGTTAAGGTACCGCCGGCACCGTCAACGCTCGCAATCCAATCGACGCACTTGTGGCTTTATTATTCAGCTGCCGTGTATAATTATAGGTTCGACAGTAGGGGTTGGTCCTATTCCACCAATCAAGTCGGAAGCTCGATAGCATCAGACCATTAAACAGGTCGGAACAGCGAGGCTAGATTATCTGAACAGTGGTCGCACTTTGGCCGAAGACGTCTTACAACCTCAAGTCCCATATTGAAAGCACTTGCTCAAAATCTATGACATACACCTAGTCTGTCACTTGACCGAATCTCATGGAGTCGTCATGACGGTTGAAAGCATAAGGGAGGCGATGCCATGGGCATTTGTCATATAGCAAACTCGTAGTATTTACAAGCTCGTGAAACGTCTTATTCGGCATAGCTAACTTGTACGGTATGCCCGTATATGTTTATATATCTACTACCATCGGCCTCTACGGACGCAGGTGTGACTTCTTGTGGCTAGACTTGTGACACCAGTGGCGGATGAAGGCGGTTATATTCCTTGTTGAGCTGACCAACTGTTTTTCGATAGCTGAAGCGCGTCGAACTCTAGGCACGCTAAAAGGACAGACCGCGAGGTGGGTATCTATACCTGCGGTCCAAGGAGTAGCTGCAGGTCGACGAAAGTGCAAAACTCCTAATGCTCAGCTGCAGCATCATGCAGGGAGATACTGTGTAAATTAAAATCGACGTTCAAAGTAGAGGCGATGTTCCTACCTAGCCATTTTAGTCATTCAATTGGTGGACAGGGCCCCTGAGTAGTAACATGTCACAAAAACTTTGTGCTTAGAAGATGCTATTCCTAAGTTCTACATCCATGTGAAGGCTGTACTGTTCGGTCGGACAAACATTCTATAGAACCGAATGATAGCTTCCATTGGTGTAAGTCGGTTGGGAACCATCACTGATCGAATTGACATATTTTCAGCATTCATGTTTCTTGCTTCGTCTGTGATCATCTTGATTTGGGCGTGTTCATCTCAAAGCTCTCGAACGTGACGGCTCTTGGAATATCTAGTATGCGCAAGTGTACGTATAGCACGTCAATGTGATATTCTAAAGTATGGTTGTAGGATCCCCAAACTGGGGAGTCGAAATTCATCGCCAAACCCAAGCTGATATATTGCTTTGTTAGCCTCTATTATAATAACTATCTCAGGTAGAGATCATACTATCCCTCTCATGATCGCTAGTTACTCCCCAAAGATAGCCTTTAGAGGAGACGGCGATACAAGACTCTCATCGATAGTGTGCAGAGGGACTTCGCTGTAATGATCAGGTTGTACGCAAAACAGTACCTAGAGAAGGGAGACTTCTGAGCGCGAGAGCGTGTATGTGGTAGATACAGTACTTTCGAGTATGAGTAGAGTGGAATTGAAGCAACCTTACTCAGCGCAACGTAGCATTCGCACGGGGTGCAGCTTATCACGTCTCATGTATCAGAGACGGGATTATACTCTTGACCAGTTTAATCATCAGATTATACCTGGAGATGCAGAATTTAGATCCCCAACCCGGTATCTCACTCAGCTTGGCAGGCCGGCCGGCTTGCCAGGTGCACTAGACTCATTCAATAGTCCATCGTGTCTCGTCAGATACTCAAAATTTTGGCCACAAGTGCGTATGATATTCCACGTTGGTTGGCCATGTGTCTGTTTGATCGTAGCTATAGCTGTTCGGCTGACTTCGGTGCTTATACTCAAATATCATTATAGCACCCTGGCTCGAGGTGGTACAGTCAGAACATACATGCGCTAAAGAACATTGCGTAGTCAAAGTAGTATAATTGTTCCCTGGGCAGCAGGAGTCGGGCACAAAGTTCTGGCGAGCGCCTTAGAGCTGCTGGAATAATATGGGTTTGGTCTATTTTTAAGATGAGCTGTGATATTCATCATGGCGCGAAAGGAGTAGAACTCCGAGCCGATGATAGCAGGGAAAGGTAAGCACATGGGATGGTAATAAATTGAGATTCAAAAGAAAAATGCCTAACACGATTTCCCATCTTGGAAGGTAGGTCAAAGCTTCAGATTCGTGATTGACAAGGCATGCAATGCCTCGCAGTCTTGATGAAGATGAGGTCATCGAACAGGTCAGGTGGGATGATCAGGGTCCTCTAGCGGGGCGACGCGATGCCACCGGAACCACACGGCAAGGCTGGAAGCCAGAATCAACACTACTAAGCACAAACATATGGTCTAGGCGAAGCTAGGATGACTGAGTCTCGGATGAAGTGGGAAAGACTGAACTACCGTTGACGGTTTCAGGACACTGTACCAGGTATGAGTCAACTTCATGATATCGAAAGGGGGGTGTGGCGCTAAGATGGCCGCCTACTTGTGCAATTGTGCTATTATTGCGAGGATGGAGTAATGATCTCGAAATCTACATACAGCGCGTGCATTGTAGGCGTAACACAAACACGCTTGACTTTCAAATGCACTACTAATAGTATGAGGAGTCTTATAGGATTTTCAGAACGAACTTATTAGCCTACTGTGTTGCTAACTCGGCAACTAGAATGTGAAGCATCGCTGAGTCTGCTTGTATAGCCTTGTATTCACTACTCAAAAGTCTCGATCCGTTTTACCTTGTTATCACCGTCGCGATCATTAAATTAGACCAGCGCAATAATTGCGTAGCTGACGGACGCGTATTAAAATGCACCCTTGCTCGCTAGTCAAATGGAACCACCTGCAGTGTTTACAAAAGCCAACTGCTAATACTCGTTGATATCTTACACAAGCTGCCTACACCTACTAGTAGCGCTATTTGTCAAGGCGGTTGGCAGTAGTGATAGCGCGGCGCCATTTTTAAGTATATTGAAATTAAAGTAGGATGTGTTTACATTCAACGGAGACATATAACATATACACGATAGTTATGTGGCATTGCTCTTTTTAGAGGCAACTGCTGACTGGGCAGTCCGTCGTGTGCATGTACTAACCAGGACCGTTGGCTAGATACCAGGTGGGACAGGCTTTATTCTACGGTTTGCACGTACTTCCTTATCCATTTAGTTAATGTTTGGATATCTCGCTGACCATTCTAGCAAGCATAAGTAAGTAAGTAATTCAGCTTGGACTGAATGTACATACTCACGCCGAAAGAGGTCGATAGTTGCGCTCAATACCACATCCCTGGCTCGCGAACGTAGCGTGTATCTATGGGTGTATCTATGGCATGAGCGATTGCTACGTCTTCCACAATGATACCGGATATAAAATTCTTTATGGGGACTATTGAAACATCAGCGCGAATGATCTGCAGCAGTAAAGCCCCTCTTTCGTGACCGTCGTGCCAAGACCTCTCTATTGCTTACGACTAGAATGTCCGTAAAAAGCAACTTACAGTACTTGCACGTAACGCCAGGGTAGACAAAAGTAGCCGGCCAGCTGAGCTTTCTTTCTTTCCAAGCATTCAGGTACAAGCAGGCCGAATACCAAACCTATTCGATGAGTTTTTTTCGATCGCGTGTTAATGCAGCGTAAACCTCGAAGTACGGGCTGATTTGTGAGAGATCTAAGGGTTTAAAACGGTTGAACTGCTCCGGGCCAAACCTATCCTCGATCTTCCCGTGGCTCCACTGGCGAAACTAGCATGGCGCCGGCACTATAGGGTACGCGTGACAAGACTTTTGTAGAAACTAAGTAGGTAACATAGCCAAGAACATCAAATATGTCAGTCTCTGTATGCAAAGTCTTATATCGCAACGAACGAATTGACCTTCGAGGACTATGTAGCCTATACCTGTGCCAAAATCACAGATGATAGCTATCTAATTGCACTACACATTGGAAATTTGAGGCGTAGTCTTTCTTGCCACATTACGTACTGTCTATACGATATACGCAGTCTTGCTGATTAAGTAGATTAGTCATACCTTGTGTCAGTAGCCTTTCGGGAATCGCCAGTTCTTTTACTCAAATATCAGTCAATGTAATGCTTCTCTACTCTCTTATACATAGAGTACCTATGCTAGTGCTTGTGAAATGTTGACAACTAGAAGCAAAAAATGAATATAGTTAGGGAGTGTGAAGTGCTGAAAATAAATCCGCGCAGACTTAAATGTTCAATAGAAATCTTAAGAAATCATATCGGGCTGCATGAGCTTATCCTTATTAGGTAAATTAACTTTTAAACTCTAGATAGTACTTCGGTATTCCGTGCATCCAATTGCGCCCTATATCATGAAGTACAGATTCCACATATAGTATGCAACCCTCGTAAATTTGTCTTGCATCGCATCGCATCGCAGTAGAGCGCATCTCGATGGAGGGCTCGGCTCATGCAGAGTGTGTGTCTGATAGCCGCATTTCGCTTCTTTTAAGTTGGAATAACGTGTCCTGAGGCTTTCCTGAATAGAGGCGAAAATTAAGTGAAACCTGTCCTCCTTCTACCATGACATATAGGTAGATCTTATTATTACACAAAAAAGCTAAGGTACTATAAAGCCTAACGAAACTGATGCGGGTGCATTGGTCCTCGTGCTTTACGCGGCCCACGCGGCTATACAATACCTGGCACAGACACTACTGTCTCGCACCATTACTCGACTTTGCCATGCAGTTAATGAATCATCCTAGAGGCAAACTTACACTATGTATCTTTGCAAAAATGCTCGTCTTACGCCTGTTGAGTACGGGCCTGCTTGCAACTCTTTGCACAAATTGGGTTTGGGGAGCTTGGATAATCCTGGCTAAGCCCCTGTCCTTGCGTTCTAGGTCCTTTGACCCCGGTCACTCTCTAATTCATCTTCTTTGCCGGTTGGTACCCTCAAGGTGGCCGACTGCGGCTACATCTACTTATAGTATTGGTACTTACTGTCACCGTTATTGGAGGTCAACTTGTTTTGGATACTTTCTTACTTTCTCCGTCGTTATCCATATACCTCCTGATGGATGCAGATCTTTTGAGTATAACGATACTACTATTCGACATCAATTCCCTGCCGTGTCTTCATTGGCAGTATACAACAAGTAATTGTTGATGATTTTACACAAAGAAAGAGGGGGAGGGGGAGGGGATATATGTTGTGTAGATGTCTCCTTGATTGTACAATTGAATTGATGCCTATCTAGTACATGTATAACCGAGTATGCTCTATTCAGAAGGCAGTAGTACTTTATACGCTTTCGTAACCAATTGGTAAACCTCCATGAATAATTCGCCAAGCGGTGTCCGCCGCCCGTTCTCTCCTCTAGCTTAGCTTGTATTGTTATAATACTAAGGTTGATAATACCTTGGTACCTGCTCGTTGCTCTTTGACAGAGAGCCTAGCATCTAACTATTCTTCCCGTGATGTCGTTTCCAGGCGTTTGAAGCGTGCAACCTGTAGTGCAGCACAGACACGTGCTAGCATGTCCGTAGTCCCATGCTCTAGCTCTTATTCGGGATCGTGTTGACGCCGGGACATTTCAACGTCAGCAATATAAGAACTTTCGGGCACTAGGCCAAAGGCAAATGCGATGCTGAACATGCAGTCGGTTAACCTGACGCAACCATTCCAGGGTGCCCGCGCAAGCCTCTTTTGCGTCTTCTCATTGTTACCTCCAAGCTTGGCTCCTCCTCTCTCTCTCAGCCCACTTCCTCTACTACCGCCAACACCACCAACACCACCATCATAGCTGGGCTGGTTACCCGTCGATCCACCCATCCATCTCTCTCTGTGTGTCTCCCGCCGCTGGCCCTCCCTCTCAGACTGCGAGCCGTCCCATCAAACAACATTGATTACCTATTGGTGTTCGGCGTCTGTGGGATCGAAACATGCTTACAGTAACGGGGAATACAGTACGACAGATGTGTAGCAGAGAGTAGGCTGATGCTGCACCACTACTGCTGCCACCCGTTGTGCCACACCACAACCCCGGATTTCTAACCCGCAGCCCGCCTTGTCGATTATCATCATTATTACACTAGATAATAGTTGATGGCAATATCAACTTGTCGACAACCTCTTTACACAACTTTGAGATTTGCGCAAGAGCTGAAATATTGAAGGATTCCCAGGCCTTCAGCTATTCCATTCTGTTATTCGTTTTAACGGACAGCGCAAAATCAACAGCAGTCGCTCAGCTTATGATGATCATTAGCCCGAGCTCGTACTATACTACAATAATAACTAACACCACCCCCCTCGTTGGATAGTCTTCCGCCATCCAGTCTCCTTCGTCTTCTTCCCCCCGCCCAGCTCCGCTTATGCGTTTGGTCTCGGCCACGACTCGTCTGGGAATAACTATTTCTATTATTAAGATTCAGACCCTTGCATCACTCTTCTCTCTCTCCTTCTCTGTGGCCTACAAGTAGTACCGTCATTCTACAGGGTTTCAAGGAGGCCAATAGCGAATACATTGGCGAATTAAAAACGAAAGAGTCAAATTACAGACAAAACACATATGACGAACAGCAACAGCAACAGCAGCAGCAGCAGCAGCAGAAGAAAAAGAAGACGAAGAAGTAAGGAGGGAATAAGAACATTCAGAGTCAACTAATGATCCGAGGAGACACTTTGGGAAGTGAGCAGCGGGAAACTGGGCTTGTTGGAGACTCTTTGGCTTCTGTTTGATGCGAAAGTCACTTTTTGAGACTCCCACATTTATTGGTCCATTCGTTCGCCCACTTATTCAAGCTGCCTGAGTTCTTGTTGGATCTCACCCATTCTCAGCATCGACATCATTATCATCATTTTTGTTATCATCATTCTAATCACGACTCTTCCCATTCCGCCATTTGATTTTTTTTATTCCCAAGACGAGGAGACGACATACATGCCTAATTCGCATTCATATTTCGACTTATCCGTACACACGAAGTGCCTGCATACCTGATTACATACAAGTACATACATACCCACACTGAAGATATCCACACTAGGTGTGTTTGTACTGAAGCGCTATCACGAATATCCACAATACCCACTTGGACTATCATCTGCCACGCTTCGTTCGCTCGTCCTGCCCGCTCCTCGTTGGTCGCCGCCGCCGCTGCCATCCCCACATTTAATACACACAGCTACCTAGCAGGCAAGCTAGACAAGCAACGATACGAACAGGACTTGGCTAGGGCACTACGGCCATTCAGCCAACCAGAGCCGAGTCTAGTCCCGCACTACAGCAGAACTACTGTACGTCTGTCCTGTCCGGGTACCCAGAAACCAAACCCCAGACGGCGTCCCTCCTGTACCCGCAAGTACTCTGCACCATACCCAGTATCCCTCTCTTCTTCTTCCCACCCCCCTCCCCTCCCGCTCGAGGCAGCCAGACGGAGGCGCATTATCCATCCCATCACCTTGCCATCCTTCCCAAGATCTGCTACCTTGCCTCGTTCGCGCGCGTCATTCAAACCTCGTCCTGCCGTTTGTCTATCCAACTATATCAAGACACGTCGCTCTGCAGGCACCGCCTTTCTCCACGTCTCTTCCCGCCGCCGACGCCGTTTGACGTGCAACATCGTATCGTCGCCCGCCCGAATGTATTCCACCCAGCCCAACGGCGCTGAGGGTGCGACCATCAATCCAGCGACTATCAACCCTGCCACCCTCAATCCAGGTGAGTCCATTTAATCAGTCGCCGTTTCGTCTCGCACCGTCTCTTTCTTTTCTGTCTAGTCTTGCTTCATCACAACATCTCAAGTCCATGTCGTCGCCTTTGTGCTCTGCGCGCCTGTGCGTGTGCGCCGCGCCATCTCATTTTGCGCTTTCGTGCGCGCGCGCCAAGGATTTCGAGCTTCGTCTAGCATCGCAACTTGTCGCCGTCGCTGCTAGTGATCGTCGGCGCCAACACCAAACACTCGCGCGCCCCCGTCCTGCTCTTTTCTGTCTACCTCAAACATGAGACTTCTATGGTCGCCAATGTTTGCGCCTTATTCCAGTTTCTGCCACGATGGTCGCGCGAGACGTTCAATTTTTTGTGCTTCGTGATTGCCGTGTTTTGCCTCGTATCACGACATGCCGTCGGTTATAAGTTGGTCGCTGACCTGCCGCCTTCTGATTGCACAGAACTACTAAACCCAACAAACTCCCGAGGTCTAAAGCGGAGTCGGTCCCCCGACACCTACCAAGACGCGCCGACATCTGAGACCGCCGGGGATGATGGTAAGTCTCACCTTCTGGTCAGCCTGTGTACCAGCGATGTTGCGCACTGGACATTCCCCATTACATTGTACCAGCATCCAACAGTACTGTCGCTATCGCGATCGCCGCCGCAGCGTCAGCAACAGTATTACTATTTTGCGTCTGCTAATTCGATCATTACGTTATAGGTGATTTGAAACAACCAAGAAAACGCGGTCGCCCGATGAAGTCACGACTGTCTGATAATTACTCAGAACCTGCAAACCACGACCCAACGTCAATACCTCTTTCTCAAATGACACAATCTATACCGCCGCAGACTCCACAATCGCAAAATGCTTCGTTACCGGGACAGCCAGGGAGCTATACTCCTGCGCAAGCTTCCCCTCCTCCGAAGACGACACCTACCAAGACAACTTTGAAGGCTCTCCCGACCGTTCGTGACCACACTACAGATCAGCTGGGCCCAGGTGGCGACGAATACCTGCCGCGCGAAACGGATGAGGCTGGTGAAAAGAAAGTCATGCCAAATGGTCAACTGTTGGGTGCGCGCGAATATCGCTGCCGAACTTTCCTGGTTCCAAATCGAGGGGACAAGCTGTTCATGCTTGCCACCGAGTGTGCTAGGGTCCTAGGATATCGAGACTCGTACCTATTGTTTAACAAGAACAGATCGCTCTTCAAGATTATCGCCAACCAGGTGGAGAAGGATGACCTCGTTCAACAGGAAATTCTCCCATTCTCGTACCGGTCCAGGCAAATTGCTATCGTCACGGCTCGGTCCATGTTCCGACAATTCGGCAGCAGAGTGATTGTCAACGGTAGGAGAGTACGGGATGACTACTGGGAGGGGAAAGCTCGTAAACAAGGCTTTACTGAGGCCGATCTTGCCGGCGAGAAGAGACCAGGTGCCACCAAGGCCAGGGAAGCAGCTGAGCAGAACAATACCATGCCGCCACTTCCAGGAGGACCTCATGGCGAGATTGTCTATGCGAATGCTCCGCAGTATGGTGGTGCTCCGCAGCCCCAGCTCGTGCAACCAGGTATGATGGGACCACCAGGAACCTCGACAAGAATGCCCATGATAACAGTTGGACCAGATCTCAATGACACGAGGACGCGAGACTACAGTAACTTCATTAAGGGAGGCCCCCGCCAGGAGATCACTGGTCCGGCATACCAGGACAGGACGCAATCGAGCCCCCTTGCCGAGATTCACCAGCAAGCCCATCACGCCGCCGAGTTTAACCGTACTATCAACCAGGGTCGGGAAATGCGGACTGACTATTTACAAAACTTGTGGAGAAGACCACACGAACAACCAGCGACTTCACAGCCCGTCGTCACGGAGGCTAGCTTGCCTACCACAAGACCAAACCAGTCACCACATACAACCCCCGCAGGTATGAACTCGTCTGGCATCCTTCCCAACCAGAGCCCGCAGGTAATGATGACCGCTCCGCCGTATTCACAACCTATTCACTCTCAGCAACCGATGAGCCAAGCACCAATGCGAGCCATGCCTCAGCCGTCTAGTCAGAAGCATGCAAGACCACCTAGCCTCCAGTCCGGCCCAAGCAGCATGCCTCAAGGGACGCCGACGTATAATTATGGCTCGTCAAACCCCATGTGGGGGCCACCTCAGACACCACAGACTCCCCAGCACTATCCTGGTTACACAACGCAGGCACAGGCTTCACCTCACCCTCAGCAATCACCAGCCCCTCAGTTGCGTCACCCAGGTGGAACGCCCCAAATGCAGCCTAGCAATATGCAGTATCCCGGGATGCAGGGCCTTGCTCATGGTTATCCGGCTCCGGGACAAGCAATGTATCCTCCCGAGCAGACTCCAAGGCAGTTCATGCCTCAAAATCCGGGGTCGGCGCCGGCTGTCACATCAGGTTGGACAAATCCCCAGACTTCTGCAGGTGGAAGTTGGTGGGCAAATCAACCACAATGATGATGCAGGGCTGGGTTCGCATGCGGGCTCTGCGATGAATCTCCATTAGCCAAGGCAGGCCTGACATCGAGTTTCGTGGATTCAGCCGAGCTTATCCCCAGTTGAAGTGTCGTGGCATCACTTACCACTCGGCTGGCCATGAGAACTAAAGAGAGATATGTTGCTTTTCCAAAATTCCCGCTCGTTTCAATTTCGAAATCCTGTCGAGTTTTATGTCTTGCAGTGTGTCTTCAGACGACTACGACAAAGTACAATATCCATAACTGGAGTTGGGCGGCATTTGCATATGCACATGATACCACAATGTTTCTGTCAGTTCCATTAATGCCTGGTACGAATGCTGTTCCTCTCTCCTTTTGGCATACTGTTGGTACTCTTTACCTCGCTGCTTGGTCTCTACCAAATGTTGTCTTTTGGAGGAGAACAGGCCTCATTGGGCCAGTGGCCAAGTCCACGCCCACGCTTAGGCCACTGGACCAGCGATATAAGAAGCTGTCTTACGCCATGACACGCAGATATGGGCTAGAAATGCATCGAGTCAGAAAGCCTTTTATCAGTAAAGGCTTCGGTACTATGCTCTACTGGACGTTCTTGGCCCATTCCAGAATTCTCGAGTTTATTACTTCGGAAGCAGAGTTCTCTGTAATAAGTACCTCTTGCTTCATATTCCATCATCGTGGGAGGGCTCGCGATGCTTTTTGAGAGGGACGCTCTACTCGCTTTGGCATTCGAATTTCTAGGCGTACCTTCTTCATACCCTCAATATTCTCCACTAACTTCTATGGCGAGAATGAGGTTCCAATACGCACAGTCTGGCAGCATGGAAGGAGTCTTCTTATTATTTGTTCTCTTTCCGTAACTTTGACAAATTTTTGTTTCTCTTCGCTCGCGGTCTCAATTTTTCTTCCTTTTTTTTCCTTGTTCCCTAGTACATTGGTATACCTCTTTAGTCCCTTATCTGGCTTGAGTGCATCATATGATACATACGGGAGATTTTCTGCATGCTCTGCTCATTGAGTGAGCCGGGTCGGCAGCCTGAATATTATTTTTTTTTGTGGTTTAATTTAGGAGGTTTCACAAGGCAGTCTTAGTTTAGATATGGAGCAATTTGCATTTAAGGATACTGGAAACCTGTTGTGGGCGGCGAGCTTGCCTTTCCAACCTGTGGTCTCTTGAAGGCTTTCTTACATCGTGTCTAGTTAGTAGTGTTGCATGGGTTTGCCGGGGAGTTGCGCGATAGGCAATGCATAAGCGCAGCAGAGTAATATAATCAAGCCCTCCAAAACTCTGTTAACAAAGTAATCAGTGCTCAAGTTTATTTAACCACTACGTTGAATCTGGAGTTAGGTCGCTGCAAAAATAGAAGAGAGGTTTCGCCTCCCACAGTTTCATCTGTTGCTAAAGAATAAGAGCTAGGACTGTCTAGGCTATATTATTCCACCGCGTCGATTCACCGCATGAAAGCCAGTGTTGTTGCTTCATCTGATGTTGAACGAATCAATTTACGTGATACCGTTGTACCCTTAGATACTTAGTCCTGTACGAGAAGACAACGGTATAAGAACAAAGTTTAGTTACCTTTAACCGATCAATCCGAGTCCGACATCACATGGGAGTTAAGTCATCTTCAGATCAAATTTAGCCAATGAATTGAATTTTTATCAAATAGTCAAAATAGATGTCGTGTACGGAATAGTACTCTAAAAGTGGTCGCTCAGCATACCATCCGCCCAATTGAGACCTTGACTTGTCATTAAGACGAGATAACATTCAGCAACCTTTCTCATCTCGGTCGTAGCGTAGAAGGTAACCTAATGCTACGAAGATAAATTATCTTGTTAGTGCTCCATACCACATCGAAATACAGGACATCCCAACACATTATCATGTCGCAAACGCGTGGCTAATCAGCCGGATAGGAAAAGCGCCTATTTCACCCTCGTCTTTTATCCTTGTCCCCGTCCGCTAAATGCATGCCCATGCTCACTCTACATGTTATTGCTGACCACCCCCTCGATTTGAGCTCGGCACCGACCCAGCAATCTGGTAAGTTACCCTTCCCCTTCCACTCCCCCCCCCTTCTCTCTCGCACATAACCGCACTATACACAGCTTAGGGGACTTTTGATCCGTGTGGCTAAGATTACGCAATAATCACAGGAAAGAGGCACATGAAGAAAAGCCGTTGGGTTAGCACGTGGCTACGAATGTGGAACGCGGCTTATCGCTCAGCTCTTTCTTCAGCTTCCTCCTTTAGGCCAAATAGCTTGACCTTATGCGAGCTGGACGATCGATCGACCAATCAATCCGAGAAGAAAGCTGGGGAGGGAATGGCTGAAGGTGGAGGAAGTAAGAGCATGCCGGCGGCACGGATGTGTGCACCTACAGGTTGGTTCAGGATGGAGGCACGCTTCTGCTCCTAAGCGAATTCAGCTGTATTATGCATAAGCCTATGCATAGTTCGGCGAAAGGATGTAACTCTTATATTTGGTTTTACTTCACGCCGAGAGGCAGGCCAATCAATGCTCGCCAAAAACGGTCCAATAGACAGAAACATCGCAACGTCCAAGGCATGCCGGCCGGTGGAGCTACTATGGAATCAGAATTGGCAAAGCCACAGACGGTCTGTGTGGTGATGAAAACCACGGCGATACTCTCTCGCGGCTCTTTGAGATTCCCGGCTCATTCGCTTCGAGTTTCCTAATTTGTACGCTTCTGTCTAGAGGAGTAGCCTCCTTCTACGTAGGGCAAACAGCATGCAATAATGGGGGACACGATACGTCCCAAGTGCTCCCGCCTGATTGAGAGGGACACGAGGGATGCGGATGTGTAGAGAAGCAAGGGGCAGTCGTTCGTAAGGCTGATGGACGATCTCGATGCATGATTTCCAAGTCTCTATATTCGTCGTGCCAATTTATGCTATACTCAGCTTCTATATGCGGAAATACAACGCCTATGACATCAATGTATTCACTTCGGAACCTGAATACCAGGAAGCCATTCTATGCATGATTTCTTGCGTGATCTCCTCCTGTTCTGTTATCCTCACATTCCTAGCAATGTGATACAAACACCTTCCGCGGCCGCATATCAATTGACCCCGTCCATTCCATTCCCAGGGACATGGTTCGGTTATGCCGGAGCCCAGATTACGAACACCCCGTCCCATTCCCCGTATCACATGGCGCAGCCGTGCCTGCGTGTAGTGTAGTGCCATCGCCGATATACGTACGGGGTAGGCCAGACTGGTAGGGATGAAACAACGAACGCACATAAACACATAAACTTGTATAGCCCACGTGTCGGCCTGGGTAGCCGCACACCACCACACAAACAAAAAAGGTCGAACAGGACCCCACGGTAAGCTCGGTAAATATATTCTGTCTAGTCTAGGTATGGGTTTTTGCCCTACTTGGCATTATCTAATTTGTTCTGCTTACGTGTCGCCCTATCGCTACCATCGCGCGCCGGAACTCGCGGAAGAACGGGTTGTATTGGGCACGCCAATCTATAAAAGGCCCTCAGGTGTGTACACGCCTTGTACTGTCCGAGGCATCTCCGTTTGCTACCGTCACTCCCTATGGGCGGACCTATAATTACGAGGAACGTTCGGGAGCCAGGAACCCGGGGGTTGTGGAAAGGAAAAGACGGGTTCTGGAGACATGCGACGTAAAAAAGATAGCCAATACGTACCTCCTTTTTCAATGATACGCCCGTACTTTCCGACTAGGCATTTGTCAAATCGTTGGGAATGCCGGTGATGGTTTCCTTTCGCCACGGTTCGATGACTTCGTATCTGAATGGCCGCTCAACTTGCAGTAGATATCTGGGCCAAGATACCTTTTCCGTATAGGAAATGTCGTAAGCAACTAGGATCTGGGACAGACGTTCTGTCTCGAGCCAGAAGGTAACATGACTGGTTGCAACGACGTCTGACTCAGCTCGCGGGAGACATGGAGTATCTTTTGTTGTGGTTCGTGTGCTGGCTGTGACTGCTTGACCTGGTCTATGGTCAAAGTTGTATGTTTACACATGCGAAGCAGGGCGATAAGTTGAACGCGTAGTTAATCCTGGTATTTCTGACGGAAAGTTGCCACCTCTTAGCGGTTCGATATTACCAAAGTACAGTTTGCCTCACGGATCATGTCACTGCTAATCGATGACCAGGGCAGCCTGATATGGGTTCACTCTAGGAATGCTCGCTTGTTAGCCTAGTCTAGTTGACACTCATGCATGACTTCTGAAACTTTGTACTTTCGTTCACCTGGGTTGAAATGGGACGTTGAAAGAAATTGATCTTTCTAATAATAATACCACACTGTTTGCCTGGTAACTTTAACTACGCTCTCCATACCAATATGCGTCAAGCCCTAGAGATTCCTGGTATAAATCCAGGAAAGAAGCTTGGCTTACTTACTAACGCGCCTTGGACATCAGCGACTAAGTGTCGAGGGGGCGTGTTCTCGGTTACATTAGAGGCTCGCTACTAGGTAAAAATTGGGAGGAAAAGACTCATGAGGTGGCGAGGACGCGAGGGTCTAGACATGTGAGGGATAAAGAGAGCACTTTGATGATTGGTAAAGACAGAATCTCAGTGAAGGATAAGCAAGCTGATAAACGTAAACAGCCCTTTTCATTGAGTTCCGTAGGCACCGGTGACACAAAACGCTCACTCTAGCCGTTTCACTAAACGCCGACAAGACACTTGGATAGTTGCGAAAATAGAAGCCCGAGAAATGCTACGCCATAGTCTATGCTCAGATGATGGTCATCATTCCATTAATGCTCCATAGCATCATCTGCTCCGGTGTCTCCATTATCACCCCACAGACCCTCAAGCTTGAATTCTTTCGCCCATTCCGTCACAATTTCTTTCTGATCTGCCATGATAGTGGATGGTACCGGGGAGCCTTGCTTGGCCACGCTTCCCGTGATCCCGTCGAGAGATACGGGGAGTTTTGGTGCTTCCATCCATCCCTGAATTCGCCCGTCCCTCCAGTCCGTCACAACTGTCATCCCAGCGGCTGGTAAGTTGGGAATGCCACCACGACCTAATCTTCCTCGCTTGCGTGCGACTTGGACAAGGAAATCTGTTGTGGCGTCGCCATCGGTAGCCATGAGGGGCGGAAGGTCGTAAACATCCATCAGCTTCTGTAATAACTCCGGTGAAGAAGATAGTCTTTTTAGCAATAACGAAACAGCAGGTATTGGGTCTTCAATCTGCTTAGGCGGGATAGCGTTGAGGAGAACGAGATGTGCATGTTCTTCAACTGAACTCCTCTTGATTGTATCGCCGTCGGTCGTAGAAGGAAAGACAATTCCAGGCGAGTCGAGTAATGTGAGTTTACTATCGAGCTTGACGGCTCGGATGCTCGTTGTAACACCCGCTTCTGCACCAGCGGGGCAAGCTGCTTTCCCACGACCACCGAGTCCCGAAAGAAGAGCGTTAATAACAGACGACTTTCCCACATTAGGGTATCCTATCACACCAACAGAAACGGCCCGCTTCAGTTGCTTTGAGGCGGCGAACGACTTCAAGGATTTAAACAGGGTCGCAGATGTGCTTTGGACGGTAAGGTCGCGATGATTGAAAGTGTGTGCGTTCGGCGCAGACTTGGAAGCCCGGAGAGGGAGGGTAGGAAAGTACCGCCGGAGATAGGCAAGCCAGTCCTTGAGAACCTTAGATGGGATGAGATCAATCTTGTTCAGTACAAGTATTAATCTCTTCCCACCACTGGAAGCAGCCATGACCATGCGCTCGACCTCCCTAGATCTTGTGCCCTCCGGATCACGTGCATCAAGAACATAGAGCACAACATCCGCTTGCTCAACAACTTGCTTGAATACCTTGTCGTGGGCTTTCCTTGATGATGTCAGAGTAGTGATCTCGATACCACCGTCAGAGTCATTATCGGATAAATCGTCATCATCGTCCATGTCGTCCCCGCTCTGGAGCTCGCGATCATACTTCTCGGCGGCGGCTCTCGCGCTTGCTAAAAGGGCCGCCATGGGATTTGAAGAATCGTCTTCACCATCTTCATCCATTATGTCGCTATCGTTGAAAGCGTCCTCCATGGCATCCTGTTCCAGGTCGTCTACCTCATCTGCATCCTCCTGGTCTCCTGTTGTGGCGCCAGTCTTAGCGGCCTTGGCCATCTCTCTGCGCCGGCTTTGCTCTTCTTGCTTTCTCCGTCGGCTCTCCTCTATCTCATGAAGGATCTTCTCCTTGTAAGGGAATAAATTGGGAATGCCCGGGTCTTTCTTCAGCTTGGATTTCCATTGCGGGTTCTTTTTCTCTTCTTTTCTAGCCTTGCGTTGTTTCGCTGCGGATGCTTTCTCGATCTTGTGCCGTAACCGAACTGGCGTGCGCTTCGACTTGGGCTCTGTGTAAATGTCGGTTAGCGAAGCAGGCTTAAATTACAAGAATTCGGTCGAAAAGGGCTTTCGTACGCACTTTTAGGTTTGTTAATGTGCCCGGCCATCTTGAGTGGTTATCCAATGGCAATGTGCAGCAACCTTCTTAATACAGAATGTTGTTGTTCAATGCATTCTCCTAAATCACCACCACACAAAAAAGTTTCGAGATACAAAGGTAGAATGCGATTCTGCCATTTCTGACCGCCACCGATAAGCCCCACAGCCCACCGAAACCGCCCGCTATCAGCACAACCCCGCTGTCCTCCAAGCTTCCAGCCATTCATTGCTGGACGTCCACTGAGGGGCTCTACCAAGGGGATCTTGAGCGGTTCAATGACCGCCGTCTGACCACTGGAACCCGACGTCCGCTATTAGTCTGTCGGAGCGGGCCTCAGTGCGGTGAGGGAAAAAGTTATTAGGGGCGGAGCTTCCTTATTAAGATAGAACGCTGTTATGTGATCTAACATATTTGACCAGGCTTTTTCCTTTGCTTAAGTCTCCTATAGATGTTAATTTTAGATTAAGAAAAACTACTGGGAAAGGATCATTTAGAGCGAGCAAGCATTGCCTCAAGTGACTTGAGAAGGAGACGTTCAAGATGGAGTACACGGCACCCCCACAAACGGTTACATTCCAAGGCCTCCTTTTCGACATGGATGGAACTATCATTGACTCGACGACAGCTGTTGAGAAGCATTGGCATACGTGAGACCACTACCCTCTCGTTTCACTCGTACGAATCCCTTACTGAAGTAAAATTAATTACAGAATCGGCAATGAAATCGGAGTTGATCCTATAGTCATCTTACAAACTTCGCACGGCCGGCGGACTATCGATATGTTGAAGGTGCTTGCCCCTGAGAAGGCAAATTGGGAATGTGAGCCAGACTATATAGGCAGTCTAGGAGTCATACGCAAGGACAGCGTCTGACTCTGAAACTAGCTCTCCTGCCCTGCTTTCTTTGATCTACTCCTTCTTCAGTGTCTCATCGGCTAACTGAGACTCCTAGATGTAAGACAGATGGAGGCGCTGATACCCAAAATGTACGGCAGCGAAGCCGTCGAAATACCGGGTGCAAGAGCGCTGCTGGACCAACTTATCGCAGCCAATGCTCCGTGGGCGATTGTGACTTCAGGCACAGAGCCGCTTGTTCACGGATGGCTCAACGTCCTGAAGCTCCCACAGCCGGAGCATCTCGTCTCGGCGGAGTCGGTGGAGAATGGCAAGCCAGACCCGACTTGCTACGAGCTAGGGCGATCCAGGCTTGGGCTGCCTGTCGACGCCGAGGTCCTGGTGCTAGAGGACAGCCCTGCCGGTATCAAAGCTGGCAAGGCCGCGGGCTGCAAGGTGCTTGGGCTCGTGACGAGTCACACCATGGAGCAGGTCATCGCTGCGGAGCCAGACTGGGTCGTCCGCGACTTACGCTCCGTCAAGATGGTGGCTTGCGGTGAAGATGGTGAAGTCACGCTGCAGTTTTCCGATGCCTTGATCACCAAGGCCTAGTGAGAGGGAATAGCGCGAGCGGCTCGAGATGAAGAATCAACAGTCGAGCTATTCTGGTTGGCGCTCATCGTCGAGCTCACGGGTTGTGTTGATCCAATACTGGCAGTTTGCAGGGGCGGGACGAAAAGAGCACCCACCAATATTGGGACTCCCTGGCGATTTCCCCTGTGATTTCGGTCACAGGGTGTGTCCCGTTATTACCGTAGGAACCCGTATCTATAGATCTGATCTTGCATATACTAGACAGATAGCGCTGAGTTGGACGTTTCTCGGGTGGCGGCGGTGTGTAAGCGCGGGTAGAGTGGATAGAGTAACTTAGAGATCTAATAGAACTGCACTTAAAGACTGCTCGAGCCCAGGCTACTCAGTGACAATTCCACATTTGGCGGCGCCAAGATCAATATCACCCCCAAAGCTAATTTCGCCTGATAACGGTGAGGCGTATTGAGGAGAGCTATCAGGACATTTTATTGATTCCAGCGAGGCTGGACTCGAAGGGGAGGGTTCAATTCAATTGATGAGAAATCGATACCATGCCAAACCAGCGATAATTCAGAGGATAGAAAAAACCGCATCGATACAGCTAGTTGTATTGTAGAGAGAAATCCTTCCGGAGGGGCCAAGATAAATTTCGAGGTTAAGATGACTATAGGTGCCGTACTGTATAATCCACCAAAGCTACCCCCATCCGGGCGCCCGGTCTTGGCCCCAAATCTTGCAGGGCTTAGCGTATACAAAATAAAGATCACCAGAACTATCGGCATCTCGCAGGCACAGTACACGATTGTGAGCAGACCCCATTTTTTCACCTTGTTGTTCCCCCATCACGAGATGCTTGGTAAACTCCTCTCGGTGTGCACAGATTGGCACGTCAGGTCCCTAGCCGGCGGGTGTTGGGTAGCGACCGAACTTTGGGCCCTAATTGGCCTGCTCACCGCTGATGAACGTAATCTGTTTTGTGAAGATCCCGTTACGCCGCCACGCCCGCGGGCCGGCGCCGTGATCGTCGCCCACTACCGTAGCCGTTCCTAGTGTAGCTCTCTTTTTTTTACCTTTCCCAAGCTCGCCAGGATCCCTCCCCTTCCCTCGTCTCCAATTCTTCGTTTTTCCTCATTTGCCGAATCTGTCAAAACACCTCATTTTGGTTATGATCATCAGGGCCCTCTTTCGCCGGACCCCCGTCGATGACTAGCATAACACATTATGACAAGTGGCAATCGGCGACCGGCACCAAAAGGCGCCAAAGTGCTGGCGTACCGTTTGTTCGTTTCCCATCACCCGTCACATCACGTCACGTCACCTGGACTACTTGCTGCTACCTGGTTTGAGCGTGCTATTTGGATTTCCCGCCTGCACTGATGCCTATCATGGTTAGAAGGTGACCCCAGATTTCGCCCTGCCTGGTAGTATCTCATACTGATCTGCCGCACTTGGACCTATTAGCTTTCGGGTTACCGATGGTCTGTCAACCCTAGATCTGCGTGAATGCTTGGGTCGCCATAGCCCCGATGAACAGGATGGGTATAGTAGTATCAAATGGCTATATCAAGGCACTCAAATTACTACCTATAGGTCATGTAATATTAAGGTTGAGCCGGCCCGTCAAATGCCGTACCAGCCATTGCTTGCACTAGCAATAAGTTAGCGCGGCTCAACCGCTGACAATTCTCCAGCCTAAGCTCTATAGCTAAGCTCTATAGCCATCCCATCATGCGGATCTACGTACCAGTAATTTGTATCGATGTATATGTCGCTCTCAATATCACTTGCAAGATCCATGAGAAAGAACCTGTATTTCAAAATCACAACATGTATATCTGTCTTTTGTGCTACGGAGCTACCTAGCCGCCGACTGGAATTGACGCCTGGCCGAGGGGAAGCGGGGAGAGGAGAGCAAGAAAAAGAGAACACAAGAAATCTCAAGTCCCAATGCCAATCCCAAATCGGTCCAATCTACCTGTTGATCTGCTGGACTCTCTTCTTCCGGTTCGGTAGGCTCCCGGCGTACACACACGCCCACACACGCACACGCACACGGTGCTTTTTGTCTTCGCCGATTTCACTGCATACGAGGTGCTCAGAGTACACCCCATGGCATTTGTGTACTTCGAAAGTACTTCGTGCATACATAGAGACTATGTCGACCCAACGAATCTCCGCACTTCCATGTTGTGAGCTCCCAACCTCTGTACACAGTAGCAGGGTAGACCCTGCTCGCGTTGCCAGCAAGCCCGGTAGAGGTCTGCCTGTTGGACCTCACAGTATGCATCCCGATGACGGAAGTGAGTGCTGTTGAGAAAACATCTAAATGGACGGAATTCCAGGAAGAATAAGACTCGTAACTTTGTGCAGGTGTGTAGCCTTGTTGTGTAAGGCCAGGGTCCTACTGGCAGGCCGGATAGTAAGGAAAAGGCGGTAGAGCCCCTGTAGCCCTGGTCTTTAGGTGCTGGGGCAGGCAAGGAGATATGACAGCCCGATGTACCCTTGCGTCCGTGTCCGCTCCGGCGCGATAGCGATAATAGTTGCCCACGCTCATGATCTGTCTTGTTGCTCACATTCCGACTACGGGCAGGTCAACACGAGTTGTGAGATTAGATTCTCGGCACTACAAGGGACGCGCGACACCATATCGCTGTCCGTAGCCGATAAACGAGATCAAGTAGCACAGCAGGACCCCAAGATATGGAAGGATCACAAGCTCATGCTCTATTTGTGGGAGGGTGGAAGGAAGACTGTGCATCTACTCGGCAGAAGCGGGAAGTAGAAGGTGAAAACTACACACAAAACGTCTTGGATGGCACACCTGTGCTCCCACAGACGCCCATCACGAGGATTCCTCGTTCAATGGGGTGCTACGAAGGGTTGAGCACGGTATATCGTAGTCCCAGGGCCGTGGTTATGGCAAAGACCTTGAGGACCGTTAGACGAACAATCTCGCTTCCCTCGGTTGTGTTACTTTAGGTTGTGGTAGGTGTTACTAGAAAACGGACTTCAGGAATGATTTTGGAATTATCGGATGCGTTCAGCACGGGAAATTCTTGCAATCTCGTACAACAGCATGATAGATTTTCGCTACTTCTTTGTCGTCCGCGACTATCGGGCATCTGGGTGGAAACGCTGCCAGGACCCGATTTACAGATTCTACAGTGCGTAGAATATCTCCAGCCTATCGCGGTTGCGTGCATCCGCTGCTCGGGATGATTTCAGGCCACCCCAACCCTTGCGTCAAGACATGCAGGTAGGGGGGGTGGCATGCGAACCATACCGCTGCACTTAGTGGAATGAATTGACAGGAGGGTAGCTTTTTCGGGTGTTGTCAGATGGTTGATCTTTTTCTGGTCGCCGACCTGAATTTACCGTGGCCAGCTGAAAGGCGAGAAACGACGACGAGCTTGCGGTTCCCCTGCGTCATCATTCCCATTCGAGGAGCAAGAAACATCAGCTCTCAAAAGACCAGGTCTCGTCGCGGCTGAGCCTCCTCTCGTAAACATAAGCGACGACAAACGTGCAGCCTCGAACCCTACGTACATTGGGGTCCCTCATTCTAATCGCACTCACGATGCTTCCTCTTGTGTGCAGTATGGTGTGACACCCCACAGCCTAATGAGATCTAGATGCTCTTCAGCAACAGACGTGTGCAGGCGACATGCGACGCTCAGCTTAGAATGGCATGTTCTGATTATCCGCGCGCAAGAAGGGGATGCCAAAGTCGGTGAGCGCTGAAAACTACAGAGGGCAGTGCACGATAGAGTAGGGTTGCAGTGCTTTGCTTATACCGTTGTGATTGCACCACGAGACACCAACCATCGTAATGAAAGAGGAACTGGAGAGGCAAAATATGAACCCACTAGTAAAGCTCGATCTCGGCATAGCCATCCTTGGGTTTATTCGTAGTCCAAGTTTAGCACTTGTCGCTGTAGCGCTATGTGAACATTCCATTTGTGGACTATATGGCTTGCATCATTCCGCTTACAGTACTGAGTATCGGAGGAAAATCAGAAGCGAGAAAGCCATGATTCTCTCTCAGCAAATAGACGTAAGGAAACTCCACTTCCGACTAACAACTCTCTTCAAGCCTGCTGTGACACTCGTCGTCGCCCTACTGCAGGAACATGAATCAAAGCTTTCTTCTTCTTCAAGTCGGTCGAGTATCATCCGGCACTTTTGTTGCTTTAAAAAAGCCTTTGGCCCTGATAGGGCCGGCTGTGGCAGTGAGTTCAAGGCGATGATAGGTTGCCGGAGGGTAGCCTGAGCATTATCCGTCCACCGGTTGGCCGTTCCCAACAGGTCTTGCAGCACTGGTGGAAGTGGCTGCATTGCTTCCCAAACCCTCTAGTAGTGGCCAGTGTATGTAATCTACCAGTAGCGCAAGAGTCAACATGCAGCGACGGGACGAGCGCTGCTGCACGACCTTATCTGACGTGCTTGTTGCCTACCTTATCGCAGCATCGTGACACACGCTGGCGAGTACCTACTGCGGATGAGCAAACCTAGCCGGGCACTAAAGGACGTTTTTCTTTTCTTTTCTTCTTTCTTTGGCTGCTCCTACGACGGAAGGCTCCGAGGTATTCCATCGTAATTTGTCTTCATCTCTACGGCCGATTATCCGTTGAACCGTGGCGTCTTTCAGCGTGGGAGGTAGCTCACTTGTTCCGGCCGTAGCCATACAGTAACCGCACTCGAGCACTGATCTGAGACCTTGCCGCACTAAGAAAACCGCACAGTAGTCTCTTGACGATCGGTAAACTTAATCACGTCGAGGCGCTAGCGGCGTTTCTGTAAAAGGGGGTTGTTCGATTGGGTCACGCTGCAAAGGATGCGTGAGAGGAGACCTCTTTGGCCCCTCGGTACTTGTACGTGTTCTACTCGTGTCTCGAACGCATTCTGTGTGCTGCATTGGTTAAGCCTGCATGCGTAACGCAGCTAAGAGAATTTGAGAAATTCAAAATGAGAAGAAGCATACAAATACAATAGGGTACATGGCTAAACTCGTTCTCGCGGCTTAGCCCGTCCGCATGCATGACATGGTGAGCTGCCGTGCCTGAGGGCTGAAGCTCAGGGTTACATCAAGTGTAAAGGCTCTAAAAATGATGCCGACCCAGTATGACTAAATGACTTGGATTTTTGATTCAATTCTTTCTTGCGAATATTGTAATAATGAGAACAAAAATGAAATTCTTATAATTCCAGTTAACATAAAAACGCAATGATATCGTTTAACCAAAGCTCTTAGTAATTTCATTAATGATTCCTTACATGGGCTTTGAGAAGCCTTGTTACTTGACTCGGGTTAATTTTTTTTTACTTGTACTTTGTAAAAGCCCAGTGAATTGTTGTGTGCTCTCATGAAGGGTGAATGGTAGGGACGAGGGCATTTGTGGCTGCACAGTACGTGAGGAGAGAAACGTTCGACAACTGTACAGTCTTAGGCCTTAGCGGCCGTGGCCGTGGCGGCGGTGGCATATCCCAGCAGGGTCGAAGCGGCTCCAAGCAGCTGATAAGCCAATAAGACGCGTATCGCGAAATGAGGGCCGGGACGGGGGGGAGATACAAGCCAGGTACTTCTCCCTTCACGCAAGCCATTCTGCAGAGACGACAGGGAAGATGCTTGCAGCGAGATTTGATCCCACGTGGCTGCTCGGACCAGGAGAAGGCCCTTAGTCCGGACCCCCCCTGGTTAAGCGACCGATGGATGAGATGACACTCAATTATAGTCTAGACTGGAACTGGGCCCCCCAAAAGACAATACTCACACACTGATGATGTGTATACTTGGTTCGTGCTGCCATATTCGCCACTCTGTAGTTCCAGAACGAGGTTTTGCAACGACAGTTCATGGCTCAAAGGGGACATAATACCCGACTCGTCGTGCCGGAAACGCTTACTACTTTGTAGCTTGACGCCGGTAATAGCTGGCGGCACGCTGGTGACTAGTTGATGACAGACAATTACGCAGTACCTTTTTAGCTTCATATTGGGTTTCGTAGAATGCGCAGAATGCGCCGTACATGAGATCCAATTCCCGAGATGGCCTGTTTTGATGTTGTGTGGAGAGGCCACGAGGTTCAGCCTGTAATGGGCAAATTTATCAGACGGCGCTGACCGTCGATGGCTCGAAGCCATATGCGGTTTTGGCAAATGAAGCCGGCGCTAAAGTAGGTAGGCAGTGAAGCCGTTCAAAATTTCGAGCGTGCCGTCGCCTTTTAGGTGATTGAGGAGAAAACCGAGCTCTTGGGTCGTCATCCCCGGCTGGCTTCGGTAACTACACAGTAGCTTTGGTGCAGTTAGATGGATTACAAGTGTCGTTGGGTTCGATTCATAACAGCGCTATCTGGTTTTGCCTCGGTGGCTCATCTAGTGCTCTACTCGGCCAAAGCCTCTTGTTGAGAGGGTGGAGCAAGCACCTCGTCATGTGCCGTCTGTGCTGTCTGGCGTAATCTACGTTGGATAGGATCAAGATCTACCCCTCAAGCATGTCTCGGCTCGACGATGACCCGTCCGTCTTGGAGAGTGCGCACCCACGCACCGCTCAACACACACACACTCTCTCTCTCTCTCTGGAATCATAGGAAGCGACCTTCGAACCAGGGTGTTCTCAGGTCTGTATCTCTTTGCCTCGCGCCGGAAGAAAATACGGGTTCATTACAACGGTGGGGACGTTGAGCTGGCTTTTGATGAAGTGATGATGATAAATCCGTAGCAGCGGTCCTAGCCATCGTGGGGAAAGTCCCTGGCATAACGTGGTTGACAGGCAAGAAGAAGTGCAGCGTCGCATTCAGCGCTCCGAGGTCTCCCTGTGGCCCACCAGTTACAATGTTACCCTACACTCTCTTTCGTCTCTGGTTGGCTAGCCGAGGGGGCCGAAGATGTGAGCGCCAATTCGATGGCTCTCTAGACCGGTCGATTTCCAACGACCTTTTTACTGCCCACATTCGTATTGTATTTGCACAGTAGGTGAATGTGTATTATGGGTTCTTGAGCGCGGCCGCTACAGAAACAACTTTCCCATCGCTCGGGTTTAACTCAACCTAATAATAAGCATCTAGCTATTCCGTTTATTGTCCAATTACAACCCACCTAGGAACAGCACGGGTCCTTTGTGAATTTGAATTCGCTTTCAATCCGACAGTTTGATAGTGTAGTATCATCACTCAGGTCGCTGCGGCTGTGAAAGGGACCTTACGGTGTCATGTCTGCTTACTGCGAGATGGCAAAGTATACTGAAGCTGACCTTCTACATTAAGAGATTGTACAATGCTAGGCGGCTACGTCTAAGAGTCTAGATGTCTTCAACTTCTTATCTTGCAAAAAACAATACAGAGAGCTCCCGTGCCAAGACGAAGTGGGTAGCTGATTGGTGAGGTGACTAATTGATGCATTTCATACGAGGCCGCGAACATTCTTCGCGCGCGTCGAAATGATCTTTCATGTCGTCTAAATGCTTCCTATGCATTAAGCTTTGGCGGGTGACTTAGAAGGTCACTGTGCAGTACATATGTCGGCAATTAGCGCCGCCTGACATGCCTGCGAGTAGTATCTCTCGTCTGAAAATGATACCCAAATGGGTCGAGTCTATCACTGTGGAAGACATGTTGAACCGGTTCAGGAAGCATCACTATTTGTACCGGCGATATTTCTGTGGACAGGACTCCGAAGTACCAACGATTAGTAGCTAGAGATCATATCCACAGGGTCGATATTCTGCGTCATAAACATTGATATGTAGATATTTGATTCCGACAGCCTGGGGAGATCGACGATCGTTTCCTTAAACACCATTGGCACTACGGAGTATTTCTTTTTGGCTTTACATGCTCCCACCATCTGGTTCTTACCATGCGTCAGTCCGCATTAGATCGTCCATCCATCAATTGCATAAATTAACGTCTTTCAACATCTAGATAATTCAACGAGCAGCATGTTCATCATGTACAGTATATTTACCGAGAGTTTAAATTATTAAGCGACCGGGAGCAAACAAGGATCTTGTTCTTGGTCTTGGTTGAGCGTCCCAGTTTGCTGGGCTCATCCAACCAGGTACCTGATTTCTACGGATAATTTAGTATTAAGCGAAAAGGGAACTAATGCACCCTGCCTCCCTCTCAGTTCTCTACCACGTATGGCGGTCCCAAACACCTGGCCCTGCTCACCTATATTGCACATCTTAAGTAGATCTTCCCTTGACAGAGAACTGATGGGGCAGATCGAAATAATTGAGACCCTGCGCTATGGGTATATAATACTATACATTAGCATTGCTAGGCGCAGGGGTATTTCCTCTGACATGCATGTATTGACGTAGCATTCCTCGTGGCTCATTGACAAAACCTAGAGAAAATAAGAATGAACTAGGTAGGTACAAATGGTTCGGCGAAGGCTAAGCGTCGCTAGGAAGCGGAAAAGCGATCCCGATATGACTTACAGAGAGGCTCGACCACCTATAAGCAGAGTTGCATCGCGGCCCCTTGCGCAGACTATACTTCAACGGCAATTCGGACGGAGGCCACGGACTGATGGGATATTCGGGGCTGTGTTAACAATCGTATTCATTGGGGTTGTAAGAACATCATAATTAATAATAGAAATGCAGATATGAATGCGAGGGCATGGGCCGCAATAGAACCGCAGCTGCAGAGACATGGAGCTAGAGTTTTGTGCTGCACCTATGCCATAAGCCGTCCTCTCCCGTTCGGCACCGAGATCTTGGGATCTGGATCGCGTCAACGCCTTAGCGTCCCTTGCCAGAGCTAAGCTATCACTCATAAGGTACTGCATTATATCTGCTCCCACTCTTTCCAAAGGCTCTACTGATACTTCAGGCGCCATTATCAATTAACGCTAGAGAAGTCGCCTACAAGACTTCAGCTATCCACAAGTGTCTAGATGCCCGCGACTATTTGAACAGGACCTGCAGTGGTGCCTGTCTGGCCAGGGTGGAAATCATGATGCGCCCGCATGCCAGGTGTGCAAGCAATGTAACTCTACGCCGGAGAATAGGGAGGATTTCTCCTTCCTACTGGAGGCGACATCGTAGAGATAAACGAACCCGATGTGAGAGCCAGGAGGCTCCGTGGTATTCCCTCGCAACGAGCTGGGTGCCTGTTCTGGTGAACGTTGCGGTTGTGCAGCATGCGCTACTTAAACATGTATGCAGTCAACGGTTTGTCGGATGAGATACCGAAGAAACGGACATGGCCCTCAACAAAAAAAGTTAAAGGCGTCCTGGGAGTTGGTTCGTCAAGACCGCCCAAGGGTCACGACAAGCGCTGACCAGTGGCCAACGCATGTTTGGTAAGCATTTCTGAGATAAGATTGGACGTGATGGATGGCTAGCTACAACTCGAGGCTCTTCGTACGCCAAATGAACAACGTCGAGGATAGAAAATGCCAGTCGGCGTGCTATAGTCCTAAGCATTCTATCATCGTTAGGTCAAGTCAGACCTCCCGGAGGAGCCGAGTGAGGGATGCATCGAGACAGCACGCTCCAATTCGTAACTGAATGCACTATTCCCACCATCTTATTTTCGCCCGGCTCTCTATTTTATGCGTGCATTGCAGTTAAGCGAGGCTGATAGAGGCGCAGTACAGGAGCAGCAGAAGGAAGTGTGGAATAGACAACTAAGTAAGCATGAGCACGCTACGGATATCTTCAGGGCACCCGCTGAAACCCTATGAATGCACGGCATAATCACGTAGAACAAGGCTCTTGGGAACTGCGACAATGACAATTGTATAAGCACCGACTGTTGTAAAGTAAGAACGACTCACGAAGCTCATTTGTTCGCCTATGAGCCAATGAAGCTTTGTGCTCTAAAGCGACTGGCCGCGACGCCGAAAGGCTACCGTCATTACTAACCGAGAGTTCTAAGACATTGAGACACAGAAGTTCGATGTTCTTAAGAGCCTTGCTACGGTTGGGCAGTTACTATCGTTCATGCAGGTAGTTCAGCAGTCGCTTCATCTCAGACTAACAATATTTCTTTATTATGGACCAGCTAGGGGAAATAAAGTAGTAATCAGACATTCCTCAAACACTGACGCTGAGATAAACACCCGAGTTGCAGCGTCGCAAAATCGAATGCCGCGCGGTTCTAGTCGTACCAGACTCGGCGATACCAAGTACTACATGCAGCTATCGTCAACCTATAATAAGATTACTCCCTTGACTAATCCGAGCAGTTGAGGCTAGGCGTCTATGCTGCAGATGCGTTGAGTTCTTCAGTTCCTAGAAAATAAATCATGAGGCGGCTCTGTGAGTTCCTCCGCCTCTAAACAACATACCGTGGTGACCTATTATTAGCCGGATTCTGAATGCGATGGTCCAATCTATACGTGAGTTCTGAGATAGATGCGACTCTCTCCGGTGTCTGTGACGACTTGCAGTGGCATTGCTACGGTCCGCAGGTGGTGGTAGTGGTATGATGAACCGCCAAGCCCTGACAGACCAGGCAAATAGGTATCGAGATAATATTAACACTGTTGTGGACAGGGGTTGCCTTGAGCGGAGAAACTCAAGCAACCCCCCTGCCTTTTTTGTTCAAGCCCTGAGTACGAAAGTACTGTGCGTGTAGAACCAATTTGGGCCTCCCTCTCTGTCTTTCCAACCTGATCCCAGACCACCCTCTGCTCCCGCCCCTGCGTTGTGCTTGGTGATCGGTCGTCTTTCTGTCCCCTCGCGGCGCTGTGCAATATGAATGTAATGTGAGGGCATTTGTCCCTTCGTAGTGTCTTGTATTTTTTTTTTTACTCTTCTGGATCGCTCTCTCCTTCGTTCGTAGGACGTGGCTTATGACATGAACGTGTGTCTCGTTATCTTTGAGACGTCTTCTGCGATATCTGCATCGTTCTCCTACCGGCCCAGCCGCGCTGTGTGAAGGTGGAGAGGACTTCAGCACAGCACTGTCTTTCCGAATTCAGCTTCGAGACAGGGGTAAATGTACCTTTGGAGAGGGCGGCAGGGACCTCTCCCCAAGGGGCCGGCCCAGCCAGTGAAGCTAGTGCTCCCCTGGTATGCTCTGAAAGAGGTAACCAGCATGTGTTCTCTTCCGACCCTAAGCCTTGGAGGGAAATACACAGTTGGAATAGAAACATCGCACACGAAGAGAGCCCAGGACCCCTCGTCATCTACCCACCAAGGCCCACTGATGATCCATGATGGCGTATGGGTGGATAGCCCACTGGCTGTCGGCCTTTGGCTGCTTGGCGACTTGGCTGCTTGGCCCCATCGTCGACTTTTGGCCTGCAGTGCTCGGGGGATTGAACACTGTCCAGTGATGCGCTGTGTGTTCTATCAGGCCCAGCATCACCAACATACAGTAGTGCGCTCAGGCCCGCCACACACATCTCTGTGGAGCGGCGCTTCTCAGCGTCTCGTAACCCTGGCTGCTCATCATAAAAAAGAAAAAGAAGGAAAACCTCGTTGCGCATCAG
This sequence comes from Xylariaceae sp. FL1651, assembly GCA_025201745.1. Classification (NCBI taxonomy): domain Eukaryota; kingdom Fungi; phylum Ascomycota; class Sordariomycetes; order Xylariales; family Xylariaceae; species Xylariaceae sp. FL1651. The sequence goes on from MU624245.1 coordinate 584,212, forward strand.
ATTAGAGCTGTGAAGGTCACAATACTGCAAAATTTACCCACCTGAGCAGGTAGAGTGGCTGGGTACATGAGAGTGTGTGTACCTGTTGGCCCTTGTTAACGGGCCATCGTCGCCCTGGCCCCGCGAGGTTTCTTCTTTCAGAGTAATTTCGTAGTACCGCAGATGTACCTGCAGCCGTCGTGGCTGACAGCACACACCAAAGCGGCCATCGTCGTGCAAGCAAGCTCCTTCATGGAGACCCACCACCACAGCCAGCGACTACTTGTACTTCTCTACGCGCCACCCCCCTCCCTTTCCGCTCTCCTGCCCTCCTGTGTTGTCTTGTTCCATCCCGACTCCTGCTTGTCTCTGCCTCGAGAGTAACTTGGGGAGTCTAAGTGAGCTCTGTCTCACTTAAGGCCTGGTCACAGTCATTGAACTCTCATATCACCCGTTTGCTCTTAAACTAATTGCCCTCCCCTTCAAACAAAGCACCGGACCTCGTTGCCCAGGATCAGTCCTCACGCTCGTTCTTCAGATATCTGCCTCTTGGTTCGGTTTTCAGGCCTCTCACCTTCAGTCGTTCTTTATAGTCTTCGGAAGCAACTCGTGCAGCATTGGTGGATCCCTCGTACATACCAACAACAAGAGTCTTAACCTGTAAGATCTCAATTTGGACTATCGTCGACTTTGAAACAAGCGGCCAACATTATTACATCTCAAATCACATCCGAGAAATTGCCTTCAACTCAGTCCTGCACATAGCAAAAGACATAATAACAAAACTACGTACTACGTACTACTCTCCGACGGAACCATGAATATGCAATTTTGTGCACAGCCGGAGTTCGCTTCGCCTTATGGCTTTCCACACGGGCAAGGAGCAGCCATGTCATATCAAGAGGCCCAATATTCACTCCATCCAGGTTACCATGGCTTGCAATATATGTACGGCTACCAACCGCACCGGGCACCCATGATGGCCGATCGAGGAGGTTTATGTGACGGCAAGACGGAATCAAAGCCACGGCTATCCAAGGACGAAGTTGAAAAACTCGAAAAAGTGTTCCAGGAAAACCCGAAGCCCTCCAGCTCGGTAAAAGCTCAATTGGCGGATGGACTTGGCTTGGAACGACCTAGGATCAACGTACTTTGCCCTTTTCCCCTGGTGTCAAGACATGAGCTAATTCACAATATCAGAACTGGTTTCAGAACCGCCGTGCTAAGGCAAAGCAAGAGAGAAAGCAAGAGGAGTATGAAGCTCGAAGAGCGGCCGAGAAGGGAACTTCTGAGCCTACTTCCCCTGATGATGATTCGGCCTCTGGGACCCTAGATTCGTTCTGCGAGGGCTCTCTCAGACGTACCCAGCCTTCCTCTGCTGCTTTTCCTCGCGTTTCCTCGCCATCCCAGGTTACTGATCCAACGCAAGAAGACGAAGACGAAGACGACGATGAGCATGAGGAAGGAGATGATGACGACGACAGCGACGTAACTGACTATAGACTTAGCGATGCGAACTCAGCTCGTATGCGGTCATCAGTATCAGCTGACCACTCCGACACTTTTCATTCTCCCCTCTCAGTTGATTACTTGCAGTCGGACGCCGCAAGCTATAACCAGGGCCACTGTGGAAACTTTGATCAATCAAGGCCGATGAGCGACTACGGACTGTTCGCTTCAACACTGGACCACGATTCTCACGCTTCTATGGATGTACGGTCAAGTGAGCTTCCTGCCGGTTTGCCTGTACGCACAGAGCGAAGCATGAGCAATGAGGGACACAGCGCCCAGCAATTCGGTGGTATGCTTGGCGCAAGGCTTCCAAGCTTGTCTACCACAGCCACGTTCTTCCCATCAGTGATGAATCACGATACATATGAAGTTTCTAAAAGTCCATTCGACGCCGCCGCGTCCCCCGAGTCTCACAGCTCAAACCAGACATCTCATGTTGTGTCTCAGGGCATGCCTACTCCCACGGACTCTTTCCGATCCCCGCCTCCACCTGCTAATATTGCTTCCCGACGGAACATTGCTCGCCCAGCCGCGCTACAAGCTGCGTCTTTGCGAAGTCGCTCATACAATCTACCTAAGACGGCACTCGATGGACCAAAACGGATGGACCATTCAAGCACTGCTTCTTCAATGCGTCGGATATCCTCAGCTACTGGGATTGGGCCTGGAAGGATCCAAAAGTGTAGTACTGGTCCACGCTCACCGTTGTTTTTCGGACGAAACGCCGAGGCTCTGCTACAGTATCATGCTCGTTCGCCTATCGGATCGGGAACCCCTAGTTTCTCGGGTGCAGCTCCTCCAACCCCGATGACACCTGCTGTCTTCGATCAACATAACAGCCAAGAACCAGCTGTCATCTCAGCATGCTCTGATGACGGGTCGTTTGTTTTGAGTAGTGGTGTGGCTTCTACTTTCATGCAAGGGCTCAAGACGGAGCACGATCTCAAGACACCACCGACCACACCCGGCATGATGGCTGACTACGGCACGAACGGATTCATCAGCCACCCATTTGGCTCTGGTTTTAGCATGCCCGCTGATCAACCGCTCCTAACACCTTTCTTTCAGTCTGAACTGCCGGACATGTCCATACAATCCGTACCCAGCTACGTTGAAACAAGCGATGGTCTCCCATCAACACCGGTGTATGCAAGCATGATGGGTTCAAGCCTAGAACATGCTCCATTGACTGGAAACGCTATGGCTAACACCCAATACGACTGGGATGCGAATGAGTCGGTCGTTTCATCGAAGTCCTCGCCTGGACACCCAAGGTCAAAACAAATTCAGTTTACTCCCAATATTACCCCTCAGGACTATCATTGAGCGAAAAGTTATAATCAGAAGACCTCTTGGGTCACTCTCTCTAGGCTAGACAGTGCAAGTTGAACCTGTTCAGTCTAACTACTGCTAATGGGCGCCAAGGCCTCGTGTACAACAAAGCTTATTTCTTTACTGCCGTATATTCGGTTCTCTAGCTGGCATATATTTTCACATCTAGGACGATGAGTCTTATGGGCCCAATGGTTCTACACTAGCATACAACTATTTGAGGTGTCATCATCAACATCATCCTCAAGTTTTTTTCTTTTTGTCTAATGTAATGATCAAGGTTAATGCGGCGGGAATAGGAACCATGCAGATACACAGATACCCCGGCGAATCGGGGCAATCGATGGGAGTTTGTCCATTTCGTTTGTTTACATTCAATTCTTCCTGCGATGAACACTTCAAATGAGCTCATCTCCAACAATACCCAAGACTTTGTATGTTACTAGCGTTCTGAGCAAGCGAGATTTACTGGATGACGACACTTTTACAGAAAGGTATCGCGGGCAAAAGGCTGGTCATATGTCATTATTAAAACACGTTGTGAACGCGGGGTCGTACGCTGGCGAGTGTACCTCTTCCTGGGTATTTTCTAATGGTCCACGTGGTAGCAAAAGAAGTGGCACGCAACTAGATACTAAAATCATTGAATGTACACTATATCCAACTTTTGCAAGGCTTATGATGCTGAATCCGTATTAGCTCCACTAGTTAGTCGACAGGTTAACATCAATATATGTGAGGTGTTTGAAGGATGCTTGTATGATCGACTTGTGGCTATCGCTCAGATGAGCACAACGAGAATATGTGAAATATTAAGAACTCTTATGCAAATGCCCTTTGGTGTCTTAAGATATAAATGCAGTGGTATAACACACGATGCTTTGGTTCAGCAACGACTCAGGATGGCCGTCTCGAACGCCACAAGTCTGATCAGATGACATTAGAAATATGACTTTTTAAAGATGGTAAATGTTAGCGCGGCGCTCGCACATTGCCTGTGCTCAACACTGCAATCATATAGTTGGTTATGGAAGCGCTGACAGGTTAATTATAAAATAGAAAGTTTATTATATAATAAACTCTGAAGATACAGGTCGCTAGCACCGCGCTAACATTTACTATCTTGGAGGGTTGTAATTTTGTACATCTAAACTAAAATGCTGAAAGATAGCGGGAATGTATGGGCAGACTAGCTATCTACCTAACTAACGCATTGCTAATGTGCCATAAACTCCCTTCTAATACAACTCTACGTAATTGTCGGCCAGAAAGCAGAGTCTTTAGCTTCAACTAAACGACACCTGTAGTGGTCTCTGAAAATTTCGCATGAGGGATACTACGCAACGCGGCATCATGCCCAATTCATACTTCCCACGGGACAATATGTAGATGCGGCACGGCTCGAGCTTAGAAAAAGGGTTGTTAGCCGGAGAACCAAGTAGTTTTCTTCTGCCGTGTTGAGTCCTTGCCGTCGCCACGAATGCGGAAGGCCCGAGAATGTTGGAGTATGAGGTTTTCTTGTGTTAAAGTCACATGACGTTCGACGAGCAAGAGCGGCATGTCATCCATGTCTACAAAGGATAAAAGACATTGTTAACTTCGCGTCACGTATCAGGTGTCCCATGTGTATCCGTAAACGCAGCAGCAAGGATATTATAATTGCAAAGGGAGGAGACTGACTGGCGGCTATACTTTTCCGACTTGAAGATCCGTGGCAGCGCGGTTGGCTTGAAGCGTGCTACAGTACGACGACGGACCTCAGAATATTAGGAGAGGTCCTGCAATATACCTTCTCTAAGCGAGTGAGTGCCCTTGTTCCGTTTCTCTTTCATGGTGTCTGTCATTGTTATAGCCACCCTTCCCTTTAAGAGCCGAAGGTTTCTGGGTACCGATTTCCATTCCCGATGTGAAGAGTTTGTTACTCCAACTCCATCGAGAGGCTGCAGATACTACCCGTCGGTGTCGCATACTGTCTTTTTCTGGAATTGTCCGAAGATTCCTTGCACCCTTGGCACGTTCTTTAATGTACCCCAGCATCGGTCTCCTTGTTAGTTTGTGGGGAAGCACACGAGATGTGGAGGCCGGCACTTCGAGATTACCAGGGCTACACTTTCATCTGGCAACGTGCCGCCGTTGTAGTTAGGGGATCCGTCTGTGAAGAGGGAACTTCCCCATCCTATATCCCCGCATCCAACTTTCGATCGTGACCGCATCGCTCCACACGGTGAATGCCCAGCACCAGGCTTCGATGTTGCTTCGTGGAAAATAGGTCGAAAGACAAGGTAGGCCATCATGATAATGAGGAACCCGAGGTTAAGGCCCCGCTAGAGTTGGATCATGGCTTTCGAGCCGTGTAGTGTGTATGAATTGTCGCGTGGGCATTAAAGGGAGCTGGTTTCCCACTGCTTTCCCCGTCTCCCGGTTTCTATGACGGCAGCCTGTGCGTATAGTTACTATACTTCATCGTCCGGTTCTTTCTCTCCAGCACTGCTGCATTATGGTCTCTCAGTTCGTAGTGGCAGCTGTTAGCTGCCTCATTGCTTTAACCACCGCGGCCCCAGCAAAGCATTCCAGTCTGCCGACGGTGGCCGTCAAGAACGGGTCATACACCGGTGTGTACAGTACCGAATATGACCAGGACTTCTTCCTGGGCATGCCGTATGCCAAAGTGAGCACGACATCTAAATCTCCAAGGACCCAACGTGTATTGACGTCTCGCAGAAAGCAACTCGTTTCACCGTTGCCGAGCCTCTTGATACGGCATGGAATGGCAGTAGAGCGGCAGCAGCTTATCCGCCTCATTGCATCGGCTATGGCGGAGATGATGTTGGCTACAAGCTTTCAGAGGACTGTCTGTATCTTAATGTGATTAGGCCGGCGGGTCTGGACGAGACAGCCGATCTCCCGGTGGCTGTTTGGATTCATGGAGGTGGTCTCGTAAGTGAGTAGTACCCTAAGTTCTCTGCGGATCTCACTGAGCAGATGAGGTGGCATTCGCCTTTAGGCACCCGCCGCCATGTTCTATCTTCCTTTACTCTCCTAGAAACGACGTCAATAGCTGTACGTGACCGTTGACTTGAAATACTATAGTGGGGGGGTCAGCCGATCGAAGATATAACTTGAGCTTCATTGTCGAAAACAGCGTGAAGCAGGGTACCCCAATGATAGCCGTCAGCCTGAACTACAGGCTCTCTGTGTTTGGCTTCTTAACCGGTAGCGAAGCTCAAGACGCCGGGGTTACCAATATTGGATTCCGTGATCAGCGCTTGGCACTCCATTGGGTTCATGAGAACATAGCTGCCTTTGGCGGTTCTCCAGACAAGGTCACGATCTGGGGCGAGAGTTCAGGAGCAGAGTCGGTCTCGGCTCAGGTCCAAGCATATAATGGTAAGCCCTCGCTGTTGATGCGATCAGAAGGTTAGCTAATCGCTGCAAGGGCGTGACGATGGTCTATTCCGCGCCGCCATTGGCGAATCTGGGTTTGGCGGTCTTTTATATCGATATCCTGGCGGGTTGAACGCTACAAGCGCACAACAAATGACGTTCAATAATCTTCTGTTGAACACCTCCTGCGCCTCAACAGTAGACACGGCAGAATCCATCCAATGTCTGAGGGATTTACCTTTCGAAGAGATCAATCACGCCGTAAATGTCACAGGCGTAGGACCTTGGTCCCCAGTCATGGACGGCGACTTCATTGCCGATCATCCCTCAGAACAGCTCAAGAGGGGCAGATTTGTTAAGGTGCCCGTGTTAATAGGCACTAATACCGACGAAGGGACTTCTTTCGGTCGCGGCAAGGGACCGAACGGTGCGGGTGTTAGTACTGACTCCGAGTTCGCACAAGCTATCCGTAACTATCTGAGTGCCAATGTCTCCGCTTCTTCAGGCATGTCTACCGAGCGGATTATCGAGGAGGTTATGACGATGTATCCAAATATTCAGAGTTTGGGGATTCCATCCCTCGAGTCGTGGCCCATGGTAATCACGCCAAACACAACGAGCGTCAAGAGTCTCGGCTTGCAATACCGACGTACGGGGGCACTTTTCGGCGACCTTGCCATGCATTATCTCCGACGTTTAGCTAATATCTCATGGGACAAGGCTGGCGTGCCGTCTTGGGCCTATAGGTTCAACGTCATCGTCAATGGCATCCCCGACTCTGCAGCTGCAACCCATTTCCAGGAGGTGTCGTTCGTATTCTATAACATCAACGGTGATGGCTACGCTATCAATCCCTTCGCTGGAAAGCCTGATTCGTATCGGAAGCTTGCGGCCGCCATGTCGTTTGCGTGGATCAACTTTGTTACGGGTCTAGACCCCAATGGTGATGGAAATACACTAAATGTAACGTGGCCGAGATACAGCATTGCGGCTGGTGGTGGCGCTGGACAGGACATCGTGTGGAAGACGGATGGTAGCGTCATTGAGTTCGATGACTATCGAGCTCCTGGCATGGGATGGTTGGCCGATCATTCGCTTGAAGTTCTGGGTATGTAATGCATGACGACTTTGGTTCATTGTAAATGATATCTTAGCATGAAAGCCCGTCCAATAGGTGATGTCGCCACATGTTGTGGTCTGTGCATATGAGTTTTGACACTATTTCATGTGTTACTCTCAAGTTCAATTTCCAGGCAAACAGCTGAGGTAGTAAGGAAGCATTAAGCCTGAATTATTATTATCTACACTAACCGGGGTGGTACTCATCATTAAGTACGGGACGGAGTACCACTCGTAGCCTGATCTGCCGTGGTATATACCTCTCCTTAGCGTACCGACAACTTCGTATATCTTTATGTCAGCATGCCTCCGCCTCCGCTATATGAATTACCCCCGTCGGAAAGCAAATTAGCCTCGTTGGTATCAACACCAATCCTGTGGTGCCCGGAGACGCCGACCATTTCGCCATATTTATATCTCACTCGTGAGCAACTCGCGCTTGCGTACGACTTCCGAATATCTGCTATGTTCGTTGATTCCATATTCTGCTGCAGTCGAGAGTCGTATACGTAATACGCTACGCCGGCGAACATTCGCAGATCTATAGGGAAGGGTGGCAACTTAACGAAGAATGAGCCCACCATGATAATTACCATAAATCCAATAATTCCGACAGAAAGCCAAGTACTAAACACTGCAGAATTAATATCAGTTATAAGTTCAATAGAACTTCGAGCATTTCGAAGTGTCCCACTTGGATCGTTTAATGAAAGGAGGCATAATTACATACAATGAACTGGCCAGCTTTGCGTCACAGTGAAGGGAACGTTGGCAAGCAGCATGGGAAGAAACTCTGATAGCGTCGCTGCAAAAGCCACAGCTCCTAGAAAGAAGTCTCTTTGTCGGAGGGCCGACCAAACACCAGAAAAGGCATCGGTGGGAGGAGCTCTGAGAATGGATGATTGGGCAGATTGAGGTGATCTAGCCATTCGTCTGTATGGGTTCAACGTTGCCACTCCTAACAAGTTTTTGTGAGTTGTTGGTTTCTTGAAGATATGTATGCTCATGGCTTCTACTCACCAACGAAAAAAGCACTCCAAGTAAACGTTATCACCACAGCGATTGCCGTGAAAAGAAGACGGACCCCAAAGGACTCACTATCTAGAAATTTCTCAAAAGGCGTGTATGTGTGTGGATTATTGTAATATGCAATCAGAGCCAGAACTCCTAACAGGAAGAAAATGATAAGACTACGGCCGATGATACTCAATGTGAAGAAAGGCTGAGGGTTGCGGTGTCGCTTCCGACTGGGTTTAAGGACACCTGTGATATTCTTCAAAATCTTGGAGAGAGACGAGGGTTTCCTAGAAACTTCAAACTCGCTCTGTTTGATTACCATAATTCCATACTTCGTTTGGCCATCTTTGACGAAATAGTCTAGTTTGAAAGTATATGGTTCTAAATCCCGTTTTATTATTGACGCCGGGATCTTGTCAATCTCTGTAGGGAGTGAATTGAGGAGCTCACGTATATCAGTATGGACTAAGAGTTGGGAAGCCCCTGCAATACTCCAAGGATTGTCATACACCCCAGAATGCCATTTCCTCAGCATGAATAGTGTGGCAGCGACTTGAACTGCCATGAAAATGAGCAATGCTTCCGTTATGCGAGCACCAAGAACCGAAACAGCTAGGGTCCAGGGGCAATTCTGAGCATCTCCGCTGCCGTGATGACAGTCCCCATGGAGGACAACAATGAAGGCCTCGGACGAGAATGTGGTTGTGACGGCTGACGATAGCGTCAATGAAGCGGTTAGGAGAGTTAGTGCCAAGCGTCCTCTGAATAAGTCGCGGATATCCATAAGTATGCTTTGGAGGCTTCCGATCTCCCTACACAGAGAATACAGTGCAGTTGTACCTCCTCCCCGGGTCAGCTCATGAAATGGCTCTAAGAGCTGGGCGTTCAGGTCGATCATGCGGAAAAAGATAGACAAAATGGTCGCTACGAGAGTGGCAGCGAATGTTCCTAGGAAGTACTCGCCGTCTGAGATATAAAAACGTTGTACGAAGGTTTCCGAGCCCCCTCCTCCTGAACTGGTCGGTGAAGCCATGCTAGTCGTATTTTGTGGGTTGATAGAGCTTGTACTAGTTGAGGAAATCGACGAGGCAGGTGCAATCGGGGCAAGAGTCAGTGTCTCCGTTGGGACGCCATTGGAGTTGGTCAGTGTAATAACAAATGTTGTGAAAGGTAGGCTAAATGCAATTGTGGCAGTCGGAGCTCCATTCGTGTCTAAAAGTGTAGAAACAGGCGGCGCTAACTCAACATCTAAAGTTGTAGTCGCTGTGGGTATACCATTAGAATCTGAAAGCGTGGAGACAATTGGTGTAAGGGTGGCTTCTACAACAACTGTAGCTGTTGGGCTTTGATCTTGGCCTGTTAGAGTGACAAGGAATGGCACCCCAGTTGGTTGCCCTTGAGTTGTATCGCTCTTTAAAACTCTAGGAGTAGACCGTGTTGGATTTTGTTTTTGATTCGGAAGAGTGGTAATAAACGGTGTCCTAGTTGGATGACCTCGATTTGTATCACTCGTCGAAACTTGAGTAGACCGTGTTGGACTTTGTTTCTGATCTGGAAGAGTGGTAACAGACGGTATCACAGTTGGTTGGCCTTGAGTTATATCACCTTGGGGAATCCGAGAAGTAGACGGTGTTGGACCTTGGTTCGATAGGCCTGTACTTATTCTAACGCTGTCTGTTTGTCCTTCAGAGGCTACAGAACTCGGAGGCCCAATGATTGAAAATGTTCTCGTCGGCTGATTCTCTTCTTCACTGGTTTTTGATACTGAAGACACACTTGTAGTGGCTGGGCCGTCCGTTTTCGACGATCCGACAGTCGATGAGATTACCTCTGGTGGTGGCTGCGTGCTGACACTAATGCTTGGTGGTGGACTGCTGTAACTCGAGTGGAATGTAATTTGGTGGCTTCCAGGGGCACCGAAGCTTGACCTGGACGGAATCCTGGGATGCAGCCATACCTGGTGACCGAGATCATGCAGTGGTCTCCGTGCTGGCGGTTGTGTAGCCTGACTCAGAGGGTTTGGCCTGATAAAGGTGATCACTCTTTTTGTCGACGTTGCTACGGCTTGACTTGGGTTATGGGCAACAATTGCCGTTGAGGATTGGGGACTTTCTCTAGTGATGAGACCTTGAACGATCAACTGCAATTCTAGGTTGTCAATTGACCTCGCAGACCTAGATTCAGTCCTACCCAGATGCGATAAAGTCGTCGTAGGCGACGTCAATACATGTTGCTCTGTTGCACCGGGGTTGGTATATATGTGAACAAGTGTGTCGTCTATATTTTTAGTAATATTTGACTGATTACGTTGAGTATATTCGAAATCGAAAGCAGAAGCTCTAGAAAAGAGTGTGAGGCCGACGTTTTGAACTGGAATCTTATGAATAGCCACCTCGATTAGGCCGGCTAGAGCTGCACAAAGGAAAACCAAGCCGAGTAAGAACCACCATTTGACTGATTCCCAAAGGTCAGTTGCTAAGCCTAAGAAACGTAATGAAGGTTGTCACAGAGGCTTTACACCCTCCGAGCGTGCCGTCATCACTACTTTGCCAGTCAAGTCTGCGAGGTAACTTACGGATGGTGGGTTTAAAATCCGGTACGTCATATTCTGGCTCTTGAGGGCCTAACGAGTTATAATAGGAAGCATCTGCTGATACTTGTTCATTGTTCGTACAATTTTTTTCGATCTCCAATAATGCCGTTCTCTCGCCACCTGGGGTTATCATCGCACGACCGATTTCACGAGAACTTTTACGAAGCGTGTTACTGAATAGGTCCGTTAATGCAGCTGGTTTTAAGGAATCTGCGGGCTTAAATACTCTCGGAATATAAAGGCTTAAACGAGTGACATATCTAGCGAGCGACTGTAAAGACACAATGTGACCTTCAACTTTCGAGATGGTGTTGAAGATGGTAAATCTCCTCAGAGGCAAAATGAGTTGGCCAGCAACTCTAATAAATCATGTCCCCCGTCCCCGAGGGCATCTGTTATAACTCTACGAGATCCTTTAAGCAAACAGAACCCCTATCTCTCCTCCATTCACAGCGCTCATCTACGCATTAGCGCCCGGCCCAAAGCTACGCTTAGATAATTGTAGTGTTACCTCTCTTAGGAAATTAACTGCGTTCAACCATGTTCAACTGCGACCTCACCATATTACGCGTCGCAGCCAACTGATTATTCTGCGTAGGGAATTGAATTCGACAGGCTACGATAGCCTAGATTGGCTGCGTCTACTATCTGAAACAAATGGCCCCCAAGCCACCCATCCCTGCAAGTGCCTCATGGCTTGACCAGAATATAGCCTTTTATACGTCAGTAAATGAGCTATAATTAGCGAGCCTTGCTTTAGTAGTGTAGGACTTTGTCCCCTTCCAGGTTGCCGGCTCGCAGCGTGGCAAATATTGGGTCATCCTTCATGCTTTAGGAGAACGAATCAAATAAAATCGTCACCCCGGCAGATCGAGATCGATTCAAGCTGACTATAGTGGCGCCATCACGGAGCCTTGGTTGACCGATCATTTTAGAATAACGGACGTATCCGTTGCTTGGTAAATAGAAATATGTCGCCTGGTATGTAAACTAGTATGGAAATTTGTTTCTATCTATCCTTCTTTTCAGTTGCCTAGTTACACTTTTTTTCTTGCTCAGGTGTCGGGATTCATATGCAATACCAAGCTTATAAAAGCCTCCAAGACGTTTAGCAGCTAAGCAGTTTTGATGCTACGATGCATATTTGCAACCTCGAGACGTATACAGAAATACGTGGATTACATAACAGGAGCGATGAATCCTTAGCTTAGCTCGCATAGGCTACCTAGCATTGATCTTAAATCTGTAATAGTGGGAACCAGATAATTACCTCAGTGATCAGTATAGAGCCTACGCATAATATTTCGCAATGATGAACATTAAGCTATACTTTTACAGAACATCCACCCTTCACCTTTATAAAGACGGCATGTTGATACTTAACAAATCTCCTATTTTCACAAGTCTGTTGTGAATTCAGACGAAAGCAAAGCTGGTCATTTGCGAGATGCTGCCGATTGTAGATATGCTAAAGTCGCTCATGTTGTTTAGCTAGAATCACTAGGAAAGGCCTACTACATACAGCGATGTGACATCTTGGCGGATAGGTGTTAGGTACATACTAATCATAAGGTTTACATTGTTCGTAACTTTACTGGCGCGATAGGGGTTTGCCAAAGAGTGAAAAGAAGGTCCACATCTGTTACACAGCAGGCTTAAAGCTCAATAATCCAACGATTCCCGGCCTTCCAAGCCCTCAACGAGTGCCACAAGGCTATAATATATATCCAAGGGCCGAGCGTAACCACTCTAGAGGGTAACTTCTACAAAAAGGCATTTGACATCGGGGCTATTAACATATCCATGCGAGTATTCATCTTAAGGTCTTAAGGGGGCATTAGCCGATTGAGAACTGTCCAGAATACGGTCACTGTCGAAATAATCCTACTATACCTATAAGTTGGCTCTTGAGTGTACCTTTCTGTTTTGCCTCCAGACCTTCTTGTAATATCACATTCAAACGAAACAGAGACAGGGGCATTATATAAGCCAGATGTAAAACGCAGAATAAAGCTTATTACCTCGAGACTACTTAGCTGGAGTAGTAAATATGTCTGTGGGTTTAGCTATAGACTTGGCACTGATCTTAGTCGTGGTGGTGTTGATGATGACCATGTTTTTTGCTTGGCGCTAGGTGATGGAACAGGGAGGATTAGATATGTACTGGATTAATTATATCGATGCTGCCTTGACCTGGCTCGATGGCTGAGTTGCCTGACCTGGATAAATACTCGCGGCTGCAGTAAGGTCGTCAAACGATTCTAACTTTGTCGAGTGAAGGGGTGATGGAGATAACTAAGGTAAGTTAGGAAATATGTTTGCTGTATAACGTTAAATACCTGCATGTGTGTTTTGAGGTGGCAGAGGACGGGACGGCTTTATATTTCGTCCGTTCACGTTGTCTGAAAGGCATGAACTAAATTAAGTCACTGCTAGTTGCACGGCATACACTGTAATACACGCCTTAATGCTAACAAATCATCAGTAATTATGGATATCCGAGCATACATTGTTCATTTCCAATGAGGTCCGCCTACATGCGCCTGATAAAGTGGTATCTTCTATCCCAATCAAGAAGTGAAGTGTTTTAAAATGAAAAAGTGGTTCAAAAATTTCATAAAGTCGCAATCATGGCCGCGTTCCCCAGTTCATACCCATATTCGTGTTATTCATAGTATGATTGCCATAACCCATGCCTGCCGTGTTCAAGTAACTGTCTATATCCGCCATGCCTTCGGTTTCTAGAACGTCCATCAATTCGATTTGTTGCGAGTGGCTCAGACTTCCTTGTCTTTCTGGAGGAAGACCGTGCGAGGGATTGAAGTTGTTAGTTTCCATGCCATTAAACCCATTTATACTCGAAGTATTACCCCAGAAGTTTGTCCCAATGGTGCCAAAGGAATAGGGCGAGATAAACGGCGGTGGAGGGTTGAACCAATTAGTGACTGTGGTTGCCGGCGGCAAAGGCCGCTGACCCGGAGGAAGTTGGCCTGGTGGTAAGGGGGGAATAGTGAAAGCGGGTGGAGGTGGACGCTGGTGTGATTGGGGCATCCCGTTGGAAAGCACTGCATCAGGAGAGTCCTGAGGCAAGCTTGGTGTCGCAAGCAGTGGAGTCGCTAGCAACGGCGTGCTCATGGTTGGGGTAGCGACTGACATGGAAGATATAGACTCAGGCGGTGTTTGTTCCAGGTGCGGTGGTGAGAGGAACGGTGGAGATACAGTATCCTCCGAAGCAGGTGGGCTAGGATCAACAGCTGGCAAGCTGTCTGCTTGAGTAAATTCTGGAGGAAAGTAGCTGAAACGACGGCCAGTATGATCGTTGGAGGCGGGGTTTAGAAAAATGGAATTAGACCGGAACGTGGGATGTGGTGGGAATGGGTTGTCAAGACTGTAATTGTCTATAGATTCAGGCGCAGAGCCGAAGACATACCCAAATTGAGGTGGGTTGAATGCAGTAGCATTAGGCTCGGATGTTGCCATTGCGCCTGATACTTCCATTGGGTTTGGCGAACTTGTTTCTGGCTGGGATGGCGGAGTGTTGAGAGAACCTGGGCTGGATAATGTGGGAGTACCAGTTGATTCGTAGCTCTGGAGACAAGCTTTTGTGAGAGTCGAGTAAAGCTGAGAGGCTGCCGCAGTGCCTGGCCACCTTTCAACACATTGGTCGATAATGTCTAGTGCAATGTTTACAAGCTCTTGCACCTCTTCTCTCGAATGCGCTGCTCGAATATCTGCGTAGCTTGTCACGCTCCAGAGAAGAGTATTTAGCGACATGTACAGAGTTAGCAAGAAGACCCATGTTATGTCAACGGCGGCTGACATCATCTGCTTGCTTGAGATATCAATTACAAATGCGGATGATTCGAAGCATTTCGTAGCAGACTGTACTGAAGGTCGTGGCACCTGTGGCGAAGGGCGGTGGAGAGTTACCACCATGGTATGAAACCTACCCGTGAACCTGCAAGAAGAATTAACTCACTGACACTCGCTTGGACATGTAGGGATAAGACTCAGACTCACCATGGCTTGCACCATGGGGGCTTCTCCGGCGATGTTTTGAGCCACTGATCCATCTTCGCTTCCATAGCAGCAAACCAAGGATGTTGGCAACTTCTTGGTTCTGGATGCTTCCTCTCATATAATGTGCGACGGATCTCGGCTTGGAGCAGTCGCATCTTGTAGAAGTGAATAGCTACAAGCTTCCTCTCATCCGGCGGCCCGGGCACAATTCCATTCTCCGAGATGTTTGCATCAGCGACCGTCTCAAACCACTTGATATCAATGAAATCGTCAGTTTTGGCAAAACCGTTAGGTCGGCCCATGGACTGAGACAATCCGAGTTCGAGACTAGTGATGATCCAACCCAGGCGTCGACGCATATCCAAGGTCATAGGGTCATTGGCACCTAGACCAATCGTCTTTTCATCCGCGAGGCCAAGCTGTTGACTGATCCTCGTTGCGAGACCAATGACATAATACACAGCTGTCCGTGTTGGCGTTAGAAGCGAGTACTGACCTATCAAGACAAGGCACTGAAGGGTTTTAAGGTCTTTCGGCCGAACTACTGCCTCAAAGTACTGTATCGCTGCAAGGTAATAGCTGTCAGCAAGCCCAGCATAGGTAGAATCTAGCTTCTGCATGCTTATGGCCATCACCAGGCGGACGACGAAGTTCTCGTACGGGTCTTGGCTGCCGGCGTAAACATTTTCGAGAGCCTCTGCGAATGCTTTCTCGTGAAGCGTCGGGGTAAAGACTTGCGCTTTGGTTGAAAGTTAGAATTCATCCCTTGGAAAGGTTGACGCATAACATACCGCGCTGATGGAAAACCTCGACCAACTTATTGGCAATGGCTCTACTGGGTAGGGTTGATGCTGGCACAGCGCTGATCATGGGGTAGCTCTTTTTCCTCGATGACAAACTAAAAGACTGCAGCCTGGTGCCAGGAGGCCCCGAGGCTGTTCCCTTTCGCCTGCCCTTCAGCTCCGGTACGAGCTCGGAGATTTGCCCCGTATCGGTATATCGTTTCGCCTCCGCCATTATAATGCGTGTCATGGCGATCCCGCTGGACGGACCCAGATACCGAGGAGTCTCGTCAGTTTCGTTCAGTCGTACCAGACCACCAGGGCGAATGAAGTCTTCGTGGTCTTTGGGGCAATCATCGTCATCAATATACTGGCCAAGCTCCGCCTCTAAAGTGCGCACTCGCTCTTGAAGCTTGACGACGTAATACCGACTGATTTTTTTGCCTTTGGTGGTGTCAAAATACTCGCATATTGAGCCCGAACGTTCGCATGGGAGGCATCGAGGTAGCGTGGGGTCGCATCGGGTTTTCCTCTAAGAAAGTTAAGTTAGTCCTATGGCTGTGCGAATTGAAAGCATGCGACACGAAACTTGACGCTGTAGACCAAGCGCAAAGAGAGGGTGCACTACTCACCTGTCGACAGCGGCAGCAAGCTGTCAGAGTATGCGCGATGCGATGTGGATTGTCATGTTCTCCATGCTCCTCCATATTTACAGCCTTTCTCGACGAAAGGTCATGGTGCGGCCGCGGAACATGGCTACCGAAGCCTTCCACCTGGCGGAAGACGATAGAGGCATCCATCGGCAGGCCGGTCGGTAGGCTCTGCTACTCCACTGTTTGACTCTCCTTCAATGTGGCGCCGAAGGCTCTCGTGATCTTGCCCGCGCGGGTAGCGGGGAGATCAGTCGTCGCTCGGTCGCACACTGTCGTGGGGGGCCTCGAGGCTTTGTGGAGTTGAGTTGTTCGCAGGGAGAAGTGGGAAACGGACGCAGGGGTATATCACTAAGGCAGATCTTTATAATACCGGTCTATCTCTCTCACGAGAAGCTGACGTGCGGTGTCTGGTTTCTGATTTCTGATTTCTGATTTCTGATTTCTGACCGATTGTTCACCAAGGCAGATAGCAACTCCGCCGTCAAGGCTGCGACATCATTATACCCGGTTTCGTTTGTGCTCGAGAGCGAGCGCTAGATGGGTCGCGAGGCAATCAGTGGCACTCGGGCACTTTGTCAGTCAGCAAGCCAAGGGTGCCGATTGGTCCGCAGTAACCACTGAATGGGAATTCAATGTATAAGATACAAGGTGCGTGTTTTCTATATCAGTTCCTGCAGGAATCCTAACATTTCACAACGTTCTTAGGCCCGAGCTGGGGCTGAGAGCTTGCAGTCAGTGTCGGTATAGTCTGTGGACCTTTCAATGGCTTTCCTCCTGTCTTCTCTCCGCGTCAGCCTCTTCCGCCTCTTCCCTCGTTTCGAAAGAGGGTTTCCACGTGGCGAAGACAGATCCTTTGTCTCGTTTCGTCTTCCTGTGGGCAAAGCTGAGACGTTTCGCGGGGCTCATCCTCTATTACTACATTAGAAACAAGGGGTGGTCTGGTCTAGGCTACTGTAGTATCTAACTGGGGAAACTAGAATCATTGGCTTGAACAGAAGATTAACCTATGGTTAACCTATCAAGCTTCCAGACTAGGGACAGAGGCGGACTGCCCCGCGGGCCCTTGTACGGGACGGAGGCGAATTCTTACTGTCTGGGTGTATTTTCAACACGCTCGACACTGACGCTGAATTTCAGATTACCGATACTATTACTTTATTTGGTAGGTACAGTAGCCTGACATGACTGAGTGACGTTTTCGACAAGCTTGTCCTATTGCCGTATTTGGGTTTTAGTGCTTCGAGAACGTCGCAAACCTTCTGTGCTAAATCCTTCCTCAACTAGTCTATCTCGTCTATGTAGGTACATCCATGCCGAGCTCGAGGCTTAGGGTTTCCATAACCCTTAAGAACCCTAGCATGCCTAGCTACATGTAAGAAAAGCCGGCAAGCACTGAACGAGCACCGCGTACCGTGCTATGAATTATTTTTGCTAATGGATGATTGCAGAACTTAAGTGGAAGTTGAGTTTCCTAAGATGGACACCGATATGCAGCAGCATTTCAATTGTCCAAGAATTCACAGGACTGCTGCCTGCCGCGTGATAATGGTGAAACTGTAGTATATACCTAAGATACGTAATGTAAGTGGTACATACAACTGACGGCACCGGCGTCTACCGATACCTCTACGAATAGAAGTGTCAATAATCTAGCTACATACTTGATGCGATGGAACGTTCAAGCAGGAAGGCAATGAATGAGACGCAAGTGCATATAAGTACCATAACCATAACCACTGCAGGCATAAAGTTACCATAAAGTTACAACCATGCGCGGGACACATAGTATCCTCCAGGTTCTCATGCACGACAGTACTACTCACTATCAGCATGGGCGCTCTCATAATAAGATAATAGACGGTCTCCAACGGAGAGATCTCGGCCGTGGCTGTGGCGAACGGAGGAGCCAGATTCCTCCTCGATGCTTGCCTAGGGCACAGGAAACAAAGTGAGTGCCATCGACAGATGTATGTGTGTATGTACCGGCCACCGACATCTGCACACTCCTCTCCCGTCTGAAGTCGGCGAGACAGCCGCCGCCTGAGGATCAAGATACATACACTACTCGCGGGTAGCACGGGTAGGAGGGACTTTGAGGTTCGAGAACACTACCCGTCGCGGCTAAGGTTCCACTACTTCCATCACAGCCATGAAGCGGTAAACCCCACTTCTCACCTATCTTTAGGTGACGAGGGTGACACCGTCCAGACCAGGATGCTAGGTTCTGCAGCCTTCTGACTGGCGACAAGGAGGGGGATGCCTGGGGATGTTTGGGACCTTCAAGTGGACGGCCAGGCCGGGGCCAGGCCAACACCCCACAGCCCGCAAGCCGCCGCTTTTTCTTCAGCTTTAGACTTTCTGCTTCCGTCTGTCGTGGGGCCTGTCGCATTTGACGTGAGGCTGTATTGGCTGGTTCTTAACAGACGTAGTGTACACTATATTCACGTGCCCGCCTATACCTTTTAGTTTCCATCTTAACACTGGCCCTATCGACTTGGGCACTGTAGCACGACAGCGCTTCTCAGCTTACTTCACTTCACCCCGCGCCAAGCCGAGTCTGCTGAGCCGACAAGTATTTGCACGTCGGCGGGACAAGGCAAGGATTGTCTCACCGGTGCCAGAGTCTCCCTAGAGAACACTGCACGGCCAATGTCAGCTAGACACCAAATCCAATACTGCGTAAGTAAGCCCGCAAGTCGCCGCACCTAGACCGAAGAGTGTCCGGTCCCCGACACAGATGACTGACGCGCCAGGTAGCATCAGTCTATAGAACAAACATCTAGTGTGCTGCCGTCCGTCTTCTGGGATGCCGCGGTCAAGCTTCTCCGATAACCCGCTGTTGCGGGTGTCCCGTCCAGTGTCGGCCTGTTCCAGATGTAAGTACTACTACTTCGATTCAAACATGCATCATGCCAGGACCCTTCAACGAACATCACCGACTGACTAAGCGGAGTACAGGTCGAGGTGCCAAGGTCAAGGTCAGTTATGCCATCCCCAGGGTTTTCGAAGCTCTGAGCCCTGACATCCGTAGTGCGACGGCAAATTGCCAGCGTGCACAGCCTGTGAGAAGGCTGGTAGGGAGAATGAGTGTTCCGCGGCTAACGATCAGTTCGCGAGAGGTAAAGAGCGAAGGTAAGGCCGAACTATGTGAACACCTATTCGACCATCATGCATGCAGACTGACATATCAATAGCTATGTGGCAGCGCTTGAGCTCCGGATAGAGAAGATAGAGAGGCGACTAGCTTTTGCGCGGTCTAGAAAGGCATCACTGGCCCAGCATGGGCCTGAGCCACTGCCTTCAATCCCGCAGACAGACCGAAAGGATTCTCTCACTAACATTCAGGCTGCTATCTATCGCAAGGCCGCAAGGAATCGTGAAAACTCGGATGTCAATTCACTCATGTCTGACTTTGGTTTCCTGTGCGTCGATAGAACCGACTGGTTCGATTTCAGTGCTAATCGCTGTGAAGGTCCATCAATGCGACGACGAGGGACTTCGAGCCCTCTTCCAGCAACATGACGTTCGCTCGACTTGTACTGGCTGCCGCCACAAATGATCCTCTCCCACTAGATGACAATTGGCTCATGCCGTCCAGACAGGCTGCCATTGCTCTAGTCCAGTACTATATGGCTAATATATACTCTCTCTTTCCCGCTTTCTCTGAAACCGTCCTTTACAATGTCCTAGAACAAGTGTACTCGATGCAGGACCGAGCGATAAAGGACACCGAGTACTGGCTTCTATATATGGTCCTAGCTATTGGTTCTAGTGCACAGAGTCAAGTTAAAAATGACCAATATTACATCAATGGCCTTTACTTCGTCTCGCGGGCGCTCAAGCACGCCGACCGAGCTCTCATGCCAGGCTACCCGGCTCAAATACAATCACTCATCCTCCTCACCCAGTACTCAACTCTAGACCCTGCTCATTTTGACAGCTGGCACTTGATCGGCTTTACTTGCCGCGCTGTCATAGACTTGGGTTATCACCAAGATCCTCCGACTGAGCAACTTTCCGATAAATCCATTCTGGATATGCGACGGAAAACGTTTTATTGTGTGTACTCACTGGACAGGTAAGTCGATGCGTTGGTATATGGTAGATTCGTTATACTTATCGACTCTTAGATCGATCAGTATGGTTCTTACCCGCGCATTTTCTTTCACAGATGCCTCTACCAATGTGGCCTGGCCGAGGCCTTCATCCTTCAGTCGAAGGGCGTCAATAACGGGCCAATACTTGTCAGGTTCAGAACCAGCTTTCTTACTATTTCAGCTGCGACGAGCACAGTCACACTGGTATCAGGCACTCTTCCAATCCGATGCCACCCCTCTGCCGGACTCATCTCTGATTTGGCAGATGTGTCAGGACATGCGAGTTTGGGCCGAAGCACTGCCCAACACACTACCCACTGGCACAAGGGAACTTTTCGATCTTGAGGTGCACTACAGCTTTGTCTACTGCATGTCGCCATCAGCTAGGGCACCCGCCCTGACAGACTACGGGCGACTGTTTATTTTCGAGCACGCGCTTGCTTATTTGGATCGCATCCATGATATAGCGCACAGCGGAAGAAACACAGCTTTCTACTCGTATCATGATGCACTGCGGGTCTTTTTCATGGCCAGTCAATTTGTTGCGGTCCTGCGTGACGCAGAGGACCTACTTCTCGCTGGTGTTACGCCGCCGCTGCCACCTTTTGACATGGACAAAGCAATGCCTCCGCCATTGCCACAACGACCGGGAGGCCTAGGTATTGATAACCTCGAGAGAAGTCTCGGGTGCTTGGAACGGACTACAAGAACGCTGGCCAAATACGGCGAGCGATGGGATGATTCGGTGTCATTGAGAAGAAGCTTCGAGATGATTTCCCAAGGCCTCGTTGAACGATTACGCATGAGACGACAGATTAAGCAACGCTCGTCCCCGCCCCAGATGAACATGCAGACCCATATGGGAAGGGAGATGCGATGGGTTGATGTTAATGTAGAAGCCATGATGAGAGCAAATATTGGCGGCCCAAGATCTTGATGTTCTAAGCAACAGGGAAGCTTAGTACATTTGCTATGCTGAAAGTTATACTTAGACCCGCACTTTTCAAATATATAGCAGAGAGCAGGGTTGCCTCTTACCGCCTGTCCCTCTGTCTTATTAGATCTTATTTGGGAACTGGAGCGCGGTGTCTTGGAACAGGGTTTCTTATCGATATATAATAGCAACTTTGACAACGAAGATTCTGTTGGCTGCGCGTTAGATAAGCCAGCTTCTAGTTGCCAAACTAGTATGTATGGTTTAACACCACATACGAGCCAAACCTATGACACGGGATAGTGCCTGTAAGAGGTGCTGTTACTATTGAAAAGCTGAAGGCATATACTACTTGGTAATTAGTAACTAGAGATTCTACTTACTTTTCATACTTAGGCGAGGGGAGGAGTGAGATCATCCAATGCTGTATCGATACTCTTTGGAACATCAAATCGATTACACAGATCGCTAAAGATACACTCTTCAATCCTTTCCTTTTCGACGGCTTGCTTAATCTGGAGATGTTGCACACTTTGACAGCGCTTACGACAGGTGTAAGTGCACCGTGTCCTGCGGAAAATCTCTGGTTGGTGGAAACTGAGCTAGCATATTCTCCGCAAATCCTGGCATTTCCAGCCTCCTCAACTCCAGGCTCCCGGCCCGAGAGGTTGGTCTGGGGAAGAGCCCACTGCTGTGGGGGAAAGTCCATATGGTTACGTCTCCATCTGACTAGTTAGAAAAAAAATCTCTTCTTACTAGGTACAGACCATGCAGTTTTGTGAAGTGATAGGCGAGATGGATAAGTAAAGAAGTCTTATAGCCCACCAGCAGCGTTACGAGGTCCTAGCAGAGAACTGATTCTCGCGATATCTATGGCGGGCCTGGCTCTGGTGTGTGATAGGATTGTACATAATTGCAGTGCTAGCCGAGGCCAAGAACATGGGGCTATCGGGTGGATGTCGAACGAGCTGTAACGAATGAGAAATGGCAAATTCCGGACAAGCATATAGATCCCAGTAGCCTGGTTGTGCCATCTAGAGCATGCATTCTAAAATCATTCTTATGAGACGCACCCTCCCAGAGCAGAGTCTCTCTCTTCCTCTTCTTCTCTTGTCCCAGTCGACTGCTTGCCTCTCAAGGGTTTCTACGACTATTCCGGGAACAACAGGTCATTTGACTCATCGTTGTCAAGATGTTGACCTCAAAGAAAGTCTACAATTGGTAAGATTCTCATTCATATGGTTTCTCAACACTGGAATGCATAGCGCGTAAACTGACTAAACCGCCCATTCTACAGGTACATTGCCCTTGTGGCGGCGATGTGTATGGTATTGTACGGATACGATGCCTCTGTCTTCAACGCTGCCCAAGGCTCCGACAACTGGCTCGCATGGTTTAATCTCAACTCCGTAAGTTCTCAGACGCCAACGCTCCTATCACGGGATATACCTAACTATGATGGGCTTTATAGAAGACAGATGCGTACACTCTTGGTCTTGTGAACACGGCATATACCATTGGTGCTATCGTCTCCGGTTTCTTCTTCGGTGGACCACTCGTAGGTGCCTCTGCTGTTTGTACTTCATTATCTTTCGCTGATCTCGAGCCAGGCCGACTATTTCGGCAGACGTTGGGGAATGGCAGTAGGGTGCTTTCTCACCATAATCGCCACGTTTATTCAAGCCTTCGCCCCACGGCATAATCTAGGATGCTTTATCGGAGGCCGTGTTCTGATCGGTATTGGTCAGGGGTTAGCGTTGAGTATGTTATAGCACCTACTAAGCTTTCTGTGACTATATTGATCATTCTATAGCGGCTGGGCCTGTCTACATTGGAGAAGTTGTGCTCCCAGAAGTTCGCGGCAGGATCATGACCTTCTGGCAAACGTTCTATAGCGTTGGTAGCTTTATTGCCTACTGGATCGCCTACGCTGCGAACCTTCATAAGAAGACGCTGGGCGAATGGGACTGGCGTCTCGTCGTCATATTCCAGATCCTGGTGCCGCTTCTCATCATCATTCTGCTCCCCTGGCAGCCCGAGTCGCCGCGCTGGTGGATCAAGCGCCATAACAACATCGAGGAGGCCAGGAAGGCGCTGCGGCGGATTCGAGAAACCGACCAGGAGGTCGAAGACGAGATCCTGGCTATCCGCGAGGCCATCGAGTACGAGAACGAAGCCATAAGCGGCTCTTATATGGCGCTGTTCAAGGACCCGTCGCTGCGCAAGCGCATGGGGCTTGCCTTCGTCATAAACGTCGGCCAGCAGCTCTCCGGCCAGGGCACGCTCAACTCCTACTCGAGTGCGATCTACAAGAAGATCTGGACCTCGAGCGAGACCATCAACCTTATCAATGCTCTGAACGCCACCTTTGGTATTGTCTTCACCTTGAACGCCTTGTGGACTGCGGACCGATTCGGCCGGCGCTGGTTGCTCATCGTCGGCGCACTCGGCATGGCGGTTTGTATGCTCATCGTACCGATCGTTGGTCTGAAAACGCCCGATATCGTGGCGGCCGACGGTTCGACGACCAAGTCGCAGCCCGTCGGCATCGCCATCGTCTTCCTGCTGTTCCTATTCATCTTCTTCTACAAACCATCATGGGGCGCGTAAGTATCCCACATTCCCTACCTAGCCTTTTTTTCTATCCTTTTAAAATTTCCGCGTACTAACATCGTAACAACCCATAGCACCGTCTGGATGTGGACTTCGGAGATCTTCAGCGTGAACGTCCGCGCGCAGGCCGTGGGCATGTGCTCGCAGAGCCAGAACATCGCCAACACCATCTTCCAGCAGTTCTTCCCGCTCTTCCTGGCCAACGAGGGCCTCAAGTGCCTGTTCTTCTTCTTCGCGACCAACATCCTGCTGGCGGTGTTCGTGTACTTCTTCATCCCCGAGACCAAGCAGGTCCCCCTGGAGGAGATCGACACCCTCTTCGGCGGCCAGAATCACGTCGAGAAAGGTGGACAGATCCTGGGCGTGTCCGATGCACACCATGCCGATGTCGACGGAGAGAAGAATCCTGCGGTGCATCAACATGAGCACGCGAGGGAGATCGGAGACGTTTGAGAGCCGGGTTTTGCGAAACGAGAGCCAGAGAAGGAGCTAATGTAATGACAATGATCATATAAGAATGACAGATAGACCGTGACTTTTATTATCTCATGGCTCTTAAGCTCCGTGATTATCAGGCCTACGACGACTTTTCACTTCGGGCTGTAACTCAATCCGTGTATGTGCTGTAGCTGTTCCAATTGTGTCACAACCAGCAGCTGAGCTAATATTTAATCATTGGGCAGTATTTTTTCTTAGCATGATCTATATTTTCTGAAAAGCTCTGTAGCGAGATAATTGTCAAGTCCCGGCGAAATAGACAGTCTACTAGATGCGTAGCAAAAACCAGTGGCTATTATTCTTGCGCCGACGCGACTAATTAGACCAATAACGCCTACTTCAGCAGTATCAACGTCACTGAGAAGGTAATTTTTCTGGTTATGAGTTTTGCACTAGCAGCGAGAATGATGCATGTGTGATATTTATATAAAATAGAAGAGATACGATATTGTTACGTTTCGACATTGACGGGTAGGGTACTCAGCCAACCTCACTTAGGTTAACTTTTACAAATCCCCTGCTACGATTAGTGTTACCAATTCGTTATCAGTAGATTGATTATGTTACCGTCAATGTTCATCACGAAGCTGTCATGGTAGATCAGTGCATCATGGACATGACAGCCAGCAGCAGCTTGGGTGATTATTGATGGACTGTTTAGTCGTGAAAATTGACACTATTTACGGCCGTATTGCTATAGCCTGTTGAGTTGCTAATGATCTTCGGTCCTCCCCGGCCGGTTAAGTATGTATACACGTCGAATTTTCGGTAGGCCACACTACGGACACCGGCCCCACAGCAGTTTGCGCTCCCGGATGAAATGTAGCAGACGGTTAGCATCTCCGAGAAGGAATCTATTATGGACGGAGCTCAGGTTGCGAATCTAAATGATACTCAGGTGGTAGGTCTAGTGTAACTTTGATATTTATGCAGGCTACACCAACATATCCAAACGGCACTAGCAGTACAAACGAATGAGTGTTCTTGCGCAGTATAATATGAATAGTACTTACTTACCTCATAGTGCTTGAAAGGCTTCGACGGTTGCGCTTAATAAAGCATCTCGCTTGCAACCGAACGGCGTTGTCGAATTTAACAGCATTGTAGCTCAGGGGTATAGACGGATATATGTAGATGGGCGAGATGCCGATTGGCTATGTAATGGCACGGTTATAATGTGTGGTAAGCTGCATTACCCGGGAACTATGGAAGTGGGGGGGTAAACCCATCTTGAACTGCCGGACAACTCCTTCACATAGAGGGAGCGTGGCATGTCTGGCTTTCCTAACGTCTACTTATACGTCTATTTCTGTTATCTTCAAGAGATTTCAATTTATTAAAAGCAATTTCCGTTCTCAGCTGTGAGCTCGCAGAAATGGACCAACTAGACGACGACTTCGTGTTCATTACTCATGAAGATGCAGGAGAGGTCATGTCCGCCGAACCTGAGCACCTTCGTGAGATTAGCGATTTCGTCAACAGCATTGCATACGACTTATGGGCCGTGAACAAGACAATTCACGATAATCCTGAGCTTGGGTTTCAAGAGTTCATTGCTCATGAGACTTTGACAAAGTGCATGGCAAGCAGGCCGGGATGGAATGTGACTCCATCCGCGTACGGTATGGCGACTGCATGGGTTGCTGTGTTCGACAGCGGGAAGAAGGGACCTGTTGTTTCATTCAACGTGGAAATGGGTACGTTACAATCCTACCCATATTAGACTACCCAGACTGATGGCAATCCATGAGAACAGATGCATTGGAGGGTATTGGGCATGCTTGCGGTCATAACCTGATTGCCACCGCGTCGGTAGCAGGAGGCCTAGCGACGGCCGAGATACTAAAACAGCACAAGCTAGGAGGCAAGGTGGTGCTCTTTGGGACACCTGCAGAAGAAGGTGAGTTATCTTGCGCATTGGCTACTAGTAGATACCCGTCTGATGAATACCCATAGGCGGCGGGGGCAAGATCAAGCTACTACGAGCTGGGGCCTATCGAGATCATAAGGTCGATATCAGTTTATTGTCTCACCCAGGCATCACGAAGAACCATGCACTCATGCGAACCTCGGCCTATACGGCATTCAAGGTTGAATACTTTGGACGCGAGGCCCATGCAGCGGCCAGTCCATGGTTGGGAATCAATGCGCTAGATGCGCTAGTAACAGCGTACAATGCCATATCCGTTCTTCGTCAGCAGACAATGCCAGGTGATGTGATACAGGGGAACATTACGGACGGGGGTGTCCGACCCAACATCATACACGCATACACAGCAGGAAACTTCGTTGTTCGAGCGAATACGCAGGCCAGACTAAGCGAGCTCAAAAAGAAAGTCGATGCGTGTTTTGAGGCGGCGGCATCTGCGACAGGAGCCACACTTAAGATGACGCCTGTCCAGTCGTATGCCGACCATGTCCCCAACCGCGTGCTTGCAGATCACTACCGCCGGTATTTCAACCAGCTCTGCCCGCCGGAGTTGATACCCAGTAACCCGGAAGTGGACGATATCCAAGGGCGTACGACGGCCAGCACCGACCAAGGAGATATCAGCTATGCTATGCCAAGTCTTAACGTTAGCTTCTCAATTCCTCCTGGCCCAGGGGGGGCCGGGCCTCATAACCCTGGATTTGCAAAAGCAGCAGGGACAAAATTCGCATTTGAAAGGTGTCTTCGAGTTGGAAAGGCCATGGCTGGCGTGGGGTTCGATATTTTAGAGAACCCCAGTCTTCTTGAGGATGTTAAAAGAGAATGGAGAAAAGATATCAAAGGAGAATATGCTTGATTTCACTTACAGGTCTCTGACTGTGAGACGGTTTCTCGGGAACATTGTAGTCACATGCAGAGGCCCAATACAATACCCTAAAGTTGGAGCCAAGAGGTGACCTTCATTACCCCCTAGGGGCATCGTACGGTATGATCTGGCACGAAAAGCCCATATGTGGGCTGTATTGGTAATAGTATCGAGAGTATATACCATCTATGTATCCACTACCTAGTCGAGGCGGTGATCATATTAACTGTCACATACAAAACGGCAATCCACACTAAATAACCACGTTTACAGCCAATTCACACTTAAAAACAACGATTTCGCTGTTCTTTTAATCGCTGTTTTAATTATAATATATGTATTTAAAAATCTTTATATTAGCCCTTTGCCTTGACCATATTTATCAGCGCTGTTTTTTGGGTAAATTGGCTGTAAAAGTGGTTATTTGGTGTGGATTGCGGTTTTGTATGTGACACTTAATATGATCACCGCCTCGCTAGTCTAGAGTGAATACTCCGCTATATACCCTACTGCGCCCCCCTACGCTTGCAAGCAAACTAAGGTATGGGGAAAAGCTCTAGTTCTAGTCAAGGTTAGTACATAGCCGGCACTTACACTATTACAACGCTAATCACGTGCCGATAAAGCAAAAACACAGACACAGATTGTCCCGCGACAAGATAAGGCGATAAGTCTCAGGTTAAGTTCCCAAGTTGCGCTCTGTAAGTCTCAGGACACTTCAATGCACGAATCAGCAGCTATCGATGCTAGACCCGGACCTGCAGTATCACATATTACAACAAGGGGCCTACTACCGTATAACCTACCGGAAAGACACACATTTGCGATACTCGACTTGTTTCTGTGTGCAGTAAAATTGCACGAATTGTTTTGTCCCTCGACACCTCCGTCGCACTACCACTTCGAACTATAGAGAGCTGCTATTGTGGTCTTTATTTGGCAGCTGTCCCCTTGTCGAATTGTCCTAATGTGCAATGGGCAAGAAAAACAAAAAGTCGGCGGCGGGCGAAGCTCCAGTCGAATCAAACCAGCTTTCGGCGGTCACCTCGACGGGGACTAAGAACAACAGCGCCGCATCTTCTACGCCTTCGCTCTCTCCTTCTGCCCTTGTCATATGCAGGAACAAGTGAGTCTCTAGTCCACACGGCCAGTATGGCGCCCCTGCGCTTGCATGCGTGTCGATTGTTTCTAGCCCTGATGAAGGTGCTGTCGCATTGTACCGCGGTGCTTCTGTTGACCTTGGTTGCTTTCTTAGGCATTGGCGGTACATATCTTCGTTCCATGGACCATGGCTTCAGTTGCCCCTCGAAGTCCTTGAAACCCTTGCGAATGCGAACTACTACATGCCTCTTCCGAGACCTGTTGACCCGGCTGTCTTCTACGATCTGATTAAAATAAGGCAGCTTGTGGATGGGGCCACAGATCTAGCTGTCCGCGCTGCCAATGGCGTGGCTTCTTCTGCCTTGTCTAACTCGCTGGCTGGCGGAGGCGGGCACCAAATGCATGCATTGGGGCTAGGGTTTGGGAACTCGGGAGGTGCAAAGCTCAGCCCAGAAAGAAGATTTCGCATGCGGGAGCAAGCGACACAGAAGCTGTCGCGCGCTTACCATCTTGACGAGATCGCCTCTAGCGTTGCGACGATGCAATCAACCTCGACATTGGAGAACGTGGCAGGGCTTGTATTACAACGGTCACCCCACGATGCAGATGCAAACTATGTGCATTTCTTTCATGAAAAGATCCCATCGAGGCAACTGGCAGAGTGTACAGATTTCCGCGCTTTAGACATGATCATTGGGCAGCGACCCTCTGATTGTGAGCCTTTGCGGACACGCGCTATTGTTCGAATGTTCAAAGAAGACTTTGAAGGAGCAGCTCAAGATCTCACCGCCGCTTTGAGCGTATATCGTATGAATCAACCCCATAAACCCCCGGCGGAAGAATCAATGCAGCTTGAGCGTAGGGCCGGCAGGCGTCGTGACAACCCTCCCCTCGATGAGAAAGACCATCCTAGCAGTACAGAAGTACAGTTATTATTTCAGCGGGCAGGTTGTTACTTGACCTTGGCCTGCGATAATGTCGAGTTTGCACTAGCGAGAGAAACCCCGGGACAGACTGAGCAGTCACTGTACGGAACGAACGGCGTCGGCCATGCTAATGGCAACGGACCTGCTGAGGAACGCTTGTCTTGTAGTAGTTTAATTGAACCCGAAGACCAAGGACCCACTAGGAAGCAACTCGAGAGCAGGAAAACTGTGCGTCTCTACGCAAAACGTGCTTTGCGAGACTATATGGAGTTTTTCAAACACTTCCATTATTCACCGAACTTACCAATAGAGGTATCCGATGACTTCAGTCGTCAGGTTAACCAGGCAACTCATCGGAACAAGAGATACTACAGCCAGTCTCGATGGCCTTCTCAGGATCCAAGCAGTCCTACTGCCAGCTCAGTCGGTCATACTGTCTACCCGTTGGCAACGCTCTTCTCTGCCACACCACCCGCAGATCTCCCTCCTTACCCATCTACCGACCTTGTGCATGCTGCTGCTATGCCTGACCCTGTTGGTTACGTGGAAACGACGACTGAAGTTGTGACATATCACCCACTGCTCACGGATGCTTTGCATTCGTTGCTGCTATGCCATACCCTCGTGCAGACATCGACGAAAGAACTTCAACGCCATTCATATATGGTAGCTCGACTGGCTCGGCTAGCAGATGGTTATCCAGTCTTTCAAGCCAGTAGATCACCTGCTCGTGCAGATTGGATCGAAGTATTGCGCCGTGCGGAGAATTGGATCGAGCTTGTGACGAGTTGGGAAGCGCTCTGTGCCCCTGCACCACTTCCAATACCGCCATCCACAAATGGGCTCTCAGCCGCTACCACGGGCATCAATGCTTTGTCTGTTGCGGGTTCTACGAGTCCCACGGAGACGGACGAACAGCGGAAAGAGCGTATGCGGCATCAAGCCATCATCGAGGCTTTAGAGGATGAGCGCGTTAATGACGAGGCAAGCTTCAAGGCAGCGATTTTGGCTCGTCAGCGGCGTGCCGAGGCGGACCACGCTACGGCTTCTAACGGTGCATCTCCGACCGCAAATGCTGCTCCTAAGCGTTGGGCTGTCGACGATGGAAGAGAGTATCCGATCTTGACTGAACGGGCGGAGGCGGTGGCCCGTTGGATTCGAGAAGCGCCAACAGCGTCTGGCACGGGCAGCAGCAGGCGTAAGAAAAAGCCAGCGACCAAGAAGATGTCATCAGCCGCGAAGCCGAGCCCAACGGACAGCCCCCCTGAACTCGTCCCTACTTGAATCAGTTTAGTGGAAAAGGCAAGATTTCTTGCATCCTTCTGTATATAGTATAGATAATTTTACACAATATAGGCCCTTAACCTCCATGCAGGTCGAAACATTTGAGTATCTGACAGAGATCAAATTGAAAGGCGGTGTTCAAGGCCTTGGCTGCCTAGTACAATACTTATGGCTCAACAATGCAATTTTTCTACGGCCAGCGCGTCCTACCTATGCTGCACGTGTTGCTATCTGAAGTTTTGCGAATTACTTAGCTAAGACTGGGACACTCCGACTCGATGAGCGGCATACTGTCCAAATCTAGCCCTCGGAGGTAGATAACGGGGGTTACCATCTTGGGATTTGACTGCCGATTACTTCGCCTCTTCAAGTTTGCCTGTGTACCATTTTCTCTGTGCAGCCACAGAAGCGCAGATACCTTACTGTTGCTCTCGTGCGCCACCTGAAGACAGAAGACAGGTGACCGTGTGAGCACAATATCGCCAGCAATCGGGCAGATTTCGGCTAGACCTCCCGAGCCAAACATCCTGGTTAAGCATTCGGTGTCTTCGTTACGGTTCTTCTCTTGAAAGTACGCATGTTACGCTCTGCTATGACCTCCTAGCTATGCTTGGGTGCTACCATGATGACGACGGGTGCTGTTCGCTTATTTTTAATATTCTCGGCCTCGGAGCCGTCAGCGCCTGGCCATTTACTACTTCAGAGTCGTTCCTGGACTATTCCGTCTTAACAACACTAAAGCCATGATCCATCAACGAATCGGCATCCTATCCTTAGCATGTCATGCGCTTCAAGGGTGCTGTGTTGTGGCGTATCGGATCTCTATTATAATATTTTGTTCCCATGTCTAACATGGGTATCTAGCTACTTTAGTAGAGGAACCTGCTGACGTCCTCAATTAACACGCTTCATTGCTTTGCGTGGATTTGACTGCATGCCTCCCTCTCCATGCTCATGAGTTTCTTAATATGTTCGCCGAGCTGTCATGCTCTCATCGGTGCAGTGGCTATGTCACTACAGACAATCCTCGGCCAGCGGGCTTGGCTGTAGAAAGAGGAAGCTTAGCTATTGTATATGCATGCTGTGGAATGTTTCTGCCAAGGCATTATGTAATGGAAGTTTGCCTGGCGCGATGGACCGTTCATCCGAACTAGTTGAGCAAAGAATCTTGAATGCTAAGACCAAGAATCTCGCTGCGAGCCTCACACTGACGTTATTGTTGTCGCTGACTTAATTAAATTAAGTGCATCACTTGGCATCAGCCTCCCACGTTCATTTCGCTCTGCTGCGGGTTTGCGTGTACGTATATTTCATTTATGCGATGCAGACAAGGGGCCAAGTATTTCCCACCAGCCAGGTAAACACAAATGAACGACACACCAACCTAATCCATTTCCCTGGCCGATACCGCCTTGGCGACGGCTCGCTCTGCACGAGAAAGGGATCGTCAATTGAAATAGCATGAGGGGGGTCCTTGGATTTCGGGTGACTCCTACCCTACTGCGGAGTAACCCTGCAAACCTTAGGGGATGATCATCGCCACAAGTTCCCAGCTTCTGGCGACTTATAGTATACAGTAGATACACTCAGCTTTCAAGATTGGCCAAGATGGGGGGAAGCATAGAGACGGATTCACGGGAATCGCAAGCACGGGCTCCCCCCGCGACCCTCCGAGAACCCATGCAGAGTTGTTAGCGCCCTGGTGCTTGAACATCGCTCACATTTCTAGTCATTCGGCCTACCTCCTCCGTTGCGTTTGGGGAAAGGCCTCCAATGAGCAGGTTACCGCGATGCCTACTCCGGCTCCCTTAATCTATCTCCTTTGTCCTATGCCGTTCCGTCTAGGTCATCCCACCGCGCCGGCGTTCACTTGTGGGCGGTTGTCAAGGCCCAGGGGTCCTGGAGCCAGCTCATGGTGCGTGGCATGGCATCGTTCCTACGCTCACAATTGGCTTAGCAGGCTGGAGCGCGTGGACAGCATGATGTTCTTGCCCTTACAATCACTTCTGTATCGCCCCTAAGATCTGAACATGCATGTCTGCCTCCATCAGAGAAATATTTGCGGCCCGTTAGCCGGAGCTTCACCCCACTGGGAGGCTTCCTAGGCCAGACTCGGCGTCTGGTCCCTCCAGTATCTGGAAAGAGGCATGTCTGTGATCGGCATGGTGCTATAGGAACGTTTGTGAGGATCCTTGAGCAGTGTTCATGGTACGCCCTCTCCAAGAGAGTGAGCTGGTATATAAGGTTGTGATCTCGCAATCCTCCAGGGATGTTTTTGTGATTCACCACAGCAGTCACACAAGTTTTGTCTTCACCTGATCACCATGCACCAAAAGCTTGCCACTATCGCGGCCCTTGTGGCCAGTGCTCGCGCCCAATGCGCCGGCACACTCACTACCGAGACACACCCAGCTATGACCTGGCAACAGTGCTCAGCGGGCGGTTCTTGCACTACCGTCAACGGTCAAGTCACCATCGATGCTAACTGGCGATGGCTTCACGATAAATCGGGAACTAACTGTTATACTGGCAATACGTGGGATACTACTAAGTGCACAAGCGCAACTGCATGCGCTACGGAATGCTGTGTTGATGGTGCGGACTACTCTGGCACTTATGGTGCCACCACCTCCGGCAATGCTTTGAGCCTCAAGTTCGTTACTCAGGGCCCATACAGCAAGAATATTGGCAGCCGCTTTTACATGATGAAGGACGCGAACACCTATCAAGGCTTCAAGCTCCTCGGCAACGAGTTCACCTTCGATGTTGATGTTTCCAACCTACCGTGGGTTTTCTCCCCTTGACAAAAAAGGTCACTAAGACGAGGACTAAACATGATGACAGGTGCGGCTTGAACGGTGCTCTGTATTTCGTCTCCATGGATCTCGATGGCGGCAAGTCCAAGTACTCTGGTAACACGGCCGGTGCTAAGTACGGCACGGGTTACTGCGACTCTCAGTGCCCTCGTGACCTCAAGTTCATCAACGGCCAGGTATGTCTCGCGACGCTCAAAGTGTACTGCGGATCTAATAGTATTGTAGGCCAACATTGCTGGGTGGCAACCTTCGACCAACGACCCCAACGCTGGTATTGGCAACATGGGCAGCTGCTGTGCTGAGATGGATATCTGGGAAGCCAACTCCATGGGCGCCGCCTACACTCCTCACCCTTGTACCAACTCTGCTCAGCACGTGTGCACAGAAGATTCCTGTGGTGGCACTTACTCTTCGAACCGCTACGCCGGTGACTGTGATCCTGATGGATGCGACTTCAACAGCTACCGCATGGGCAACACCAACTTCTACGGCAAGGGCATGACGATCGACACCACCAAGAAGATCACCGTTGTCACGCAGTTCCTCACCAGCGGCGGCAGCCTGAGTGAGATCAAGCGCTTCTACGTGCAGAACGGCAAGGTGATCCCCAACAGCCAGAGCACCATCTCGGGCGTCACCGGCAACTCCATCACGCAGCCCTTCTGCGACGCCCAGAAGACCGCCTTCGGCGACACCAACGTCTTCGACCAGAAAGGCGGCCTCGCCGGCATGGGCAAGGCCCTCGCCAACGACATGGTCCTCGTCATGTCTCTGTGGGACGACCACTCCGTCAACATGCTCTGGCTCGACTCTACCTACCCTACCGACTCGACCAAGCCCGGTGCCGCCCGCGGCGCCTGCCCCACCACCTCTGGAGTTCCCGCCGACGTCGAGTCCCAGAGCGCCGGCGCCACCGTCATCTACTCCAACATCAAGTTCGGTCCCATCAACTCGACCTTCACCCCCCAGTAAGCGGCCGATCCCTCGTGCGAGTTCAGCGATCACTCTCGGATCATCGGCGATCGCTGTTTTGAAGAATAGAATGCGGATGAAATGGTAGAAAAAGTTGGGGGTCCTCCTAACCCACGCTTTCTTGTATATAGTTCCCCGTCATCGCCCCTGCATCCAGAGGTCTGTCACTGTCACTTTTGATAAGCTTGACTCGATCTTTTTAGCCCAGCGTACATAGCATATGTATACCGCCACTTTTTCTGCTGAACTTTGCTTTTATGTGATCTTCTGCTGTCCACTATCACATTGAAAGCAATTATTAAGAGCTCATCTCCTTGATGTTAAGGCGGTCATGTCAATACTAATGAATATCAATGGAGAGTTTCGACTTCGTCGACATTATATAAAAAAATGCGATATCTAAGATTTGCAGATATAAATAACGAAACTATAGCTTTAAAGACAATGGCTTCTCCTAATTGTAACACCGGAGCGACAAAAGCATGAGGTATGATAGTAGATATTCGAAAACTCTTAAAATCACATAATGGATGTAAATCCCAGATCAATTCTAATTAATCAACTAATAAGCATAGTATATTTGTTATACATAACACCACCATCATTCTTACTATCATAGCTGAACACCAAGGTTACCGTCAAAACTCATGCCTGAATCAAGAGCAACACTATCTCCATCTAGCTGTACATGGAAGCTGATATCTGAAGGCCTCCATCAACTATACAGCTGCAAACTAAAGACTCAGCATTCCCGGGATTCGGAGTCACTGTGTTCGTCCTCGATGCCAAGAACCCGCAAACATCGCACATACCGCATCCTCTCGGCTTGCCCCTTTTCATTCATTTCGCAAACCGGCATCGCTCAGCAACGCTTCGCTCTGGCCGATGGCCACCCAACTGCTCCCACAACACGCAGCTAGCTCTACAGCTGCCGCACCACAACAGCCTAGGGTTTTCTTGCATTGCTCTGAGGACCGGAAGTCTACCTAATAACTCCAATTAAGTGTTTTATTTACTAAATGCCCTAATGGTTAGGTTGGGTTTCACTGACGAATCAACTTGTTTGATTGAGCGAATAGCTAGTCTAATAACGTGCGTTTAAAAAGCCTACAGTTAATTTAAGAAAGCTAGATGTTTGTTTCCTCTGATGAATGGATGCGGAG
This sequence comes from Xylariaceae sp. FL1651, assembly GCA_025201745.1. Lineage (NCBI taxonomy): Eukaryota > Fungi > Ascomycota > Sordariomycetes > Xylariales > Xylariaceae > Xylariaceae sp. FL1651. The sequence continues at coordinate 619,802 of MU624245.1, forward strand.
GGTCGTGCAGATGACGATGGCAATGACCTTGTCGTCGTTTGTGCGTTCCTAGATTGTATTTCGTCAGTCGAAGATAGTTAGAACATGCTAAAAAGAAGTGTCAAAAATATTGCACGCGCGTCCTGGAGATTGAAATGAAAGTGAATGATAGCGACACATCGGTTGGGAAGTCGACTCTAATGCTTGAGAGTCATAGTTGCGTAGGAGGGGGACTATTGTCATAGGAAAGTATCACTTGCCCATGCAAGCTAGAGGGCGGTTATCGCAAGGCGCAAAAGGGGTGTAGTGAATTCGGTCGATTGTCAAGACTGGTTGATCGATGCTACTGATATATGCTCAATACCTAGTTTAGATTGTGGGCGTTCAATAATTGTCTCTTATAAAACGAATCGCGACAGTTATAGAGAAGTACCATATGTCGTCTTTATTATAGACGACAGAAACTGTTATTACGAAGGCTAGTAAACAAAGAACTGTACGTTGCTAGTGTAAAATGCCATGGCAACCTACGGAGGAGGTAAAGAGCTTGAAGAAATAAGAAAAACTCGATTACAGTCTAAATGATAAAAATGCATGACAGGATTATTCTAAGTATAGCACTAGGCCGTAAGACTAAAGCCAGATTTAACTATATAGGTGAACCTTTTTTCACTAGTCACAATTCCAATTATCCCTAAATCAAGGTCCCAGCGGCGTCTCGAAAGAGTACTCGGGCGCACCAGCCCACTGAATAAACGAATTACCAGCAGCCTGATACCGCTCAAGAGGCAGAAAACTCTCAATATGTGTCGTTATACATCCGTTATGCGTAACCTGCTTGCCCTCAAAGCGTTCCTGAAGCCACTGCAACCAGAGGGACCTCGTTGCATCAAGTGTTGGCACGTGTCCCGTGCCGTTCACAACGGCGTACTCCAAGTCACTGTTCAGACCCTGCGACTCCAAGTATGCGCAAGTGTCGCTGACCGTCTTCGTTGTAACATCGTAGGGGATGTAGACATCGCTCGTCCCCTGGATCACGAGCAACGGTCCGGCAAAGGGTCTGCTCCCCACGTTTGCGAGCTTTCCGTACGCGTCCATGTACCACATCTCGTTGTACGAGTCCTTGATGACCTTCGCGTCTTCGCTCGGGTTCAGGAACAGCTGCTGCGATACACCGATACCGCCTTCGATCTCGCGCAGCAGCTTGACGCGGGCAATACCCAGCGGCGTGAGCCAGTCAGCCGGGTCGAAAGACGGGAAGATGCCCCCTAGGAACATGCTGACCCAGGGCACGATGAACTGCGGAATCCCCGTAAACAGATCCGTAGTCGGGCTCCCGGCGACGGTGCCACGGTATCCGGCAGCCAGGTCGGCGAGCGCGGCGTCTGCCTCCTCCCCCGCCAAGACCTCTGCCACGCCCCAGGCTACGCCGCCGCCTTGGCTGTGGCCCATGGACACGAACTCCCTCGTCAGGAGGCCCGGGAACGCCTCCCACGCCGCGCGCAAAGCGTACAGCCCGTCGCGGGCGCTGACGCGCGAGGCCAGGTACTGGTGCGGGATCTCGCTGCCGTCCCAGGAGACGGAGACGCCCAGGCCCGCGTAGTCCGCCGCCACGACGGCGTAACCCGCTTGTGCGAGCGTGAAAGGCGCCGCGTTGGCATACCAGAGCGAGCGGTGCGTGGACGGCCCCTGCGAGGCGAAGAACCCGGCCGTGCCATGGGACCAGAGGACAACCGGAGCGGCCGTTGGGGTGCCATTAGAACGTGAGTCTACGCCTCTAGGAGACAGCGTGAATGAAGAAGAGCCGAACTGCCGCGGCTGGAAAGGCCAGAGGATGAATGCAGAGGCGGGTAGCACGGTGCCGTTGAGGTTGGTCGTGGTGTACAGAATCCGCGAGAGCGCCGTGTTGGGCGGCAGGGTGAAGGAGGAGGTGTTGGTGAAGTCCTGAACTTTGAGCAGCACGCCGGGCTCTAGAGCCGTGGTATTGGTCAGAGAAGGCAGCGTGTAGAAATCATCTTCGACAGGTCCGCCGTTGGCGAGCTGCGACCGGTCGAAGCGGACAATGTTCTCGACGTCTGCAGCAGTGGCGGCCGTGAGGCTGGCAGCCTCGACCTGCGCCTGTGAGAGCGTAAACGAAGAATTGAACCCGACCGACTGCAGTCTAGCAGTCTGGTCCTGGGCCAACGCGGCCGCCACAAACAAAGTGAGAGATATCAAGGATCGATGCATTGCATATATGATCAGTTGAGACTCTTAACCTCCGATGTGAAAACTGAGACTTTGTTGTCCGCGAGGCATTCTTCTTATACGTTTGGCTGCCCAGTGAAGCCGCAAGTCAAGATTGATAATCATCGTGACTGTGGTCGGTGCCTCCTACCTTCAACTCAACACCACGGAGAGACTGGCACCTCATCTCACGATTTCTCGGTATAGTAGACGGGTGGGCCGTCGGTTGTGTTAGCTTGATTTTTTAGCGGAACGCAATGAGTAGAGAATGATCCAGACACTAACTTACCAAGTTCCGGATTCGGTAAATTGCTGAAGGCTGGATTGGTCAGTTGAGCCTAGCTAGCTCCTAGGATTCGTCCCACGGGCTCCGGTTACGTAACTGCACCATGAGGCTCTTCATTAGTAATCCACACGAGTGCCAACAACGAGATGGCATTACATGAACCATCAATTCATAGGGACAAATTTAAGAATCCACTTAGTCTGGAATGAATTAATAGTGCAGAGACCTTTTCCTGCGTCACTGTCTCCAGCATCGCCGTGACTCTGCACGAGAGTTTCCCACTCAGTCTGCGAAATCATCGCACCATTAGCTGCATAAGGCTCAAGCTAACTCTCCCTCTTTTATTAGCAAAGGAACACCGAGTGATGCTTTAGTCTACTGTCCGACAAACGTTGCTCGAACTTGGGTGATTCGGCATTTCTATTTCTATTTCTTTTTTGAATTCCTTAATAGTCCTCATACTAGTCGATAGCAAAGCTGGCCTTTTGCTAAATAAGTTGAATTATCGCATTTCTTCGGGGATAGTATTGCTCGGTGAAAAAAAATTGTTAAGCATGCTGTAAGAAAAGGGTATTATTTGAGTCCACTTCTAAATCTGATGAGAGCCATATCATATAGTAATTTAAAAGTGAACTAGACACTCTGGTTCGTCAAACCTATCCCCGCAGCCAGCCCCTTCAGCTTTGCAGTGTAGTAGGGCCGTTAACCCCCTGGTTCCACTATGAACCGCGGGTAGCTTACTATGATGTATTTTCAATTAAGCGCTCAACGCTAGGCACGCATCAACTGCGAGTCCAACCCTGGAGGTTAATAGATTGTGTCAGCAAAGCTGGAGGTTAATCGATAAGCTCACGTCAGTTACTGACCTTCCCTCCTTCTGGTGGACAACATCACTAATGATCTCCCGGTCTAAGTCTGGGAACATTCCTGCTAAAGTTTCAACGATGTTATTGTGTTCTGCTCGCTGTAATCTCTGTGCCTCAGCGGTCTCAGCGCTTGCTTGTCTAGCGGCAGCTTCTTGGGCCGATAGCTGTTGTCGTGTGCCTATTGATGGGGCTTGAACATCAGTGCTTGGCCGAGGACTTAGGCGCGATATAGTTGAATCTGGTTGCGGAGTTCGAGAAGGTGCGCTTGGCCCGGCAGTACTGGGTTCATCAGAGAACATTCTGCCGATTGAGGATAACGGCTTTTGGATAGTACGGAGTAACCCAGAGATTGCTGGGCCCTCGTCGCCTGACTCTTGGCCATCACTGGACAGGGATCGCCGCGGCGTTCTAGAGCCTTCTTGGTCAAACGATGGCCGCGTTGAGGATGATTCTCCTGGGTATAATCCACCTTTCTCGGAAATATTTGTCGGCAATGAAGTATTTAGTTCTTCTACGCGATGTTTCTCGGCAATCGCAGAAACAGCTGCTTCCACATTTTTCTCGAAGTCCTCATCAGATATCGTTAAAGTCGTGCGGTCCATGTTCTCGATAAACTGCACAGCACCCATCTAGATAGAAGAAGTGAGTTGACGAGCGCAAATATACATAGCAGGCTTGATTCTTACCAGAGATGAAAGATAGTAACCAGCTTCGCCACCTAGTTTCTCTTGATTGCGAAAACGTAAGATATACTGAACATTAGATACCAGGTGACCCGGATTAGCTCGAAGGACAACATAGATCAAGAGCGGCATGAAACTATCAGCCGATGAATCTGATTTGTTATGCTTGAGGAGGCCTGCTCACTCTATGAGTCAGACATGCTTGATCTAAACTTGATGGGCACTTACCGAATATGACTTTGCAACAGTTGAGTACACAGATAATCTTGTCTCGGGGTGCCCTATAGGACCCGATTTTCAAGAGCTCTACTCTGGTTAGCATCAACGGTGGTACCTTCATGTCCGTGTGACAAACCTTGCTGAGCCAGAGAGAGAAACCGTTTCCCGCTGTCGGTGACAGGCGGAATGTCCAAATGTTCTTCACGAACCCATCCGTAAATGCTTACTTTTTGTGCTAGGATGTCATCTCTCTCGACATCTTCCTGATGCTGTCCGCGTCGGCCTGGGCCCATTGGCCGGTCCCCCCCGCGTCTTTTGGGTTTTGCACCTGGAATAGGTTGCGGTGCAGGTATTGCTGGTGAAAAGGTTTGGGTATACAGCCTATTCATGACAAGCTTTTCCATGCCTTCGCGAGCATTATCAAATTCAGCGTCCGATACTTCCCTCCAGACCTCGCATTGGGCCATTTTATTAGCGATGAAGGTGAGAAAGTCGCCGATGATCTTGACCTGTTCGTGGACCATCCATTGCCGCTTCGCAAACTCGCCCAAGAACGACTTCAAATACCGCGCAACAGGGTCTGCTTTCTTATGCTTCAACTGCTCCAAGAAACGGTGGAAATCGAACGGCAAGGCCGGTTCTGGCTCCGGTTCTGGAGGTGGCGGGCGATGCAGAGTCGTTGTAGACAAGAACGGAGATTCCGTTGTGCCAGAACTTTCATCCAAAGGGCCATCCTTTGGAGGTACAGGGGGCCCATATTCATCTCGCTCACGAAGTTTTCCTTTAGAGCGCGTGTTCGTTGGCGAAGCGTTCGAGATTCTCAAGCCCTGGATTTCATGGATCTGCTGCGCAATGCTCGGTGCCAGTGGTTCGAGACTGGACTTTCTCGGAGGGTGTTGCATGGGAGGACTGGCTAGTAGTGGCGAGGCGATCTCCAACCGCGGGCTCATGACCTCTTCCTCTCCCGGTCCGCCTCCGTCCTCAGGAAACTGCTCCATGATGCTCTGGATCTCCGAGCGTGAGGTACCCTCACGCTCATCCTCACTCGCAAACCGGGTTTCATCGTATCCGACATCGGACCGTGTCGGGGAGGGCTCTGAGCTTTGTCCCTTAGACCTATGCGCTGAGCTTGTCCTCGACGGTGGTTGAGAGGCTGTTGGCGTGGGAGGTGTTGGGTCGACGTAGGGGGCTGTATTAATGGTCAAATATTGGGATTTCGCGGGTTTCAGAGTAGAGACGGAGGATTCCATGGGATCAGCGACGACATCTGGTTCGTTTGAGCGGCTACTTTCGGTGATATTTGGTGTTTCCGAGACATGTTCTGGAAGGGGACGTTCTACTACATGATTCGTACTGAGATCGAGCAAGTCCCCAGGGGCTAAAGCGGCCCCTTGGAAGCCCGCCGGCGTGTCTTTCCCGCCATCTTGCTCACTCGCCGCAGTGTCTAACAGTCCTGAACCGGACGGAGGAGCTATAGCGATAAGAGGAGCGTTGTCTGGCAAGTGATCTTCCAACGGCTTGGGCTGGCTCATCGCGGGGTCATGGTCGGAGGTGACGACTCGATTCGTCGGCTCATGGAGCAGTTGTTCAGGAGGAGGCATACATAGATGTATGTCTATCCTGTTTCTAGTTGTCCCCTATTTGCTACGTAGGGGAGACGAGGAGCACAAGGGGCGAGAACGGCACGAAGGGCGAAGAAGGGTGATTGTGAGGAGGTATCGGTGTGTCTTGATTTGTGTTGCTGGGTGTGCTAATGGCCGGCGGCGGCGTGAGTTTTAATGGTTGTTATCGTTATCGTCATCTGTGAAAGGGCACTGCAAGTCCACAACCTCGAGTATCAGGTGAGACCCTGGCCACAGCTACCCCTCTATTTAAGGCCGCCTGTCCGCCTGTCTCTAGCCGAGTACTTCGGGGACTTACTATAGCGCCTCCCCCCATAATTACTCCATAAATATATGTTGGGCGGTACTAAAATACGTACGTGCCTACCCATTTGCTATGTAAGATACATGTATCCTATCGTTTGCGCTGCGTGACCTTTAATACTTTCTTGCATGTAGGGTATTAATACTTTTATGATATGCTCATGACTCCATGCCGTAATAAGAACTATCAACTAGTGAAGAAAATGTCGGAAGCCCTTTTATTGGAACTGGTTGCTGGAGCGCAACAACTTACACACTCTCAGCACAATTGCCTTGCCGTGCCTTGATATTATTTCATTTGCCTCTTATTGCGTGGTCTAAGCATGCCAAGCTCCCTGTGGTGAGTTTTAAGAAATACGGGTACTTCCAAGTCGCCTCGAAGCCCCTATCTACACGAAGTCAACGACGCTGCAACTGCGGGCCACACAGTACCTACAAAGTTGATAGCGCATTCCACATTCCTTTCCAAAACGATGCTTGTTCATCCGTTTGTGACTCGAGATTTATTTCGTATTTAATATCCGCCTCAAACCAGGGTTGGAAGTTTGACATTATCTTAATCTTCCATCGCTGTCTACTCTTCGAATGGTAGGTAATACTTATGTAGTTTTACCAAGCATGCCGCAAGATGCTGCACATAGGGGAACTTACAAGTAGTGGTTTCTTTTCGAAGACAAAACACCACTGCTAGTAGCACAATTATAGTTTCTTTTTTTGATACTGAACAGAAACCAGAACATGTCTCCCTAGACTTATGTTGCCATAGATAGCCCTTATAGTATACATTATAGTGATGCAAACGGGTTGACCATTAAGTCCGAGATACGACGTTAGTGACGAAATTACCTAGACATGGGTCCAAATCTGTACAATTGGAGTAATTCCCGGGTGATCCATACGGTTCCTACGGTCCATACCTGCAGGATCCCAGTCCGCTTCTCCCGCTCAGTACCCGAAACCTTCAAACCAAATCAACGGCTCCAAACCCGGCGCGGTAAATTCTGCGCCCTGTTTCCTGCACTTCATACAGACAACGAGAACTTGTGTGTGTGTATGTGTGTCACCCATCGTGATACAGCTCCCGTAGCACCTTTTTGCGCCTGGTTATCTTCGAAATACCCCCCTACGTAGAGATCGACAAGGAGAATCATAATTATCTGAGGCGACCGTTCGATATCGGCACGCGCCATACGCTCGTTTATTTCCCGCGTCCGTGTTCGAGAAACATCTCCAACAGCCAAGAATCACCGTCACGAAAATCGATTGTGTTGTTGTAGAGGACCGGCAATGTTTCCGTCACAGCCGCTTTGCGGTTTAGTATAGTCAGTTCTCTGGTACACGTTATGCCTTCAACAGTCCATCGTTCCCGGCACGACATAGAGACCAAAGGGACAGACGCTCAACAAGTATGGAGGAAACCATCGCGCAAACAGTGGCATCACCTGCAAGCAGCCGTCTATAGCTATACTACCCGGTGGTATCAGAGGTACTTCCTTGAGACCATACTTCGACAAAAACCATTAAGACCATCTAAAGATGGTCGCCACGTCCCATTGCGACTCGATCACCAGCAGCTCTTAATCGACGAAAGACGCGGCCATCCTTATATATCAAACACGATTCGCACGTCTCGTTACACCGTGTACGACTTTCTGCCAAAGCAGCTGATCTTCCAGTTTACGAGGCTGGCTAATGCCTATTTTCTGGCCATCGGCATTCCCCAGACCATCCCGGGTCTGAGTACCACTGGGACCTATACGACCATCCTTCCATTGCTCTTCTTCGTCCTGTTGACGATTGTGAAAGAGGGGTACGACGACTATAAGCGACATCGCCTAGATAAGCTTGAGAATGCGAATGCTACAACCGTCTTGAGACCCGTTGCTTCGGAAGGGGGACAGAGTACAACCAACTGGAATTGGTTCGCCTCTAAATCCCCAGTACTAACATACGATACTGCATCGGGCAGCGATGACAAAGGTGGCGACTATGGCTGGGCGCAAATCAAATGGCAAGATGTTAAAGTTGGGGACATAGTCAAGCTCCAGCGTGATGAAGCTGTTCCTGCGGATATTATTCTACTTCACGCAACCGGCGAAAATGGCTTGGCTTATATTGACACCATGGATCTTGATGGTGAAACCAATCTCAAGAACAGAGAATCTCTTCCTGACCTCAAAGGGTGCGACACAATAGCCGGGCTTGAGGCGTGTTCAGCTGATTTTGTCGTTGAGGACCCGAATCCGGATCTATACCGCTTTGATGGTCGGGTTACGGTGAATGGCAAAACCCTTCCCCTCACTTCAAATGAAGTCATTTATCGTGGAAGCACCATCAGGAATACGAGCTGCGCCATTGGTATTGTTATCAACACTGGGGAAGAGTGTAAGATACGGATGAACGCAAACCAGCATCCAGAGGCAAAAAAGCCAGCGCTTGAAGCCATGGCAAACAAAATTGTTCTCACCCTCGTGTTCTATGTCATCGTCCTCACTGCTGGCTGTTCCGCAGGCTATGTCATGTGGCGGCAGGCGACGGAACGCCACTCATGGTACCTTGCTAATGCCACGGTTGAGATCAAGCAGATCATCATTGGCTATGCTATCCAGTACAACAATATCATTCCTCTGTCGCTGTATGTGACTCTGGAATTAACAAGGATTGGCCAGATGCTTTTGTTGAATGGCGACATAGAGATGTATGATGAAGCGACGGACACACCTGCGCGATGCAACACTAATACAATCCTCGAGAATCTTGGTCAAGTCAGCTACGTTTTCTCCGATAAGACAGGTACATTGACAGACAACATCATGAAGTTCCGTAAAATGAGCATCGCTGGGACCTCCTGGCTTCACGAGATGGATCTTGATGCCGAGAACAGCAACGTAGAACAAAAGCCAGAGAAACTCTTCACCGCCCGGACTCTTTCTCCAAGCAAGTCGCATGATGCCAATAGTGTCATCCACGAAGATATTGAACTATATCCTCTGGCCACCCCAACTATTGTCATTGAGCCTGAGCTAGGCAGGAGATCTTCCCAGTGGAAGTCTACAGGCCGGCCTGGCAATGTACAGCCAGACGTGACTACTTCAGACCTATTGGAGTACATTAATCAGCGGCCAGCGTCACCTTTCGCAAGGCGGGCTAAGGACTATATCTTGTGTATGGCGCTTTGCCACACCTGCCTCCCAGAAATAAAAGATGGACAGCTTAGTTTCCAAGCCTCATCACCTGATGAGTTGGCCCTCGTACAGGCGGCTCGTGAACTTGGATACTTGATGACTCATCGGACTTCGCAGTCGCTTACCCTCCGTATAAGCTCAGAAGATGGGAACGATACGGTTGAAACTTATCAAATCCTCGATATTATCGAGTTTAGTAGCAAGCGAAAGCGCATGTCGATCATCGTACGCTATCCAGATGGGCGGATATGCATTATTTGTAAAGGAGCAGACTCTATGATTATGCCGAGGTTAAAGTTGGCCCAATTAGCAAAGGAAAAGGCTACAGAGGTGCGAAAGAGCGCCGACCTCGAACACGAGATGTTACGTCGTAGCGAGCAGCTAGAACCCCGAAACAGCTTTGGTGGCCGACCGAGCATCACCTTACGTCGAAGCTTTGCAGCAAATAGAGATAGTCTTGATCCAAGCCAGCTGACAGTGCGACCGAATCTTACGCGAAGCAGGTCGGTAGAACCTTCAAGGCCTCGGTTATCCGAAGACAAAGGCCGTCCCTCGCTCAACATTCGCACTGCGTCTTTGGATGTGGTCAAAACACTGTCGAAAACCAGTCCTCTAACCCCTAGACTTCCTACCAATAATAAGTTTAGCTTCCTAGAAGAGCCCTCTATCATGGACGAGGCAACCATTTTCAGTCGGTGCTTCAAGCATCTAGACGAATTCGCTACCGAAGGGCTTCGCACGCTTCTCGTTGGTCGCAAATTCATCTCCGAAGCGGAATACAAAACCTGGAAGGGGGTTTATCAGAGGGCAACAACGAGTTTAGTAAACCGTCAAGAGATGATCGAAGATGCGGGCGAACTGATTGAGCAGGCGCTAGATCTTGTCGGAGCGACAGCGATCGAAGATAAACTTCAAGTCGGTGTGCCTGAAACAATTGACAAACTGCGACGTGCCAATATCAAGATCTGGATGTTGACTGGGGACAAGCGGGAGACTGCCATCAACATCGCTCACTCTGCGAGAATTTGTCGTCCAGGCTCCGACATCTTCATTCTCGACTCGTCGAAAGGCGTCTTAGAGGATCAAATTCGTGATGTCATAGAGGATCTTCAAAGCGGCACCATTCACAGTGTCGTTGTTATAGATGGGCAAACCCTTGCCTCCGTAGAGCAATCGCCTACCCTCGCAAAGCTCTTCTATGACCTTATTCCTACGGTAGACTCAGTCATCTGTTGCCGTGCGTCTCCTGCCCAGAAGTCCATGATCGTCAAAGCTATTCGCCAACGTGTACCCAAGGCTCTGACACTGGCTATTGGTGATGGGGCCAATGATCTGGCTATGATCTCTGCCTCGCATGTGGGTGTCGGAATATCCGGCAAGGAGGGGCTGCAAGCTGCCCGCGTTGCTGACTACGCTATCGCTCAATTTCGTTTCTTGCAACGGCTTCTTCTCGTTCACGGTCGCTGGAACTATGTCAGAACAGGGAAATTCATCTTGGCGACGTTCTGGAAGGAAATGTTCTTCTACTTACCCACCGCTATGTACCAACAGTACAATGGTTACACAGGTACAAGTCTTTACGAGAGTTACAGTTTGACAGTTCTCAACATACTATTCACGAGCCTGTGTGTCCTCTGTATGGGCATCTTTGAACAAGATCTGAGTGCAGAAACGCTTCTTGCTGTTCCTGAGTTGTATGTTCACGGTCAGCGAAACCGTGAATTGAACTTTCCTAGATTTATTAGCTGGATCACCGGTGCGGTCATCCAAGGCACACTAGTATGGGTGCTTGTTTGGCTTGGGTACAATGTATTCGGTCTCCCTCGCGATAATGGTCTTTTTGCCTTTGGCGACTTGGCGTTTTCCATTGGTATCCTATGGACCAACTGGAAACTCTTGTGAGTCTAGTCTTCCCGCCTCATACGAAATCCTACTAACTCTGAATAGCATTATGGAAACGCACCATAAAACAGCTATTGTTATTGGCTCATTTAGCATCACTGTCTCGGGATGGTGGGCCTGGCAAGCCTTTCTTTCAGGTGTTTACCCTCTCCAGCCAAGCCCGTATGCTGGCCGGGGTGCCTTTGTAAACACATTTGGTAAAGATACTTTGTGGTGGTCCTTACTCGTCGGTGTCCTGCTCGTATTAATCGGTCTGGACATTACATTCAAATTTATAAAACGAAACTTAATCATATACGGCCTATGGAAGTGGCCACCATGGCGAAGGAGAGATGCGGACGAGAGCCCTGAAAACTGCGAAAACTGGGATCGTCAGCTATGGCAAGAGCTAGAGCAAAATCCAATAGTACAAGAGCATATACGCGAAGCCCTGCTGTACGAAGGGCAAGACCGTCCTGGTACTACGGAAGATGATAGTAATATGGTGGACTTGGGCAGAATCTCCAATACATAAAGCAGCATTTGCAATGGCGTTTGGGTAAAATTGCATTGCATTACGGGTGCACTATGTTGGCACCAGGTCGGGCGTACGAAAGAAGCATATTATAGACTTTTATCGCTTTCTTTCACTTTCATTTCGATTACCTTCCCTCAACTAGCATGATATCGATACCCCATGTCTCTATGACACTGATGTATATAATACTGGCTTATCATAGCTCACGAACATAAGACTAGATTTAACATAGAATACCTACGATTCACTGGACTGAGCTTACACTTATCGCATTTGAAACGTAATGAATGTGGCAATAGCTGAATGATGTGGGATTTAACGATCAACAGATGAGATGTTCTAGAAGTCAGTTATAACAGCAAATGGCCTTGTTCTCTAATTGACCTACTCAATATTAGATGACACCTCGAATTAATAGCCAGTTATGAACTCATTCAACTCCGGTTAAAACTCGCGTATTATTGTTTGAAGAGTTTATCAGTAGCTGCCCTATCTATGTAATTACACGCTCAATTCATCTTCTTTTGTTATCTCTGCAGCTTTCTCTAGCTCAGTGCTCTGCCCTTCTTGCACTCTAAAAATATTTCTGCTTAGTTCCCCTCTTGTACAGATGGCTTACTCGTAGACGACGTCGCCACCGAGAAGCAGCATCGCGAAAGCGATAGCAGGCTTTTCGGACTCGAGGATGCCCTCCTCCATGGCCTTCTTCAGGCTTTCGGCCAGCCGACCGATCTCCTCGTCACTCTTGGCTGGGATGCACTTACATTTGGTCGCCGAGTGCGTGGTCTTCAGCGGAATAACGCCCGCGCCGAGGGTCACGGCGCAGCCGGTATCTCCTCGTCGGAGCACAGGTCCGGCGACGGCGGCGGCGGCGGCAGATTGAGAGGCAGTAGAGGAAGACATTGTAGACTAGGTAACCGAGTATGAAAGAGGATGAGTTGAAATTGACGAATGTGTTTAGGACTGTAGACGTTTGCGCGTGTTCGTTAGGATGAGTAGAAGGTTCCTCGATGGTGATCTGGTTGAGGGCTTATGCCAGCCTTAAATATCCTCCACGTCGAATTCTTGATTGACTGTTTGTCCTTCTTCTCAACTTCAAGTGTTTGGAGCAGTTGTCTGAAGACAATGCCTCTATGGCCTTTGATGTCCGCTATGACACTTTGTTCCGTACTTTAAAGAGAAGTATAAAGGGGAGCTTTAGGTCGCCCGACGGTCTGCCCATTGACAATTGAATAACATTGTGGTCACTCGTTTCTCCGCCGTGACCTCAGAAGGCTCAAAGGTAGCTAAGAGCTCAAGGCATTGTGCTGTGTCTTTTCCTGGTCTACATCGCAGGCTATTCTTTGTAAAGTCACAACTGCTAATGTCTTGAGCGCTTTGCGTTGTTATCTCCAGTATTCATCAGAGCGTAGCCAAGTGTGAAGAAGAGACATGTCGATGCCTTCTTTCCAAATTGTACTAACCTGTGGACTAACTTGAACAATCAGATTGTTACTGCCGCGTCACGTTTTTATACTTCCTCCTAGCCTTTACTTCCTCTAAGGCTGAGTTAAGTGATTTGAAAGTCTCCAAAGTGCTGTGTTGCTCTCAGTAGGTTTCGCTATCATGCATCAACTGCACGATGAACTCTTCTCGTAAATGAATGCGACGAGTCTCGAGATGATGATATCGCCATGTCATGTTTAGCTAGTACTACTACACTGTTCAGTTAGCCCAGCCAACCTAGTTATAAAACACTTAAGGTATCCAGTTTGCCCCTTAGCCAAGGGACCAGTCTTCTTAGTTTAGCCTCTAGTACATGGCTAAGGGAGAAATTAGCGAGTCCTCGGCACCTGACAGGGCGCTATTCCTTGAATTACGCTGCTTGGGTCCTTAATCAACTACATGCCTAAGCCGTACTAGATCCTCCAATGTTGAGACATAAATACGGAATTGAGTTGTAAATGTCTCATCCAGCCCAGACAGTCACTGCCGCGTCTTGTCACTCTTGATCTGAGATACAGATAGTTAGGTGCTCCGAGTTAGCCTACGCCGGGAATCGGTCCGATATAGCCCATTGGAATAGAGTCGGCCGAGTTTACCCCACGGGGAGCTTCTAGCTGTCAATTGCCGTAAATGCTAACCTTAGAGTACTGGATTCGGAGAAGTATGCGATGCAGCAACCCCGCATTTCTGTTGGAGCTCTCCCCGCATCTCTGGAGCTTCCTCCACAGCACTGTCTTATAGGTGGGGGTCGGTGTGGTGGTGCCTCATCTCAGATCACCGACTCCGGGGGGGCACACCGTTGCTAGCTTGTTCTTGGGGTGCATACATGCGCATGATATCATGAAAGCGTGAGGTATACTGTACCAGCCCTTTCCAAGGAGTAATTGGCGCGGCACAAGGTCCAATTACAAGTATAAGTAAGTGGCACGTACCGCACTCTTTAGCCATGAAAGCATCACCGTCTTCTCCAAAGAGCCGCAAAGCAAAAGGAGCAGAAAGTGGAGACGAACCTCGAGGCTTCAAGATGACTTATCTTCCTGTGGCACTAGCTGTGTTGTCCGCCGGCGTAGCTATTGGGGCATACAACGATGGCTCTCACCGGCGCCTCCCAAGAGCCGAGATACCAGCACAGGCTCAGTTCATTGACCAAAAGTCATTCAATAACTTGCCCTCCGTGCTTCCCCCGAGTGAGTTTAATATAACCAGCGTAAGGCCTATTCCTACATATGTGTTGTGAATAGGAGGGCTAACCATATCTAGATCTTTGTTCCTCCCGGCTATGACCTCGCCAGCCTCAAAGACAAACCTTTCCTTGTTTACGATGATGAGTTCTATGATGTGATCGGGCCCAATCCCACCTTAACCCTCATTGCCAATAGCGACACGGATCCTCTTTTCCACGAGGCTGTTGTGTGGTATGCGTGAGTCATCGCTAGGAGAGAATTCAAAGACTCACACGAAGCGCTAGGTACCCCCCAACGGACGAGGTGTTCTTCGTTCAGAATGCAGGTGCCACGGCAGCCGGCACAGGTCAGCACAATTGGCTTGTTCCACTTCTCTTGAATAATGAAGTGCTGACTTTTACTGTTTATCAAGGACTAAATAAGTCGGCCATCATCCAAAAGATCAGTATCTCCGAGGCTGAAGCTGTCACTACCCAGCGCAATGCGACGGGCATGGTTAAGGTCCAGGTAGTCGACTCAAACCCGATGATCACAAACCCCAATGGTAAGCCTTCCAGGGATTCATGCGTCCATAAAGCTGACGTGTTGGTGTAGGAGCGATCAACTACAAGGGTCAGATTCTCTATGCAGCCGAGGGTCAAGGTGAGAACAAGACGTCAGAGCTTGTGATTATGAACCCCAGAGAGCCGTACAACACTACAGGTAAGCAATGTCATACCATAAATTCGTTGAATAGTTCTAATCATCAATGCCATAGTTCTCTTGAATAACTACTTTGGCCGCCAGTTCAACTCTCTCAACGACATGTCCATTAACCCACGAAACAAGGATGTGTACTTCACAGATCCTATTTACGGATTACTCCAAGACTTCAGGCCGGCGCAAGCGCTTCCACGCCAAGTGTATCGATACAATGACAAGACTGGAGCTGTAACGGTAGTCGCTGACGGGATCAGTCAACCAAACGGTCCGTTTTCTTTCGGTGAAACTGCAAATGAATACGACTACTAACCATAATGCACAGGCATCGCCTTCTCGCCAAGTGGTTCACATGCATACGTCAGCGAGACCGGAGCTAACAGTGGTTTTTACGGATGGAATGCGTCCTTCTCGGCTACCATGTATGTTGATTTCTACGGCTCCTTCAACATAACATACCAAAGAGACATAAGTGACTAATTTAAATATCAGTTACCGATATGATGTGCCAGAAGACGGGACTTTTGAGAACAAGAAGGTCTTTGCTTATGTCGACTCTGGTGTTCCAGATGGTGAGTCTACCAAAATACCTCGAAATCATCTTCGCGCTGACCAAGCTTCTCTTGCCAGGTGTTCATGTGGACACCAAGGGTCGTGTCTACGCAGGCTGCGGTGATGGTATTCAAGTTTGGAACACATTCGGCACGCTAATCGGTAAGATTTTCCTCGGCGAGACATCGGCGAACTTCAATTTCGCCGGGGACGGAGGCATGGTTATCTGCGCAGAGACGAATCTGTGGTATGCGAAGATCGCAGCGACGGGAGGGGAATACATGGACGATTGCTAGCTTCGGTACGTAGGAACGTGCGGGCAGAATATAATAGCAAAAACTTTGTTAAATAATATGATACGGCATTAGCGCACAGAAAATATCTATCTAGGTATAATCAATAAAATCTGTACATGTGATATCATTTCTTCAAGGAGTCGATGTACTCCTTGACAAGATCCTCACCCCTTTCGTCCTTGATCAACCCTAGTTTCAGGGGCGTGGTTGTGTCGAAGTCGGGCGACCAGCTCCGCAGGATGCGTTCTAGCTCGGGGTTCGTCTCTTCTCTCAACAGCTTCAGCTTGTCCTCCCCGCCGTACTTAGCCAGCGCATCCATGAGCTCCTGGATCGAGACCGAGACGCCAGGGATGTTGATATGGCGGATATGCTTGGGCAATTTGTTGGTGTCCATATGCAGGACGCGGAACAGGTTTTCCTGCAGGCTGCTCGGGGAGCAGAGGAACGAGCGGAACGAGCGGTCCTGGAGCGGGATGACGCACTCCTCGCCGTTCATGGGCTCGCGAATCATGCCGGACAGGAAGGACGAGGCGGCGCTGGTGGGCCGGCCGGGCCGCACGGCGACGGTGGGGAACCGCAGGATGAAGGCGTCGACGAAGCCCCGGCGGTGCATGTCGTTGAGGAAGACCTCGGTCAGCAGCTTGTGCGCGCCGTACGTGCCCTCGGGCGTCGGCGCCACGTCGTCCGTGACCCGGGGCGGCAGCGGCCGGCCGTACACGGCCTGCGAGGACGAGTAGACGACGCGCACGCCGGGGCTCGTCGCCCGCAGCGCCAGCAGCAGGTCGCGCACGCTGTTCACGTTGACGGCGAGCGACAGGTCGAAGTTGGCCTCCGAGCCCGCCGACATGATCCCGTGGAAGATGAAGATGGCCGACAGCGGCTGCGCGGCCGCCAGCAGCGACTTGACGAAGGCGGCGTCGGTGATGTCCCCCCTCATACAC
Organism: Xylariaceae sp. FL1651; assembly: GCA_025201745.1. NCBI lineage: Eukaryota > Fungi > Ascomycota > Sordariomycetes > Xylariales > Xylariaceae > Xylariaceae sp. FL1651. Next base: position 636,747 of record MU624245.1, read on the forward strand.
GTCGCGTTCTGGGGGTACTTGATGCCTGCGGGCACGATGGGGTCCACGAGATCCGTCAGCAGGACCCTGTAGTCCGGGTCGTTCAGCAGGCGGGTGGCCAGCAGGGGACCGACCAGCCCGCCGGCACCCGTGATGATGATGTTCTTAGGGATCGGCGGCATGATGACGAGTGAGCAAAAGTATATTATCTCTTTTTTTGGTCCCTTTCTTTCTCTGTCACGCACGAGGCCGGATTCGATCGCTTTCCCTTTTTACTTGTCTTGTTCCCGAAAAGGAGTTTACCCAGACGTCGACCCCTTAAAGACCTACTACGCGCGCACTATCATCGGTGTTTTTTCCGGGCAGTTCGGGGCATAATGCCACAAGGTCGCGGGGAATGCGGGGTTGAGTATGAAGGGGGGCCGCTAAAGCCTTCTAGTCATTATGTGACTAAATCCCCTTATACGTCTGCTGCGGAGAGATGGTCGGCGGGCTATTCTATGACAATTATCCTGGAGGAAGTGGTTTAACGTCAGGTGCAACTTTCGGTAGGAAGGCCGGCAAACATGTAATCACCTTGATACATACCGTATGCGCTCTAGGGTGTCGGAAAAGCAAGTCGGATGTGGCCGCGCGGCTTTCAACAGCCAGAGACAGCTTCCTACATAACACAATTCAAAGTAGTAGATATCAGATCGTAGACTACATAATTATTTACAACACTCCTCATTGCTCTCATTAGAAGTCAAAAAACGAGCCCGATGACATAACCTAGTCTAGTGACGGACACGGTACCTCACGCCTTGCTCTATCCCTTCCGCGTGACCTTCGTTGTGTAATAATCTGATGGGAGTCTCGAGCTCTATTTCATTGGTGCCATCGCATCACTTCTTCGGCTGCGAGATCTCTTCAATCTTTTGAATTAGTTGCTCTAGTAGATCCCGGGCTACCGACTCACTTGGATTAAGCCGCTCAAGGATCTCGTGGCTTTGGTGAATGAAGGATTCGGTGAAGAATTGCTAGAGTCATTGATCATTAGCATAGCTGCGGTGAGGATGTGGATAGTATGAATCATTGCGTAGAAAAGCCGTCGCGGCCTGTTAAATTCCTGCGGCGTCCATTGCCATGTTCTGGCATAAGTTGAAGTGCAAAAACCAGATCGTCTGTGAACCGAAGATACTCGATTGGAAAATGTGTGTAGTTGGCTCTCCAGACTCTCCTGTCGATACTCGGGGAGGCGCCAGGACGAGCTCGACGTCCTCAGCATCTATTCTCGCTGACCAATGCATGAAAGCCAGACAGCCCGCTAGTGCGTGGATATACGGCTCTATATCTATTTTAAGTTCCTCCCTTTGATCGGCACAGAGACAGAAATTGCGCAGTGGGAAAGCCGACGGTCTCTCTCGTCGGCGCCCGCAGGATGGTCGTATTAAACAACTGTCGTCGGCACGTATGGTGGGTTTCTTGGGATCCGGGCAGTATCTGTGGACCAGATATTGTTACGCACTCCGTAGTAGTGATGGTATCCTCTCGGCCATGATTGTATCACAAGGCTCAGGAAAAAGGGTGTGAATATTATCCCTGGCTGTGTCATTAATGAAGCAATAGCAGGCACGAATCGAGAAGTGTAGCTCCGTAGTTTGCTGTGTTTTTCGCTGGTGTGTGTAGAAGTCGTTTTTCAGAGATCTAGCCGGATCACCATCCTCGCGCTTGAAAATAACGTCGAATCCGATTTTCCATCCGATTTTGAGCTAATGGGGGTGTAGATTGTGCCGCAAGCGCCACCCCCAACCTTTTGAGCGCTTCTCGAGGTGGTGTAGTCCTGTGTCTTTTGTTGTATCATTGAGATATATAGTGGCGGGTATGTATCTGTGTTTTGGAATACCAGAGGTTAGTATGAGAGTTTTGATGAGAATATCTTTTTGTTGTCCGTAAGCTAGCCAAGGGATAGAGGCCGCTTTTACTTAAAAATTTACACATGTCCATGACTGAACCCCAGAAAATAAGCGTTTGAATTCGTTACTAATAAAATCTCTCTCTGATTCACGAATAAGGGTTGCGCAAACACCTCAATTAGTGCAAGCACCGTTGTGGCTCAATTACACGTGGTGTAACCATCTGATCGCGTTAATGAAGCAACTATCCCATTCCAGCTTTATATTTATATAATAAAATGTAACGAAAAAACGACGCAGTTATCATCATGTAAACAAAAATGGTATATACGCGGCACAAGATGATACAATTATAATTGCTTTGGCATTACAATAGGAATCAGGCAAAAGATTTATACGTAATACATCAGTACTGATCGGGATATTGGCAGCTACACTCGGTAAGAGCAGTTTGCGATAGATAATTCCATCTTAATTCTTTGAAGTCTCATATTAGGCTAGTCATTCCTGCTTAGTCTGTGATATAATTCGCAGTGTAGCATGATGGGAGAGGTAAACTTTTGAACTGAACACCATGCCCTTCGGAAAATTACCTTGTAGCGAACACCGACAACCGGCGTTCTCGGCTTGCCGATGACCTACCCATGCACTGGGGATTTCTAAGAAACAATAGGAGATAAGATGACACAGAAATGAGGCGGCAACAAAGGCATGAGTGTACCCCATAGTGCTGCCGTCATGGCCAAGACAAGTTCAATATAAATGGCAGCAAGCACCAAAGTGGTAGTAGTAGAACACCGCCCGCCTAACTCTTCTTCCCACAATCGAGCAGTATTAACGAATTCTGAGCAAATCGAAATTCTCACCCATTAGAAAATATGGCACCGTCATCGCCTCCCCGTAAGAAATAATTTGTTTTTTTCTGCAAGACATAGGACATTGTATGGAGAATATCCAGTTCTATGAGCATTCAACCGCCTACCTAAATCTTATGCCTATATCACTACAAAGAACCCTGGATTGGCATGCGTGACTGACTCGAGTTCATAACAGATGTCCTTATTGTTGGCGCTGGCTTAGGCGGTTTGGCATTGGCTCAAGCCCTCCGAAAGAAGGGTATTCCTTATGAGATCTTTGAGCGAGACAGGAGTGAACGGGAGCGCCGACCAGGATGGGTCATTGGTCTGCACCAGTTGCGTTGCCTACTCCAAAGATTCAGACCTAGGAGAGACTAACGTTATGACAGCATGCTCGATGATCTCAAGGCCTCGATTCCGGATGATTTGCCGCCAATCTCTTCAATAAGCAACTTACTCCCTTTGACCGACTATCTTCCCGAGTTCGCTTACTATAATCCGGCCGCACCTACCAAAGGCAAGATTGGTGTGCGTGACGATGGATCTGGTTGGGTTATTCGTGCTGCTCGTCACAAGATAATTGAGTGGCTCGCGACGCATATCCCGGTGCAGTATAACAAACGTGCCGTAAAGATCGAAGAAGCCGATAAAAAGGTAAAGGTCTATTTCCAGGATGGGACTTCCGCTGAAGGCGATATACTTGTTGGCGCCGAGGGATCTCGAAGCACCAGTACGTACAGCTTGTGTTCTTTCATTCTTCCAAGGCTTCCATAGAGCTAACTTGAAATAAGCCCGTAAGCACATTTTGAAGGACAAGGACCCAATCAGACCGACTCGTTCGGGAATTATCTCTGGTATGCGTACTCTTTCAGGCGAAGATATGAAAGAGCAGCTTGACCTTGGCCATTCTCTTTACGTGGTTGATCTGACCTCGACCAACGGCTCCCCTTTGGTCTTACTAGTGTCTTTAGGGGAGATGAATCCGGATGGCAAATCAGGAGAATGGTTCTACGGCCTAATGTGGCCCGATGAACGTGCTACAAAGGAAGACTTCTGGACTTACACTGCCAGCGCTAAGGAACAGTACGATTTCGTAATGCAGAAGATCAAAGATCTGCCAGCAAAATACCGAACCGTCGTCGAGGGATCAGAAGAACGGACACTCACCCCACCAATCAGGCTTGTGAGTAATTATACGGAAACACTTATCCATCTTCAAAGTACTCAGCTTATTTTGAACAGTATACCCTAATCATGGACTCAATGCCGACGGGACGGATCACATTATTAGGCGATGCAGCGCATGCAATGCCACCCTGTAAGTGAAACATGTTGTTGATACTGTAGCAGATGGATATCAACAATGCTTACACATAGTTGAACAGTTCGCGGAGAGGGCGCGTTTCATGCCATAACAGATGCGTTGAACCTGGCAAGGGCTCTGGACAAAATCAATGTAGACGACATTGGTAACATCAAACAAGTCTTTGGTGCTTACCAAGAAGAGATGCTTCAGAGAGGCGCAAAGGCTGCCAAACTCTCTGAGGGTAATTTTGCTAGGAAGCGGGAAGTCGGGGGCGGTGATCCTATTCATGCTTGGGGTTGCCCACTAGCGCCTCTACCTGATGAAGATAACTCTGTTTAGGGAGCGACGGTAGTGATATGAACATATCTGACTTGAGTTGTTTCCTCAAGATGTCACAGAGATTGATAACAAGTTCTTAAACTGTGTCTAAGATCATGCTAAGGATCTAGATGGAGTGTCAATGGTGCCTCATACTTCTAATGCACGTAAGTCTATGCATTATCTATGAGGCTATCAATTTCATAGATATTATTTTTACTTTCTAAAAATGTATTACTACTTAAACAGGCCATACGAGGTGAAGTGCTTTTCTAAGACTTCATTATCTCAACCTTTAACTTAACTTTCTTTGAATATAACTATGAATTTGTCTCTCGGGTTCAAAACTACGAACTACGACCGAAGCTTTCATGAAGAGACACGTTAGGTTAAAATGCGAGCGTGACTTGTGGCTTGCGACTTGCAATTTAATAAATTTTCAGCTACATGATAAGCGCTAGAGAGAATGAACAACTAAGTCAGCTGCTTTCTTTTTGCTCTGGATGAATTGATAGGTCGTCATCTTCCTTAGCAGGAACGCGGTGATAATGAAATCTTGTCGTCAAGGCTTCTTGATTTACGCTACACTACAACTCGTGAGCCGATAGTAGCAATTTCAATAGGGATAGGTCGATTATGTCAGCGCTACCAGGTGGCGTCTCTAGCCTTATTTTGAAGCTCTCATCTATCTATGAGTATACGTCCTTTACCAAGTGCTAGCGTATCAGGATGACGCTTAGTTGAATGTAATACATAGTTTGAATGGAGCCCTGCGCTCTATAAACTATTATAGTTGTTTTGGTTGGCCCATCTGGGGCGTGGTGTAGCGTTTACTTGAGACAGCAGAGATTCGGGAGTGATTATTACCTTCGAATAGAACAGAAATTTTGCATATTATCTATTTTAGCGAACTAATGTATGAAGTGCGCTGTTTCGCTATTTCCACGGAGTGGCTACCCTAGGTGAAGTCCTCAGCTATGCTATCATTTTACGTATTACTATATTGGCAATATGAAAGAGAAAACTTAAGCGATCAGGATATACTATGCTTACTTATTTATTTTATTTCTATTTTGGAGTAACTAAGCTCTGTCTTCCCTAAGAGTACCATATTTACTAACGTTTCTCGGCGTCTTCAGAGAGCTTTTCCGGAGGTTACCTACTTTTCCCTACAATTCCTGTACCAAGTTGCTAGCGCCACGCTAACATTTGCCATCCTGGATGGTTGTAGAAGTAAGATACACTTCGATTGGCCCAGTCTTGCACCTACAGCATCAGGCTTTGGAGACCTCTGAAAAAGTCGAATGTGATCTCGTTGGGTATAAAAGAGTTGGCAATCAGTGTAGCGGTAACAAAACCGCTGCCCCAAATAAAGATATCTCATTTACCATTTATGTCGGCTATGCGACCCTGGAGTCGAAAGAATGTTCCAAACACCAGAGCGTACGAAGAAACAATCTATTGAAGCCTACTATCAGGGATGTTTAGATCCCTGTCGATTGGGGCAGGATAATGACAAAGGCTAGAATAGAAAGCGTCTACTTAGGGATCACAAAAGAAACCCCCCCGTAAAAGCGTCAATAGCAAATCTGATAATTAAAAATTCTCTCATCCGTAACTGTAGCCACAAGGGCTATACACCGCGCCTTTGAAAATGGTAGGCCTAGCTGTATAGGAAGATCGTCTACCCCAAAGTCGGAGGCTTCCGACATCAGCTCGGGCACTAGCATTGAGCCCGCAACGGCAGCAACTTTGTGGGTTTTCGGCGTTTCTCTAATTACCTCTACCTTTTTCAGCACTGTCATCGATAGGCATGTTAACAGAGGAACTTGATACGGCCATGGATTTTAGTGAGGAAAAAATCGCCTTGCTGCCTCTATAGAATTGGCCGTGGAGGCACGCAGAGAGGGTGATATCGATAAATATTTATCTGTAGAGATTGGCTGTTGGGACCTATACAGAGTAAGCGTTGCCACTAAGTCGAAGCAAACCTAGCTGGGCCGAGAGCGGGCTCGGCTTTGGAGGGGTTGTTTCAATTCTGCATGCAAAATCGCCATCACTATACCAACTATATATGCTGTCTCGGCTGTGCTCTTTTAATCCGCACTTTTCTTGGATGCTGGGTAGACGCTTAAAGTGGCAAAATTGAGGGGCAATGGTACGAAGTAAAACCTTCTATTAATCAACGTCATTTTGTAGCCCTTATATCCGAGAGACATCAAAAACGAGGATGATACGAACGTTACTCCTAAGCCAATCTATAGTCGAATTCAGGGGTAAAATTTTCCATATCATACCGATGACTTAAAGCATCAGCAAAAGTTTGTCACGTTCCGCAGATTTTGTTTAAAATGTCATATTAGATGCAAGCACTGCACAACCAGCCTTTTCATGATATGCTTCCGCCGGCAGCAAAAAAAGCATCGATCTTCATAGCTGATTCATAGCAGAGCTGCTATAAGGTGTAGTGGCGAAAAGGGTGAGAACAGCAGGTGTTCTCGGTCGTTACGCCGTACCTAGGGGGAAACGTGTTCAATTCCAGAAAGTATCATGGCCCGGTATAAAGCCAATAAGGGCATGTCCAATCGCAAGAGGTGAACTCAATTCGCATATGGCAGCGCCCCAATTGCTAGGCAACGTTGCCGTTGGTTCGCTACAAAACATCAACACTAAGCTCTAGCCACGTGAATGATAGATGAACTCTGAAACAGGTGCCGAAGCCACAAAGTTAATGCAGATACTACGCTTGTTCTAACAACTAGTTGCACAGGTCTATAGCATTCATCCTCCCCTATAATTTCGGTCATGCAGAAAAAAGAGAATTGAAGGCATCCTACTCGAATTTTTCAAGCTATCGCTACTCTCGGTCTGGTCGCGTATCCCTGGCCGTGTTTTACAAATGTAGAGCAAACCGTCGCAAGATAGATAGTTACAGTTCCCTTCTCTTGATTGTATATTTATAGTGAACAGAATGGGCATTCGCAGTTTCAAATCTACTAAGCTGTGCACTTGTACCTCCTTTCTCCAAATACAGTCGCCTCAAAGAAGTGAGTTAGCCTTTCCAAAGATTAACATCTAGATAAGGCCTATACGTTGAATGTGAACATAGATACCTCACCACGATAGACAGACGGTCCAGAAAGGCGAGAGCGTTATTGTATTGCCGAACTCTAACAAATAAATGCAAGACTCCTTCCCTTTATCAATGTCTTCGCCACATTATAGTATTCTCTAGTATATTTACATATGAACAGTGCTCGGGCTAGGTCTTTAAGGGTGCCGAGCTTGTATCAATAGTGGGTAGTGTGCAAAAAGCTTATGGGTGCCACAGATAGTGTAGGGTGCTCGATAACAGCGTTTGGTATAACAATGCTGTAGCTGCGAAACCGTCACAGCCGCCATGGTTTTACTTTCTTTCTGCAGGCCAAAGGAACCAAGCGAATACGACAACAAGTTTGAGTCCTGCGGCAATCCATAGAACGCCTGCAGTTCCCACCGAACTATGAGCCAGCAGACCACCCAAAATAGCTCCTATCAGGAGCAGAAGCGGCGCTGCTACCCTTCGGTTCCTCTCAACATTCTGCACGGCCAACAAGTTGGCGTCAGAAAATAGATCACAGTAGATACTCGTAAGCACGACGCTTGTAAGAGCATTATACTTGAGCGCTCTGCTGGTTACAGCCTGTCCGCAGCTCTGGAAGGCGATGAGGGCAATAGGAACAAGTTCTGGCCATCCAATGGCTTCTTTCGGATTGGTGGATGTTGGCCCAAGTGTGAGAATGAATGCCGCGGCGATAATCAGAGCCATCTGCATTATGAAGGACGCACAAAGAACCCATCGTCGTTTCGGCGAAAAGAAGCGGTGAAAGAAGCTGAAGAAGACTGATCCGATGCAGAAAAAGGCAAGGGAAGTCCCTGATTTGATCCATCGGGTAGATTCATAAGGGGCGGCGAGTCCCAGGCCGAAATACACCGTGTTGCCTGCAGATGCTCAGTTCTGGTACTCAGTCTGGGGGAACAGAAATTGTAAACAAACCTGTCTGCATTGAGACGAAAGAGCCCCATGTCGATATCGACGCACTATCGAGTAGGCCGGTGATAATGTAACACATGAGCAGGACTAGGTCAGCCCAGTCTCTACAAATATCAGTCGTTAAACGACGGCGCCATCCTGATTTGGACAATTGACTTCCTCCCAGCAATGGCTGCTCTTCATCGCCAGAAGCGCCCACGCTTCGCCTCGAGCCATTGACGGCGCCGTATCCGTTCGGTGAAACCATTGAATGAATATTGACGAAGAAAGAGAAAGGAGACGATGTAAAAAGCAGCAGGGCGCGGTTCAATGTCCCGCAGCGTTTCTGACCCGAATAGTGAAAAAGAATTTTTCGATTAAAGGTGAACGAGAGTGATGCTCTAGCAACGCTAAAGTAGATCAGGGGTAATTATTGAGATGCCGAATTTACTCCTTCACACCGCAACCCAATTTGAGAACAGGCTAGAGATAGCTTCAGACTCTCCGATAATAAATCGTGTGATTTTGTAGGAGGATGAGGGACTATGGCGCTAGACCACACTGCAACGCTTTCCGCGGATAACCTAATGTGCTATATTATAAGTGGCTTGGCGTTAAGCTAATCTTCAACAGGTTGTTATGGTTGGCTTTCCCCGGTAGTGTCAAGGAAGTAGAGCATCAGCAAGCCTATAAGCCAACGAAGACGCTGAATATCTAGTATAGAATCGAGCAATACTTGTAGCGGTCACACCTTCGCAGGTTCCACTGGGATGCTTCCTCTTGGCCATTCTCAAGTATCTTTGAAGCTTCATCTTCGTCTCTTTCGCCCTATAATAAGGCGGATGACCTGAGACCAAACCCCGCACAGGGCCCTAATTACTAGATTAGTCAATTAGCCGGCTCGAGAAGAACAAGAACCTATTCCGTTTGTCAACAAGGCATAGAGATGTATAACATATCGGCGTCGCCTAAACAAGCTTCTCCAAGCCATCTAGTGCAAACTGCACTAGTGAAGCCAAGATATGGTAGCCGCCTATGGTTGTTCCCCATGAGGGCAGCCATGACGCTGAGACAGTCGAAGGGCAGATAAGACAATGCATCACGCTGGGAAAGACTCGGTTTTATGTCGGTGTCCAGCCCATGCTCAGCGGTTCCAGCGAGCAGGGCTAGCTTCTGTCTTCATAGAGCTTCAGGGGGACTGCTGTAGAAGTTTGGAGCAAGGTGCTTGGGCGCTCTAGTCTAACAAGCCTGGCACACCTGGAAGCTTTACAACAGGGTTGTCTTCTGCCTACCTTACTACTCGTCAGTACCTATTGTATGTTGTAGTTCAGTGGATCGTCATCACACCGCCAAGCTTGGAGAGTTGTTTACGACATCGCTCTATTATCGTCTGTCTTACGACCTGCTGGTTTTTTTTCCCTTTCTTTCTTCCTTTCGTTGTACCACATCTTTAAAAACGATCAATTTCCCATAGCCTTTGTCCAATTGGTGCCGTAGTGTATTTGTACTTTCCATGAGGCCATTGACAGGTTCGTCCAATTCGAATCATCTCAACCATCCATTGAAAATGCAGCTCCCAAGCTCTCGCGGTGTTTCCGCGTCGCAGCTCCTTATCGCGGGGCTTGCCTTGAGCAACACAGGCCTCGCGGTTCCTGTTCAGGACAGCCCACGCCAGTATCTTTTAGCTGGTCTCGAGCTGCCTCCAAAGTATAGCAAGAAGGTCAAGTCGCCATACAACCCTGATTACAGAGACCCCCTCGACCGCGCCGTTGATGCCATTGGCGAAGGGCTAGATCCTCTACCCTACAGAAACGGCTTAGGTGCTTCCGTGCTGGGACCATGGAACTGGGAACGTTCTCGGCAGAGCCCAGATCTCGTACGCCCTCCCAGCACCGACCACGGTAATATGGGGAACATGCGCTGGAGTTTTGCGGACTCCCACGTTCGAATCGAGGTGAGAACCTCCCCAAGCTACGAGGGTCCACCTTAACTGACTGTAAATAGGAAGGTGGATGGACTCGCCAGACCACAGTTCGGGAACTAGGCACTAGTGTCGATCTTGCCAGTGTCAATATGCGGCTTGACAAGGGCGTCATTCGAGAGTTGCATTGGCATAAGGAGGCTGAATGGGCATACGTGCTAGATGGAGAGGTCCGGATCACTGCGATTGACTACGAAGGTGGCAACTTCATGGACGACCTGAAAAAGGGCGATTTATGGTACTTCCCCAGTGGTGTTCCTCACTCCCTTCAAGGTCTAGGCGAGAACGGCACAGAGTTCCTTCTCATCTTTGACGATGGAAACTTCTCAGAAGAGTCAACATTTATCCTCTCTGACTGGCTTGGTATGTTTCATAACATTGTTTTAAGATCCAGTCTGTACTAATAGATTGCAGCACACACACCTAAGTCGGTCATCTCGAAGAACTTCAACCTAGCCCCTGAGGTCTTCGACCACCTTCCCAAAGGCGAGAAGTATATCTTTCAGGGCTCATACCCTGGCTCTCTCGAGGACGAGAAGCCAACAGGCAAGGGTGTGAAGAAGTCAAAATACAACTTCAGTCACCGCATGATGGAGCAAGAACCCAAAATCACCAGCGGGGGTGAGGTCCGAATTACTGATTCCAACAACTTTCCTATCTCGAAGACTGTGGCAGCTGCCCACGTCACCATCCAGCCCGGTGCCCTACGAGAGATGCACTGGCACCCCAACGCTGATGAGTGGAGTTTCTTTATTAAGGGACGAGCTCGTGTCACCATTTTCGCAGCCGAAGGCACCGCACGAACATTCGATTATGTTCCCGGAGACGTGGGCATCGTACCTCGAAACATGGGCCACTTTGTAGAGAACATTGGAGATGAGCCAATTGAGATGCTCGAGGTTTTCCGCGCCGATGAGTTTAGAGATTTCTCTCTCTTCCAGTGGATGGGTGAGACCCCGAAGAAACTAGTCGTCGATCACTTATTCAAGGACGATCCCAAGAATGGTGAAGTCTTTTGGAACAAGGTGAAGAGTGCAGAGAAAGACGAAGTTACATTGCCAGACGCAGACGAGGACATTGTTTCTGGTGGTGCGGGCGAGCTGTAGCGTGTTTCAAAATGCCTTAACTTTTTCTTGGTTCATCAATAGGCATATATGATCTGTCAGAAACCTGACTGTATTTTTGAATTACGGGTTGGATGTTCATTTCATATATTCATGTATTTATGGCTCTTATTGAAAGGTTTGCCAGTTGGCTTTCAGGAGTGAAAGTTTGTATTGTAAATCACGACGAATCAGGTTCTCAACTTCAATTATTCTCCTGACACAATACTAGAAGCGTGTGCCATATTACTTGTAATTTTCTAGTTTTAAGCTACGCTAAATAATCTATGAATTTCTTAGTAAAATAACACTTGTATTGTTCACCGCATTGAAGTCATTTCTTAGGCTCTCCATTTGAGAGTACTACCGGCAGTGAAGAAACAACCACCTATGGAAAAGGTATTCAATCACAATCCCATGTAGGGAAATTTTAAAACGTGCCGTAATATAGAATTTAGAAGACTAGAAATAAATGGCATTGTAATGACAAAGTTGAAATTTTAGAAACAATCTATGTTATCTCAGGGAATACATGGTGGAAATGCGTGAGAGTGCGGGAGACTACTTTTCATTACATCACCAGAGATTATCTCATAAAATAAAACCATTGAACATCTTCTTTTGCATATATCAACACTCTTAGCTCTTAGTTATCTAGCACAAGATAACTAACACAGTTAGGCCGTATGCCATAACAGTGCAATACGTAGAAATGGCATAGTAGAATGAGGAAGGTAATGAAATATTGATTCCATCTGTACAACTTTAATATATGAGTTCTAGGCAACCCAATCAAAGGCACTGGAGTGTTACAAAAGAGAAACTTGTTAATGCAACGGAAGGCGGATCGGCGTGGAGCTTTGTTCTCTGATAGCGGCGGGACTAGGCTTATGACCTCCTTGAAAGGCAACAGGTGTGTCTCTGCCCCCTATCTGCTGACCATTAGAAGTAAGTCTTGGACAAAATCGCGTTTTTTCCCCACGTCACTGAATTGATCGTATTGCCAACCTACGTTACATCCATCGGCTTTGTTTCGCAAAGTGTACGACACAAATCGCCCATCATTTCTACCCAAATCAAGGTAGTGAGGCTGCAGATAGGTAGAACTTATATTGCTTTTCAAGAGCATGGTTTGAGAAATGTCCCACGGACAGTAAGCTTATCCGTCGTTTCCTCCGCACTCTTTTTGCTTTATATATTGATATGATTATTTGAAATAGGAAGCCCTTTCATGAGCGTGGCGAGGTGCCTGATCGTCTTCCAAGCAAGATTCCGAATAGGCGAGGTCTCAGCGCTCTTGTCCTTTCTCTCCAACTCGGACTCGCCACATTTGTCATTTACTTTCAGCATACCTAGAACAGCAAGTGATATTGTAGGCTATCACATATGTTCAGTAATTGCTATAGATTTGTTACTTGTCTGTATGTGTGTCTGTGTGAGCGCGACGGCAAATCCACAAAACCCACAATCTACAGCACAATGAAGCCCTAATGAAACCACCACGAATCCACTGTGTCCACTCGCGACGGACACTAAAACAAATTCCACTAGACTACGGCTGTTCCCAGACATCGCGGGGAACCTGGCTAGCCTGGTTGGGCAAGCAAAATAACTTTCATGAAAGAGTCTAGTCTACCGTTGACGATGCTCTACCTGATACCAAGTTTATAGTACCTATAACAAACAGGTCGCTTGAGATTAGACATCGTTGACGACAAACGTCACGAAATGTCCACTTGTACGCTGGTGTCACCCAACGCCGATATAAGACCTTAATATTCCGAAATGTCACGGGAACAAGGCCGAGACAATTTTGCCAGAAGCTACAGGCAGAGGACATTTGGTAGGCTGTCTGCAGATAAACCACAAGCGCAACACTCGAAAATGTCGTCAGCTCCTCTCCCTCGAGGGCGGGAGGGTCGCATTGGAAGAAGCGGACCTACTGCAGGACAGGGATGCCAGCTTAGGAAAGTGGACACGCTCCAAGGTAGTAAGGACGACATATTTCTATCTCACATCATCTACTATATAATAATTCTATAGTGCGTGGCATGCATTGTAACGCATCGGGTCACTTCTCCTGTGCTCCCGTTACGGGCCTCCCTAACAAGATGAAACTTTCACAGTCAGGTCTGTTTGAAGACATTCATCAGCTCAAAGGTTCGAGTGTTGATTTTCGAGTCGATCCACGGCGACACAGATCGTTGGCCAAGCCGTCAGACTATATCTCCGAGACTCTCGGCGCCCAGCGAACACCCCAGGCGGGCCAAGGTCTTGGTCACTGCAGTGGAACAGTGTCACACTCGGTTGGGTCGAGCTACAAGCCTTTCTACGCGTCTTGGCCATGCCACGAAGCTTGACCTTAACGTCACTCAGAAATACGTAGGAAATACCCACATGTTATATCCGCAATAACACCTTTTGTTTTCCAATTTAACTCCATAGTTATGTTGAGCATGCTTACAGAAGTAGGAAGCAACGGCGGGCTAATAAATATTTGAACCGTTGAACAATTGGCGACGCAGGTGACAGTAGATAATCAGAGCCAAGCAAATCATTGCAGAACCCCAGAACTTGCATGTTAGTCTTTGCTATTAAAGCGAAGACCAGGCTTGCCAAGTTGGCGATGCTTGTTACCTACTGACCCCCCGTGCCAAGTAGATATCGAATCAGAGCATCACTAACTTCATCCACAATTAGACCTCTGTCAGCGGCCTTCGAGCTTCTGCTAGGTGGTGTTGGTGCACATTGGAGACCCTTGCTACAGTTTAATCTTAGCCTATCAGAAACGACATAGTCGCGCCAAAAAGCAGTGAAGACTGTGCTCGGCTTAGTGGCCTCTATCAAATGGCTACATGTAGGCCGCTGAATCTTACCTTCTATCCACTGTGAACTTCATAAGCAAAGATGTGATATGCACCTTCGTCAACAGTTGATGCTAATTATAGAAGCATCACCGACAGTCTCCTAACCTATAGAGTCTCTTGACAAACATTCTCTAGATGGTGCACCTATAGTCGGACTGCCAGTCGTCACCCTTACCCCCTGGCTACGCACACCTTCGATAGCTCTCCTGTTTGGCTGCTTGTTCCCCTTCAATTTTATTAGCATCGACCCCGCCTTCCCCGTTGCCTTTCGGTTCCAGGTTCGCACCAATACGATTATATAACTTACAAACGTGTGGAGTGCCCTCGCATGGATTACGCACAGTCCCGCTTGTCGCCGGTTCGTTGCTTGAGATGAGAACTGGCTTAGCCGACAGCATGGGTTTTGCAGATCATCAGGGACGCGGCAGTGAGGTCGTGTCAGTAATCAACCTCTGGGGCTAGCAACTCGCCCCCCATGCTCTGCTTTGCGTCCCTTGACCAGAGGCTATACCCCCCATTACAGTCGTCCATAAACAATCCCGCTCTACTTCCAGATACTAACAGCCTCCCTGTCTGCCAGTAATACCGACAGGCTGCGAGAATGCACCGAAAGAGAGGGGTTGCTATTGTGACCGTATATGCGTATACGCCAGGATGCCCGATTCGAGGATTTTTGTGTATGACTACTTGTTTGGAAGATCTGGACCTAATCTGTCTCGCGAGACCTCCCGTATACGGACCTAAGTAGTGTAGATTATCCCTGTAAGATGATTATAGAGTTGATTTAAAGTCATCTATCATGGTTCTCCTCGTGAGAGAACTGACAAGACATTGTTGCTAACCCTCACGTCGAGCATCACTGGTGTGCTTTATCACCATGGATCAACACATGAACAAGATGGAGAAGAATATTGAATTTCTCAAAGAAGAGCTGCGAACGGACCCTAACATCAACAGAGTGAAACACTATGCTCGTGTTGGTCCCAAGAAATTTCCATCAGCAGCCAAGCAGTACCTTCTCGACAAGCTTCCTATCATTCAATGGCTTCCTCGGTATTCTCCATCATGGTTAATTTCGGACTTCAGTAAGTGATTCAGGACTAGTCTTATCACCTTTTCAATCGCTTCAGAATGTCATCAAAAAGGTCAATTCAAGATGTCTGTGTATGACACATTACCGTGCTGGATTACGTCTTAAGATACGTAAGATATATCGCTGACTCAAGATTTCTACAGTGGGTGGTTTGACCATCGGTGTCATGCTCATCCCCCAAGGTCTATCCTATGCAAAGATCGCCACGATTCCCATTGAACACGGTCTCTACTCCAGCTGGATACCGGCTGCTATCGCCGTCTTTCTCGGAACTTCAAAGGGTAAGCCGTCAGCTTAGCAAAGCCATGAGGAAATTAAAAAGGAGCTAACTTTACCACCGCATAGACTTGTCTACTGGACCAACCTCGCTTATGGGCCTTCTCACTGCGGAAATTGTTGCCGACTTGAAGGCCGACTATGCGCCAGCCGACATTGCGGCGGCCGTTGCCTTCATGGTCGGTATCTACGGACTCGCCATCGGTCTGCTCGGTCTTGGTTTCCTCCTCGATTATGTCTCAATCCCTATTCTGACCGGTTTCATCTCGGCTACGGCCCTAACCATCGGCTTCGGCCAGGTTGGATCGCTAGTTGGACTTGACAACACTCCCTCAACGGTCTTCAGCATCATCGGGGACGTACTCAAGCGACTGCCTCAATGGGATGGCCCAACATCCGGTATCGGCTTTGGCACCGTCGTCATCCTATTCTTACTCGAGAAGATGAGCAAGAAATGGGGCAAGAAGCACTTCATCATCCGCTACATTGGAAGCAGTCGGGCCATTATCGCGCTTGTCATCTTCACTCTCATTTCGTATCTCGTCAACAAGGACCGGGATGACCTGCTCTGGGCCATCAGCAAGGTCGACACGAATGGGATCTCGCACCCGAAGACCCAGCCCAGCGATCTGATTTCTAAGGTGGCCGCTCGCGCTATAGCGCCGTTTGTCGCCGCCTCACTAGAACACCAGTCCGTGGCTAGAGCCTTTGGCCGAAAGAACCACTATGCGGTCGACCCGACCCAGGAGTTCAATTACCTCGGCGTGACGAACTTGGTGAACAGTTTTTTTGGCGCCATGCCCGTCGGCGGAGCCATGTCACGTACCGCAGTCAACTCAGAATGCAACGTCCGCAGCCCGCTCAATGGGGTTGTCACGTCCGCCTTCATTATCTTAACTATTTATGTGTTCTCTCCAGCTCTTTATTGGCTTCCCAAGGCCACCTTGGCAGCTATTATCGTGGGTCTTCTTATCAATATCTGGACCTTAGTCATGTAACCGTTGAGGTAACTCTGCTGACTATATGGTAGATCATGGCTGTCATACATTTGTTTGGTCCTTTCTACTTGATTTATAAATATTATCGGATCTCGATCGCAGATTACATTGCCTTCAACGTAGCCTTTGTAAGTGTTCTTGGGCATTTCGTCATTTGTTTCCGCGCTGTCTCTTCAAGGTAGCGGTGGCCGGAAACTGCGGTTTTTTGTGCTCCTCTTGCGTTAGAGAGACCTTCGGATTCCCGGCATATCTTCGTTAAACGGAGGTTGCTTTTCAAGTATATTTGAGTTTCGGTGCTAATGGCTCGAACACAGTTTGTTACCATCTTTGTCTCGTCGGAGATCGGTATCGGTGCGGCCGCCGGCTGGAGCGTCGCCTGGACTCTTCTTCGCTCTGCGTTCGTTAAGGCCGAGGTGTCTACAAACACTGGGTCAGTAAACCAAGGAAACATCCCTCAGTCCGTCAACCGAACCGCAACCCACCAAGGTGTGGGCAGCGAGAACGTAGGCATCACGATCCCTGAGGACACCGTGGTCATCTCCTTCAAGGACTCACTGTTCTACCCCAATGCGCAACGCAACAAAAGCCACGCCCTCGAGTCCATCCAGCTGGTGTATCCCTCGGTGCAAAACCCGAATTACCGCGCAGACACTGAGCGTTCGTGGAGCGTGGCGGCGGAGCGACGGCTGGAGCGGCTTCGCAGGGAGCGCAACATCGTCATGAAGGATATGCCGCTGTCGGTTGTTGTATGGGACTTTACTATGGTACCCTTCATTGATGTGACGGGTATCACCGCCCTTGCGGAGCTGAAGGACGATATTCGTCGGCAGCTTGGCAATATCGTCGAAGTCCGCATGTTCAACCTAAATCCGGATGTACGGGAACGCTTCGATCGTACCAAGTGGCCGCTAGCGGATGCTGATGGCCCTCAGAGCGAAGGCGCGGATATTGTCTATCCATCACTAGAGAGAGCTGTTTGGGATGATAGAGAATCCTTGAAGGGTGTGGTGAGTGAGAAGACTTAGTTGGCTCGAGGTAAATAAAGGACAGGCTTAACTCAACATGGATATCGAGCAAGCCAAACTGTGTTGTTATGATGGAGAGTATTATAGTTGGCACAGAAGTTTTTGGGAAACACATTATCGAAATCAAGATAACCGTGCTCAGGACGACATAGTAGGTCTCTTATGATTCTTATGAATCTGTATTCGTACTTAGGTATCTAGGCTTCATAATCAGAACCTATATAACCCCTCCCTTCCGATATTCCACGTCTCTATGGTAAAAGAGCAACACCCATGCTCTAGACCTAACACCTTCACAAAGGTATCAAAACTCTGCCTTAAGCAGCACCACCATGCCCACCGCGAGCAACACCTCCGCGTCCACGTCCACGTCCTCCAGGAGCAGCAGCAGGAACAGCAGGAACAGCAGCCGGAGGAGCAGCAGGAGCAGGAGCAGGAGCAGCGGCTGCCACGGGCACCGCTCCTGTGGCGGTTCTTCGCGTCGTACGGCGAGGGCCGTACTGGTGACGATCACCAACCGCATGGAGACGGTGCACATTTCTGATACGAGACCACTCCTTTCGGAGGTCAGGGCATGAGATTTGGAGCATACTTTTCATCTTCATGTAGTTGGGCTAGAATTAAAACTATCAGTAAAGACTTGTTCGTTGTTTTATATAATGGGTATTTTTACCTCCATGTTGGTTTCAAAACATCTAATAGAACATAAGAGTGTTTTGACCTCAGTCCCTTCAGGGATCGTTGGGATCTGGTTCTCAGGAACATCTCTTCCATTGATGTATTTGGTCTGGATGCGGCTCCATGCCGACTGGGCAGACCGAAGGGTGAAGTCCAGCTCGAACGACAACATCACACCATTCACCTAAAATAAAATAAAACTATCAGTAACAAGCCTTGAGTTACAGGTTAATAACAGCGGGTATTATTACTTTAGGTAGCTCGGAGCAAGACTTGAGAGCAGCTATAATAAGTCGCACGTCCGAAGCCACAGGTTCATTGTTGTTGGTCTGGACGACGCTAGAGGTGCTTTGGCCAGGAACGGTTAGGTTGAGATTTGTTGACGCCATTGTGATTGTAGATCGGATATCCTTTGCCAATAACGTTAAAAGCTAAACATATAAAGTATTGATATGAATAAAAATATTGTGGTCAAATAAGAAGAATACAAGGGCTGGTTCAACACCGTTAGAAATAGGCCTAAGGGGACCCGATGGTATTAAGACGCTAAGGTGGCGTTTGACCTTGTACAACAGGGCAAGGTCTCACCAGGTAATAACCATCACAACAACAAAAATGATAACGATGCTGAGATGTAATGATAGGTAAGTTAAGAATCAAATATAATAACACGAAACAAAAGGGCTAGTAGAATCATTTCATATAGCAAGAGTCGAGGAGTGACAGAAGGAAAATGGTTGAGCAAATACCATGCTGTGACAAGATAGATACGACCGGGCGGGAGTAAAAATCTATAGAGATTCTCTTTGCAAATACGGTATTTTCCTCAAAGTAAAGCAGAAACATTTTAACAAAGCTGTAGATAGGGATCAAGAAGAGGGAAAATTAGTGTAGTGTGAGGTAGATGTCCAAGGTATAAGAGAGGTAGAAGTTTTATATAAAATAAAATCGTTGGCATAACTTACTGCAACCAAGACTAGGATAATTCAACTAGCCACAAGTAATCTGTTGATTTGTAGTTGGGTAAAGGAGAGAGGGAGGAGCAGAACGACCTTTAAACGATGTGTCGATGTATTGGCAAGGTGCCAAAATGTCGTTAAACGAAGCCAGCGTGAAGTTTGTAAACTTGTTCAATACGGAAGGAAGGCATGCGTCTTTTATAAACCCACCAGATTAAAAGCAAGCAGGCCAAAGCTCGACTGATTCCATTGTCAGGTACACAATATGGTCACGTTCTAAAAAAATAAGGCGGTGTCGCAATAGAGTAGCGGCAGAATTGTCAGCTGTTCGGTACAAACAAACAGGACAGTTATGTTTGTACATGACTAGAAATTCTAAGCCTTCTATTGTTGAAATGGATTGTGTAGGGTTAATGGTGTATTTAATAATGGTGTTGTATCGCACTGTCTAATAGCTTTGCTCCTTAACGGCTATGAAGCCGTGTAATCATAACTTAGCTAACAAAATATTACCAGAATTGCATATCAGCCCATTACCATTATAGCTGATCAGTACAGGTTAAGTATGTTAAGGCCTGCTTCTGAGCCAGCTATAAATGAACAGTAGTCAAAGTTTTAATTGTGGTAGTGGTCTAGTCATTTATACTTGATAAATCATATAGAAAGAATTTATGTAACTATATGAATAAATAAATATTCTCTTAGCGAAATATTAAGAATTGTGCAAACAGAAAGTAGCTTCTAGATCTGGTGGTACGAACGTCGAAGTGGTGAATGTAATGATGTCCGTCCGATGTCTCATATGTCGAGGGAGCTAGTGGAATCTTGCTATCGACGCTCTTTCCAGAAGAGTGGACTTCTGTGCATGAGACTATGTATGTCCAGAATTCATTCACTTCTTTAAGAATACCGATGCATTACATGCCTTCCAATCTAGCTTAACAGGTCTATGTCTCCAATTATTGCAAACAGATCTCGAATCTCTGGTTTTACCCCCATCTATCAGCTAAGCTGTGTTAGAAACCAGTCAACAGGCTTCGATATCGTCGACAGGACTGAAATTCAAAGAGCATATCGATCGCGAGGCTAGCTTGCTAGCACGCCGAAGCTAATTAATAGTCCAAAAGCAAGGCGTAGGAGAAGAGCTCCCTGGCCTCGAGTACAACGGCACGAGCCCCCATAGCAGCCTACATGATGATCTAAGTAGCCATGCTATGTGAGACAGCGCAGGGATATTAGAATAGCGGCCTATAATTAATAACCAGCAAGCAGCATGGTTTTGACCCGCGTTGAAGAGAACACCTTGGCCTGAGAAAAGGTTATCGAGGAGGGACTACGGTATTAAGACTATCCAGCGATCTATTAATCATTTCACCAACAAGCTTGAGGCCTGGATCAACCAGAAAGCTCGGTCCGCTTACGAAGCTGACATCCATACCGCTGACCGGAAAAGCGGGTAACGGTAGAACGAAAACTAAGGGGAAAGACGGTGAAAAGGCTTAGGACGAGCAAAAATGCCCGAGATGCCTCGGCTGTGGAATATAGAGCCACACAGCTAAGAATTACCTAACACCTAAGAAAGACCGGGACAAACCTGACAATGCCACTCTAGCGCGTCGATATACAGGGACCTCGATGTATAGAAACTTATATTATGGCCCAAGAGACCAGGAGAACTCTAGTGACACGGCAGCCGAAGGATTATTGAGGCGGAGACCGTTGGTGACTAGAGAAGATAGTATTAGAGGTAAAAATAGCTTTGCTGAGATGCAGAAATTGGTCAGCCTACTAATAAGCATACAAAACTGTGTCACTTTGAATAGTGCCATCTTTTGGTAGGCTCTAGATAGAAAAGCTGTTCTACAGAAGCAACGTGACAGCCAGGGCCCGATGGCAGGCTATCAAGGCTCAATCGCTATACGCATCGAGCGGAAACCAAGATAAAGGCATCAGATCTTGGCAGTTGGCGTCTCCTTCTTTGCCAGCTCCCTCAAATTCCTTCGCAGGATCTTGCCAGATGGGCTCTTCGGAATCGCGTCGAGAAACACCACGCCTCCTCTCAGCTGTTTATATCTTGACAGCCCTTGCCTACTGAACCACTCGATAATCTCCTCCCCGCTAATTTCTCTTTGGTTCGCGACGACGTAAGCGCTGTGAAGCGTTAGTGAAGATTCCTGCAGGAGCTCTCAAGCGCCGAATCTACTCACCGAGGAACCTCGGTGCCCTCTCCAGGAACGCCAATCACGGCGGCGTCAAGGATCTTGGGGTGCGAGAGTAGCGTGGCTTCGAGCTCAGCAGGAGCGACTTGGTTGCCCTTGTATTTGATGAGTTCCTGAAAGACCGTTAGATGCCATGCCAGCCGATCGTTTTCATTGATTTGGTGTGAAGCCACAAACCTTCTTCCGGTCCACAATGAAGAAGAATCCATCCTTAAAGACGGCAATATCGCCGGTGCAAAACCAACCATCTTTAAAAGAGTCTTTGTTCGCCCTGTCGTTTTTCCAGTACCCTTTTGTAACAATCGGACCTTTCACCAGGATCTCGCCTGGCGAGCCGGGCTCCACGTCCTTCCCATCGTCGTCTATAAGACGGGCATAGCAATTAGCTACGAGGGAGCCCACTGACCCTGGGGGCGCTACATGAGCTAGCTCAGCTGGTGTGACGGTAATACTGCCAGTCTGCAAGATACTACGTCAGCAATTCTACTACTGCTAGGTATTGAGAACAAAATATATGGAAAGTAATAGCAACTCCACAGATGTAGACGGATGGTCATTGTAAAGCTGTGAAAATCGCGTCTTCTGTGTAGAGAGGATGAGCTGTACCGTTTCGCTGAGACCCCAGGTCTGTCGCAGCTTCGTAGTCCCCTTGCCAAGTTTCTTGCCCACCTCTACCTGGAGGTCCTGTCCCATAGGGGCAGCGCCTGACAAAGCCTCATCCCAGGTGTCAAAGTGGTCTTTCACCAAAGGCGACTTGGCAATCAGGAGGTAGATAGGCGGCACGGTGAACATGGATGTAACCTTGTACTTCTTGACGTATTCGCAAAACTTGGGGAAGTCGAATCGTTGCATCCAGTAACAAGTTCCGCCCAAATAACAGTTGTTGACGAGATAGCCCTGGACACCAGCAATATGGGCCGCTGGGAGGTGTGCAAGGGTTACATACTTGTAGTCGGGGCCCTTTTTTGCCCTGTTGTACTCTTTCGCTGGTTCAATCGCGAGCGCGCAGGCAGCAATGGTGTTCTGGTGGGAGATTCGCATGGCCTTGGGTAGTCCTGTTGTTCCGCTGGAGAACAACAGACATATCACGCTATTCTCGAGCTCGACAGGGTCTGTAATACGCCGCCAGTCCATCTCTTGGTTCGATATTGGCACTTTCGCCCCCGATGCCGCCTCTCGTAGTTCCAGATCTTTCGTCCCGCCGAAGAGAAGCACGTTCCTCGGAGCCAGACCAACCTTCCTAGCTGCTGCTAGAGCCGTCTCTTTCGTATCCGGCGTGCATACGATGACCTTAGCGTCGGTTTGCCTTAGTTGGTAGGCGAACTCGTCTGGTGTAGTAGCAGGGTTAGTCGACGAGAAGATGCCGCCAGCAGTGATGGTTCCGTAAAACATGACTGGGATCATGAAGTGGCCTGTCGAGATGTTGAAGACCACATCCTTGTCCGGTCCGTCTGCTCCAATTCCATACTGATGTCTAAGTACGTGGGCAGCCTTCTTGGATAACTGGAGGAGCCTCGCCTTGGTGAGGTTGTTGGAAGGTTCAGCGGCATCAGCGTGTATGATGGTATCTTCTGGCACGCGGCATGTTTCTGACTCTATAGGTGACAAGTCAGTCAAAGTCAGCCAAAATCAAATCTTCAAAAGTTAATGGCATTTGTTTAATAGCTACTAACCAAACAACAATGTCATCAAGTCAGTATTTGGAAAGTCTACCACCTTGTCCGGTCCATAAATTACTTGGCCGTTAGCCTTCCGCTCAACAGTCGAAGCCATGTCCGCAGCTCTTCAGAAACTGAGGCAGACACTACCCGCGACAAGGTCGAGCCACGAAGTAATCTGGACGACTGTCCCTAGAGCGCTTTCGAGGATGACACTGGCAAAACCTTGAAATAATACCGAGGAATTGGTATTGTATTTTCGTTATTTGACAAGTTTTTACAATAATAAATAGTTCGTTACTCGGCCCTTGCGACTTCAAAGATTGATCAATCACATTCGATGCCCCGGCTCTGAAGCCAACTAACGAATCCCATAACACCAAAGCAGTTCATTGAAATGTTCAAGTCTGGAGGAGAGCTGCTGGTAGCGGTCAACAACTCTACCCCAGGCGCTTCCCCCGCATTGTGGACAGGGGCCTCAGCGTAGAAACGCCGCCTCGGCCGCCAAACCCCAACATTTACCATCGCAAGCCGAGGCCCTTTCCCTGCGTACTACCCCCCGCAGAAAGCGATCGACGACAGAGGCGTTCGTCAGCAAGTGCCCAAAGGGGAAATTCTTCTTTTTTGTTATCCAATGCGGTAATAATGATGACACTACGACGAGATAACAAAGGGGGCCTAATCAGCAGGAGGGTATAATATGCGGGCTTCGTTCCTTATTTCCAAGCGAGAAATATCAGAGTAACACTGCCAGCGAGGATGTGTGACGGTCAGCTGCCAGTACTATCAAACAGAGCCTTAGAGAAGCAACGAGTACACGAATACACGAATACGCAAATAGAACTGCCAGGAGAGTCCTATGTTTCGGATGACGATCAAGCCGTTGGTCAGTAGCGTTGGTGATATTTACTGCCATTCATCATACACAACGAAATGATATGCGATGCTGACATCGTAACTCAGTAGATTTGTTACGGGATGATTGCCTTTCGCGAGAATTCGACCAATGATCCATATCCCAAGTCGTAATCTGGAGACATGCCCGTAAGCTCTGTCCTGCTGCGGCCATGACTAGAGCCGAGGAGTAAAGCTCTTCGTGTGCTCATCGAACTTCCAACCAGTAAACTAGACTCGCTCACGTCATCACATGCAGTAAGAGAGTAGTAGGAAGACGGCTGGCGACATCAACAGGCCGGTATTATGTATCTAAACCACTTCTCTACTGGAAGGACTATAGACAAGTACCAGGAAGTGTAGCGTGTACTCCACGTTGTGTGCTTCACGAAGCATAAATTCAATATCGATACGGTTTCTGGATCCTGGGCTCCTGCTATACTCTTTACAAGAGTGGCCCCCTTCTTGAGGGGAGCACCTAGCCCATAAACTTTTCATTAGGGGTACATTATGTTCTAAAGATGAAACTATTAGTAAGACAATCATTCTAGCATCAGGAAATAGTGACAAAAAGCAGTCAGCTATCTTGCAAAACTATAGGCACGGACTTCTAACTCCCGGCTCTCTTAGCTCTCACATGGATCAGGCTTTCTCTTCGTACCGTACGTTGAACCTTTTTAGTGTTCACTCACTACGACTGTGAGCTCATCTAGAATTCTATCATGTACACTTGCTACCAGCATAGACAGAAAGGACAATATGCCTATTGAGCTACCGCTATTGCATGTTCATCGCCATACCTTGACATCCGATAGCCCTTCGAAATTACGAAGTACACAGTCCACTCTGGCGAAACCTTCAGTAGTATCTAAAACATGCCTATTCCCAAGGATCCGCCAGCGGCACTAGCGTTCATAAGTGAAAAACGATATCTGTATTCACGCTTCGCAGAAACATTTTGTTACGATAAGTCTGCTATGTTCTCCAAGCGACCTGTGCTATCAGTTAGCCACACTAGAACTTATTCAATATAGAACCTAGTTACATACCCTAAAATACTGGGGAATAGCAGTATCTCTATACGCTGCATGGGATATGAACCGTGCGTGAGAGTCTACCACGCCACCCAGAGCCTAATCGGTACCACTTTACTGCACGATGCCCAAGAAACGTTGACACAAACACTATGTCTACAATGACGACAAAGTTAACAACCGTAGGGATCATAAATCAAAAGAGGCTACTAATTATGGCCGTTGGATATTGACAACCGAGCTTTTAACTTTTAGCAGCTTTACCTTTTTTCTTCTTTTCGCGAACTCTGGAAGAAAGCGCGGTATACAACTCTTCAGATCGTGTAGTCTAGCTTCTTTGATTCGTGTTGATTTGCCACTTCTAAGTGCCCAAAATCTCGGCTCGAGATGATCCATAAAATGCTCACCACTGAGCGACGAATTAGACGCAGATCATTTGGCAGAGTATCGGTTGTTTCTGGCACAATGGTGCGGCTTTGTTCGCTAGCTGAGCACCTACAAGGACAGAGCCTATAAAAAGCAGATCAGCGATGCGTTAAGAACCTATGGAGCTCAGATGTTATCGAGTAGATTGAGCATCTACATGCCATTACGGCTCAGACATGCCTTTACGACGTCATCATTGGTACTACACCAAGTACTCACTACTAGGAGGGGTTACGACGAGAGTCGAAACACGCAGCCAAGAGGAGACTCAGACCGTAGTACTACCAACTCGGAAGTATCTGTTATCGTCATTGCCGTGGCATCTAGAGTACACGAAGCTTTAAAACGTGGAATTCGAACTTACTCTAATTGCAATTTACTCGCTGTTCGGGCTCATGTCGACACTTGTGCTGTGCCACGAAGTCGGCCTGTGGTGCTCTCAATCTTCGCGGTTCGTGAACCGAACTGGATCTGTAGGTTATTAGCAACTAGTAGTGTCTACATTAACGGTTTTCTTACTGCCTTTTTCTTCTTTCGTGCAGTAATAGGCAGACCAAGCTGGTCAGCCAACAGCCTTAGAATTCGCTTAGCTGGATCGATTACTGCAGGATGAAACGCGTTTTGGAAGTCGCATTTCTCCCACACAGGACAACCTATAGCAAATCGGACGAACTCTTCGTCGAGATATGGAAAACGCACTTCTTTGCCCCAGGACGCCATGATACGGTCATCTCGGCCAAGGTTACGTTGTCCGATCCGGCTGACATCCAGTTTCAGCTCGTCAATAAGACCACTGTAGCCTCGTCTCTTGAATGCCATTTCATGGCGAGAGTAGCCTCCAAAAAGCTCGTCTGCACCAAGGCCAGACAAGAGCACTCGTGCCGATGTACGCACCATAGGTGGTGAAGGTTGCCAATCGACCTGACCGATATAGCACTCGCCCATACCCCTTGCAGCAAAATACAAGGCAAATGCAATGGACAGATCCATCTCAGTGTCATGTGGATAGATCAAGGAAAGTACCTTAGTCTTGTGAGCCATCGCCTCTTCAAATGGGACATTGACCTGTTCATGGGTTAGCTCGGAAGCCAAACTTTTGTCGAAGCCATCATACGGCAATGAAACGCCAGTATCGCCCAGGACAAGCAGATTGCAGTTCAGCGAAGGCTTTTCGTCCGGTGATTCTATCGGGGCAGCCCTCATACGTATCTACAACGCGTAAGTGCGGTTGTTTAGTCTCTAAAGCCACCTGGCGTGGGTTCTCGAAGGCCACATTAATCAGGTCTACGCCTTGGTCGACAGGTAGCAGATCGTGAGTGAGCCTTGCAAGAACAGTACAGTCTAGACCGCCAGAGAAGAGGATAGCAATACGAATATCTACGTCAGGTGCTGCGTTTGGCGGCTCCGGTACGTCCAGAACTCGTAGCTTTAGGGATTCTACCAACTTCTGCCTGAGAGTTTGAAGTGAGGGCGAGTGAAAATCCAATTCGTGTTTCGGCGGAGGAAGCTCATTGTTGAAGACGCCGATACTTGACACCTGAATGATTTAGCCCGACATAAACCCGTGGTCTGCAAGAACGGACCTTTGTATCTTACAGTTTCAATACCGCTAGGCTGTAACCAGGCGTGCTTGGTGATGCGATCCTGCCAGGCCAGCCTACTAGATGTACTGTCCAGTGTGGTCAGGTCCATTGACCAGATCCCATCAGAGCTGACTTCCTCCCAGCCAACGACCGGCACATCAGCAACGCTAGAGAATGCAACAGAGTTAGTTTCGCCTGTGCTTTTTACCAGGAGAGATCGTCTTCCGAGGCGATCGCGGCCATAATACACCCGACTGGCAGCCGAGTCAAAGTAAACGAACGCAAATGGGCCATCAATGCTTCGCATTACATCTAAGACGTGAGCCTCTCGGGCTTGATTTGGGGAAGAAGCTGGGAGCTGAAGCATAGATAACACTGCTTCGCCATCGTTGCCGCGAACGGCATCGCTGTTGATCCTCCACGCCTCGCCATTCCAGCATAGAACTGGTCCCGAATCTGAAATCCCTTCAAGAGGCTGTTTCGTTACGTGGTCACCTCGTAGGGCTAGGACTGTAGAGGTGAAATGCAGATGAATCTGCTGATCCGGAGTGACACCGGGGAGTTCACGTTGGGCCCGACCGAAATGATCTGGCCCGCGATTAACTAGAGATTGTTCCAATTCGGACGACAAAGCTGTATCGGTAGACGTGGCAATCGTCACATGGATGCCACACATGTTTCTCTGTACCCCGAACCTGTGTGGCCGGCAAACCAAACCCTTATTGCAAAGGGGTAACAGAAGCGTACTGTCCAGGGTGAAAGATATGGTTGAGAGGAGTTCTATTGAGTGGATGACTCTTTTGAGTAAGAAGTGGGCCTGTTACCTTTTCATTCGCCAGTACGAAGTACATGTAGGTCACGGACCTATTGCCCTAGTCCATCGAACAGGATCTCCTACAGAATATAACTGATATACATAATATTCACGATGGGAGGCAATTAGTGTAAAAATGGAAACAAAAGGGTAAACAACAAGTACGTCGAGAAAGTAGATGCATGGGGACCAAAAAAATTGCATACGAGACGCACAAATTATTCCAAAAATGTAAACAAATTAAGATAAAATGGAATGAAAAAATTTAGCTAGCGATTGTTTCGATCAATCGACCTCCGGGTTATGAGCCCGGCGCTCTTCCACTGAGCTAGCTAGCTTAGGAAGACAGGTTTCCACTTGAGATGACAGACGATGGCTTAATAGGCTTTATACGACGATAAGTAAATTAGATCATTTCCGACCAATCACCGTCCACCATTCACCATTCACAAGCGAAATAGGGACACTTCCCTCAAACCCGGCTTCTGATATCCGGACCATATTTTCGTGGCGTTGACATCCGGACTCAGGTCGCTTCATGATCGTATTCATCACTAAGATGTTACATGATTGCCTTCGGTAAGTACACAATAGCATTTAGGGGCCCCTTTCCTACGGAGGTATCGCCTGCGCTACTTATATCGATTATTCGATCCTCAAATGCCCCTCACACATGTAAGGAAGGTATGCCATTGTAGAGTTGTAAGATATTTACGTTAACACTGGTTATATTTCTCGTTTTTCAATGCATTACCCTACGCGCAGAAGTATTGTGCCTGATCTTGTCCCGTATTTCAGGGGTAATGGACGTAATTATCACACTACACAGTTCGAGCCTAATGCTGAAGCGCGGGACATCTGACCAGAAGTGAGGAAAGATTCGTCGCCAACAGTATTGACACTCAACCGTCCCCACCACAAGGCCACGGGGCTACGGCGAGCTTCCAGCGTCATAACTTATCGCGTAGTAACCTTAGGGTTAGGACGAAAATTCCTTTGTCTCTGGCACTCAGGGTTTAATCAATAGGCCGCAACTGTCCCTGTTAGGTCTCGACATGTAAGACGTCATGTATCTTCAATTTGAACTAGAAACCAGGCATTTTAGACCTGGCAGCCAGTGCCGTGTTGATATCGAAGTGCTTATACCTCCAAAATCTCATCTGAGATCATGTCCTGTCGACGGGCGTAGCCTTGTTTGCGCCCTTCGTTCTGTCGATTAAATACCCCCTCACAAGGTGCTCTCGTCGCTGTTCTCTGTTCTCTGTTCAGCTTAACTTGGCAGGGTGCTTTGAAATGTCCCAGTCTGACCAAAATGTTAATTCTAATCCTTCATTCGTGAGGATATCATCGAGTTCAACTTATTGGTCTACCCATTCTGGGCAGTGTACTTCCGATTGACATAGATCCGCGGCACGTGCATTCGAGTCTACGGCTCTCCATGTGTCGTAACAAAGAAAACGGAAAAAAAATCTGGCCCAGGTAACGGGAGAAAATCAACAGGTCATCATTCGGTCCCGCTGGGCTTTTGATGTCTCAATTGTTCCTACTTGTGCACAAAACGCCTTACCAGTCACCATCGGTAATGCTTCACGTCCGCCCCAGCAGTGTCTAAGCCTGAATGAGATTATATAGTAAACAGAGTGTCAAAGTTGTCACAATGTAACATTCTTGTCTACCTTGGCCGGCCACCAGGCTTATGACAGCTGCGCCGACAGATAACATACTAATGAGGACTCTTATAGTCACTGCATAATTAGCAGCTTACCTTGGTAGCCAGACCAAGTTAGTGCTGTCCGGGGCAGGCTCGAGCATAGAGAGGCGCCAAAGTCCGTTCAATGTTAACGAAGAAATCGACCCAAATTGTCGCCGACCCTAATTTTGCGATGATGACATCTTGTGACAATCAAATAAGAACAGCCCAAAGATATGAAAGAACTACCAAATATACAACTAAGTATTGATTCATTGTAAACATAGCAAAGCTCTTCTCGGAGTGCACTCAGGTCGCAAATGTGCTGGCAAAGGTTTGGCTGCTTACATAGATGCAAATATTTAAATAGCATATATCACATGCATGACGCAGCTGTAGATAGTGACTAACGGCGGGAACCAAGAAATCCAGGCTGACCGAAGGTCGGCGAGGGGATGGTTGGCGCTTATTAGGAGCATCATTTGTCTGAGTTTAGTATGCACTCACACATGACATCTTAGTCATTAGCGGCTTAAGATTTAGTGAGTCCTAGTGGTTTGAAGCTGTGAGGATAGTACAATAGCCGGCGCCGTCGAAGAGGTCAAGTATTAAAAGATACTAATTGTGGTATATGGTTTATCTTCTAACACATCTGATAGATATTACGAGAGTCATGTCGTCAATGAGGATCAGAGGAAGGGATGGAAATAATAATGTTTAGTACCAATACCTTTTTGTGTTGTACTGACCTTTTAATCCAGTATCAGTTGGAACCTAAGAGTAGTAACAGAACAGTCTGCTTTTGCTTTGCGCACATAATACAAGCGTCATGCGTTCAGATGAGTGCACATTGGTAGCTTACTATACTCAGCTTCGTATAGTCAAGATAGATTGAGAATTGCATTAAAGTCTTGTCGAGTTTAGATAAAGTCATCTTCAGGATCGCGTAGTTACCGGCCTACTCCAGTTCCGAGGTCTTGCTGGTGATCCGTCTTCTTCCCCTTGCCCGCTCTTCACGCTGGTTTCGACCGGTCTGATCTTCGCTGGCACTAATTCGACGTCGGAGCTGTTCACAGCGTCTTCTAATAATATATTCTCCTGAACCGACCATTGCGTTTGGACTCGAATATGACCTTTGTTGGATTCGTGGGATTCGTGGGAGGAGCCGAGTCGGTCGAATTTTTGGCTCGAGGGTGTGCTACCCTTCGACCCACTGATCACAAGCCCAGATCGGTTTCCTGAGCCGAATACCTTAGGCATGAACGTAATCAGTAGAGCCCGAACCGCCGGTAGGCAACCGCAGATAATAGCGACAGAGGTTTCAACGATGGAATACAAGCCAGGTTCGACATAGTCGTAGCTGACGTTTGTTGAATTCGCAAAGACCACCAGACTCTTCAGGCGAATGATACTGATAATGGTAATGCTAAGGGCCCAGATGGTCAGCACGTTTAACCAAGTCGGCTGGCAAGGCTTTACTCACAAGAATCCAACACTAAACATAAGAAGGATTTGGATTTTCTTCTTTCTCGAGACGGAGAGCCTCGCCAGTGATGGAAGAGGTAGGATTATAACCAAGAGATCTAAATATACTATGAATCAGTGATGGCTCCTTGCAATCAGATTCAAGCAGGTTTCGGGAGTATGCAAGAACAACAAGGCGTAGAAACCCGTAAATAGTCGACTTCTGCTCCTGAAATCTACCAACAGAGAAAATAAAGAGACTTTAGGAATTCCGTACCGAGGAGAATGTTGAAGGCGGCTGATAGCCAAGATTGTAAGTGAACATTGTTGCAGTGACCATCGAATGATCCGTCCCAGAAGGTCCACGCTCCGTAAACCGGAAAACATTGGAAGATTGTTGCTATGTCAAAGGCGAACAAGTATGCGACGTTTGTCCCAATAAGTGCGAAGTTGGCCCATCTTATACTATCCTGTGGGAATACTTTAAGATAGAAAAGTAGGATCGAAATCCTCGTGAGCGGCAGGGCAGCTTGATATAAAAGCTCTGCCCACCAATACAACTGTAACCGAGACTGTGTAAGCCGCTGAATACGACTTAGTTCAATAGGGAGGTGGTCTTACATATAGAATGCTTGTTATATTATCTTGGGGAATATTCCATACGTCTTGTCCCAATCCGTACCCAGCTAATTTGAAAGCTGACCAGAGTAATGGAAAGGTGAAGGCCTGAGATTTAGCATTAGCAAACTTGGCTTGTTGCGTATAGCTCGAGGCACGGGTTTAACTCACAACACTGACACCTAGGACAATATCGCCGGCGTCAATCCCTTGATGGAGGACAGCACGAGATAATAGCCTCAGACCATAGAAGACTGTGCTTATAATAATAGTGATAAGTGGCACGAGCCATACTGCTAGAGTTATGTTCCTCGGTGGAACTCCACACAAGTCCTTTGCAATCTTTCCCGTTGCTATATAGCACATTAGAATGTTGCCTTCTTAAAAATTTGCTGGGAAAGGCCGTACTTAATGCATCTCTAGGAGAGCACTCGCTGGAAAAGCAGGATTCGATTTCTGCACCGAGAGTGGCGTTGGCGCAGATGCAAGGAAAATCGGTGATTGAACATGACGATTTCTCGGCGACCGTATCGACTATACAGAGGAGCTGTAATTGTATATCAGCCAAGTTAACAGGTAATTAAAAGGCGCTGAAGGGGTGCGTACACCACACTGGGGAACTTTTGTCAAGTCGACATCAGAAATATTGGAAGCGAATGCTACAGAGCCGAAGACGGCCAGCGTCCACGCAACCAATATTCTTCCCAACATACTCACTATCTCCGAGCTAATCAAAAGCCGAACGCAGGCGAAGACCAGGCAAAGGCCTGTGGTATCTGGGGAAGCGTAGGTGGTTGTGAAGAACGATAAGGTGGTACCAGCGGTTTTCTCATATGTTTACATGCTTATAGACCTTTTGAAGTGCTTGCACTTTGAAAGGGTCTTCTTGTCCAGATCCACTGGCTGGTAAGTTGACTAGTTGAAACGCGAATCAACCAAATTGGGTGAAGGGACACTGTATACTATATAGATATACGGGTGTGAGATCTTAACTCGTAGCAAAAACAAGAACGCAGCGAGATGCAGAGCCAAACCTCCATCAACTCAGGAACCTGTTCCAGACTAGGGTTGCGGGCACTAACCTTAGTCAGGTACAGCCCGACGCAAAAATGCGGACGAGACACGAGACCCTCTTTGACACCCCAACGGCATACCAGATCACTGTCTGAGAATCACGCAGTGACGGCTTTCCTAACTGATGAATCAACCTTTCGTCATAACAGCAATACGGGCGACTTGACGTTATGCTTGATACTTTGAATGAATGTCCTCGATTAGAAAGAAGAGGACTGGAACAAGCATAGTATATCGTAGCGTTTACTACGTACATAGTAAGGAATACTCGTTGGATCTTTGGAATAACTGGTATCCTTGTTCAAAATCAGGTGAGACTTGGAACTGCCAGGACATGTTAATTTAGCTGTACAGTACTAATTAATCACATGGTAGCATCAAGCGTCCCTGGCCAGGCCCTGGCATGTCTGCAGACAGGGCTACTATGCAGCATGAGTCTTACTGTGTTGAGCGTATCCATAACACCAACCTTGTGCCTGGACCTCTTGTGCCGTAGCTCATTTATTCTGTGCAATAGCAGTAATCGCAGTGCCGGTGTCATTGTCGAGGGTTCCATGTGGGCGTCTTTTGACCGTAGCTGATCCTGTCAGTTTGCGGCAGGCATCATTTATAACACGAATCAAGTGCATCTAGAGATTGTCTCAAGGAAGTGACCAGGAGGCTGAACCAGGCGGCTGGATTTCGTCATCTCCCGCTTACATCATGTCTCTAGCCAGTGGTTATATAAATCTTCAGGGCCGTCGCCTATTCGGCTTTATACTCTCGGACTTGCTCCATCGTAGACAATGCTGCTAACAAATTCTCCCAGATGAGTCTCGGCCGGCGTGCTTAAACATAATGTGCCTTGCTTGCGCTGAGCGGAGACTGTTTATGTGCTTTAGTCGTGGTTTCAAGCCTTTGGAGATTATTCTTTCTTTTTTTTATTAACGGTACATAGTGACCATGCCTTGAGTACTACTATACTAGACCTATTCTTCCCCTCTGTCATTTTGGAGCTACATGAGTCAGTTCAAGCGGGAAGGGCCGCTCTCAGTTCATCCCGCAAAACGCCACCAGTCTTCTCGGCCGAGACTAACATGTCTGTGCTCAATTCTCGCTGCGTGGTGTTGCTGCCAGATGATGGCGTCGGTCCCCATCTGTACTAGTAGGCCACGCAAAGCTCTGTTGGTAAAGTTGTTATTGGTGTGTTAGTAAACCGTTGATGCCCGGACATGCAGCCATGAAGATCATTACCCCGACAAACCTCTGCAACATGGGGGCGGAGATTGTACTGTACTGTTTATACTTGTACTTTGTGCAGAGTCTTCACGGCTGCCGGAACCGATTTTTGGCTTCCGGTACTAACTTTATCCAGCAGCTAGGGACTATCGCTGTCTAGCAGTAGGTATTAATTCGAACACTCAGGCGTGGCTGAGAGATTACCTACTTGGCATAAACCAGTTCACAAGGTGTGCCCCGGACCATTGTCCGGTATTCGGTACGCCACACCTAAGAATTTGCCGTTCCAACCCCTAATCAAGTTTCTATGAGCTTGCCACATCATTCTCCTGTTTATGGGCTCGTTAGCAAACTCTAGTATAGTTTGTAAAGATGCACGTGCGAGATCACCTGGTGCGTAAGGGCATTATTCAAATAGGCTAACAAGCACGATGACAAAATGAGCGTCAAAGTTCCTACATCGCAGTACATAGTCTGCAGCAGATAGAGTGACTCTAAAAGGGAAAGCATCGACAAAGCTGTCGATAGAGCTTTGCAAAGACATCGACAAGGGTACTATACAGTACCTCAAAGCGTGCTAAGGCCCAAGAAGCGAATGCAAGACAGAGTCGGATTTGCTCCGGGCACGTGTGCTAGCAGGCCAATCTTGACCGGTGAGGGAACCGTTGAGCTCGGCTGCTCGGCAGGTCCCTTATCCCACTCGTAATACATTCGTAACGACGGCGCCGTCACTTTGCCTGCTAGCGGCTTGTTTGTTGGTATGCTATTCGCTCTGACTACCAACTAGTTTATGTACGAAAACATGCTACAGAGTTACGTAG
The DNA here is from genome assembly GCA_025201745.1 of Xylariaceae sp. FL1651. Taxonomy (NCBI): domain Eukaryota; kingdom Fungi; phylum Ascomycota; class Sordariomycetes; order Xylariales; family Xylariaceae; species Xylariaceae sp. FL1651. The sequence goes on from MU624245.1 coordinate 671,607, forward strand.
ATTATGAACACAGCTCTTCTCTGCACAGACTTGTTAGCGCCTCAATGACGACGTACCTATTTGAGGGAATATGCAGCCAAGCTTACAATTATCGTTGACACCTGAATTCCACGGGCTTGGAGCCAGACTGGATCCTTGGCTAATATTCTCCAGCCTCCACTTTGAAGGCTACCCAGCACATCAGCACCCCCTGAGTGATGAGCACTGCAGATCATCTCTCGATGAAGTCCGTACAAGTACTGTGAGAGTTACCCCCTGCATCTCCTCCCAATCAGCCAATGTCTGCCCATCTTGGGGCTCACTAACTACCCCATAGCGAGACTAAACTAACTTGAATAAACTACCCTGCATTAGTTGGGTAATCAGGTAATTATGATCGGTCATGTTCAATTCCCAATACAATTATGCGCGTTACATCGAAAGTTGAATAGGAACTTTTCTCTATCACAGGGTTACACTGCCCGATGTAACACAATTTGTTCTTTGGGGAGAGCTTCTTTTGGAAGAGCCGCTATTGTTTTCTCATTCTTCAGTGACTTATAGTTCTTGAAGTTATAGGAGCCACTTCAATCAAACTTCAAGCATGACCCTTTTACTTTAGTAGACGCTATTGCACTGCTGCCATCGTCAGTCGCTCGCACTTGATCTCAACCTAACAAGATGCGGTCCTTGAGCTTGGTTCCATTAGCTTTATTCATCGAAACCGCATTGTCACTGTAAGCCAACTCCTGTAGGCACTCAACTCTCTGTGCAGTGTATGGCTAATCCCTAGATAGTTCTGGTCATGGCCAAACACACAGCCCACTAACTCAGGATTCGAAGCGCAACACAGATAGTGATGCGACAAAATATGACTACATTATTGTTGGGTCAGGACCCGGTGGCGGTCCCGTTGCCGCTAATCTCGCTGTAGCTGGCTATAAGGTCTTGCTGATTGATGCTGGAGACGACACTGGAAATGGTAAGGCAGCCTCGTTCGTGTCGTTGTAGCCTGCATTAACGGGCCATCAATAGCGACGAAAGAAATTGTCCCTGGCTTGCACTTTGAAGCTTCAGAATTCGAGGAAACGGCTTGGAGTTTCTGGGTCAACCATTTCGACGACATCGGTCAACAAAGGAAAGACTCTAAGATGATCTACAAGTTGCCTGACGGGACGCAGTATAGGGGACTTTCTCCGCCGGAGGGCGCAGAGCCGCTTGGTATCCTCTATCCGCGTGCTGGCACTCTTGGCGGCTGCTCGCGACACAACGCCATGATTACCATGTACCCCTTCGACGATGATTGGGACAACATTGCCACATTGATGGGAGACAACTCCTGGGCAGCAAAGAATATGCGACAGTACTTCCAGAAAGTCGAGAACAATAAGTATCTTCCCACCAGCATCGTTGGTCATGGCTACAACGGCTGGCTTACAACTTCTGTTACCTACCTGGGTCTTGTTCTGAAGGACTTCAAGTTTCTCAACCTAGTTTTATCTGGCGCTACGGCAGCTGGTAAAGGTGTTCTTTCTGGACTTGTCAGCACTGTGACGGGCCTGGCTCACATTCTGACCCTTGATATAAACGCCCCAGGCCAGCTTGGGAAACCAGGGCTGTACCAGGTCCCCATCGCCATGAAGGACGGCGTACGAGCCTCTACTCGGGAGCGCATCCTTGATGTCGCTGACGCCGTCAATAAAGATGGGTCTCGCAAGTATCATCTCGATATCAAGTTGAACACCTTGGTAAGAATATGGTGCAGGTATAGCTCAGTGTTTCTCGTCGTATTGACCCGTCACAGGTAACTAAGATCATTTTTGATCAATCGAGCTCCACACCCCGAGCGACCGGCGTTGAATATATGGAAGGAAAGAGCCTATACCGAGCTGATGCACGCTCCGCCTCGGCTACGGTCACTGGCACCGGATCTGTCCAAGCCTCTCGTGAAGTTATCATCTCCGGTGGCGCATATAACACGCCCCAGCTTCTGAAGCTCAGTGGTGTCGGACCCGCGTCTGAGCTCCAGTCCTTTGGGATTCCAGTCATCAAAGACCTTCCCGGTGTAGTATGAAACCTGCTCCACTATTTCATTCTTATTCAAGGTTGTGAGATGCTGACCATAAGATAACAGGGTACCAATATGCAAGACAGGTACGAGAACGCCGTGATATCGGTCAGCGGCGAGGACTACGCCCTGACCAAAGACTGCACCTTCGGCTTGACCGACGGCCCCGACCCCTGCCTCGAGACGTGGGAGGCCGGCACCGACGAGATCTCGAAGGGCGTGTACGCGACCAACGGCGGCGCCGTAGCCTACGTGCTGAAGTCGTCCGCGGCCGACGACGGCAACGCGGACGTCATCATCCTGGGCGCGCCGGGCGCGTTCCCGGGGTACTTCCCGGGGTACTCGGTGTACGCGCTGAGCGACAAGCGGCACTGGTCGTGGCTGCTGCTGAAGGCGCACACGCGCAACCGGGCGGGCACGGTCAAGCTGGTGTCGGCGGACCCGCGCGACACGCCCAACATCACGTTCAACAGCTTCGCGCAGGGCGGCGACGCGGACCTGCAGGCGCTGTACGAGGGCTTCCAGTGGGGCCGGCGGGCGTTCGCCGACTACGTGCCGCTGTTCGGCGCCTTCGAGGAGGACTGGCCGGGCAAGCAGAACTACACGGACGAGGCCGCCATCAAGCAGTGGCTGCGCGACGAGGCCTGGGGCCACCACGCCTCGTGCACGTGTCCCATGGGCGCCGACGCCGACCCCATGGCCGTGCTGGACTCGAACCTCCGGGTCCGCGGCGTCGACGGCCTGCGCGTCGTCGACGCGTCGGTCTTCCCCCGCATCCCTGGTTTCTACATCGCTGCCGCCATCTACACCATGAGCCAGAAGGCCAGCGAGATGATCATTGCTGATGCTGCCGCCACCGCGTCATGAGAATCATAGCGCTACTGCAATGGTGGTGATTGCTCGAGTTCCCAGATGATCTGCATATGTATCTTTACAGCGCTGATACCGTGTACATATACAATTCGCTTCTAATACTAATTCTTGGATGGCCACTAATCTTCGCGTCCAAAGAAAAGGAACAATGTCCTTTATGGAGGCAAGCCGGGCTGACTAATAAATTTATTGAAGATCCAACCCTCACTAGATCTAAACTCTACCGTAGATTGTTGTACAATAATGGTATAATTGTGAAGAATTGATGTGTATTACATCGTTCTAGTACGAGGTGACATTAGACCCAGACTGTCTCTTGACCTACGGTTGTGTCTGGAAAATGAGACCCTTGGTTTACCTAACCACGGACTGCGTCGTTGAAATAGACCCCATGTTGTCCGGGACTTTGAGTAACTCGTGCTCACTCGGTATGTATTTAGTATGTACATTTTGATCGCAAAGTAAAGAAAATATTATGTTACAAAATGTTCTATATTTTGCTCGCCTTGAGCGACGTAGCCTGCCAGGTCAGCCCCCAGCGTAAACACGATGATGGTCCACTACACAAGTTTGAATGTGACAACTACTATATATCTGGGTGGGGAATATGTCGTAAGTTTCGTGAAAAAATTCTTTTGGACGGGATATCTTGCAAAAACTATATAACAGGTTTAGAAATATGTACAAATGGAGAACTAATTTGGGTCTAGTCATGCAAACGCTTTGCACCTTTTTCTTTGGGATGTGTTAGTTCGATACTGAAAACCAATATGCATGGCCCAAAACGCCTACTCATGTCCCCTCCGGCTTCTATCAGGAGTTTTCCCGGTAAATACTACCTTCACTAGCTTTTCCTCTGGATGACCTTAACTGGCAGCCAATCCTTACAATGGGCCGTGGCGGTTAGGTCGTTATCCCAGCTCTGGTAGGCCTTGTCACCGAACAGTGTAGGCGCGTTCTCAGAATACTGCTCGATAAAGTCGAAGTCACGGATCGTTAGGGCAACGATCAGCCGCAGCTCGAAGTTTGTTAATTCCTGGCCGATACATGTGCGAGGGCCGATCTCGAATGGCCGCCACATGTTCTTGCCGACATATAAGGGGTCGTTGGTATCCCGCACGAGCCAGCGCTCCGGCAGGAATTTGTCCACCTGCGGCCAGTACTGCGGATCGCGGTGCAGCGTCGATACAGACGAGTGAAGCATAAAGCCGTGTGTCGGATATCGCTTGCCTGTTTCCGGATGCACGAGGAAGTGTCCCTCTGGGGACTCACGGGCGGTACCCCCGACAGGCGGAAATAGTCGTAGCGATTCTTTGATACACGCAATAATGTAAGACATCCTGTTTAGGACGGTTGGATCCTCGCTAATCCGCGCGCCGGCTTGCGAGACGTCTGTGCCCAACAATTCGTCGAGCTCGGCGCGGGCCTTTGCTAGTGTTTCGGGATTCTTTTCCAAACAGTACAAGATGTATGCGAGGGTAGAAGCAGTTGTATCATGTCCAGCAAACATGAAAACCTTGATATGAGTGACGACTTTCTCAAGGAACGCGGTTGGAATCGTCTTCTCATTCGGGTGATCTTTCATATACGACTTCAAGGCAAGTGCCAAGACGGTCTTAGGGCCCTCGTCATCGAGATGCTCAAGTGTATTTTGGATGTGCGGCATCAATTCATTACGAATCCTGCGGTTATAGAGCCAATGCTTAATAGGACGAACGGGGCTCAACTCCTTGAAAAGATCCAAGTTGAGAATGATCATACCCAATTGCTTCCGCATCGTCTCCATAAGCACGTTGGGCTTAGTTTGCTTCTGCAGACGAGCGCCGCTATTCACATGTTAGTTGTGCACGTTGTCTTGCTCGCGGTATGCGGTACTTACAGGACAGCACGCGCCACGACATCTACGGTTACATCTGTGGTCAACTTCTCAAGCTGTACGGTCTTTCCGCTCTTCGCAGCCTGTCTAAGTCGGTCTTGGAACACGAGCGTCTCTTCAACGAAAGCTGGAACCAAAGCGATCAGATTTTTAGCGGAGAAACCTGGATTGAAGATGGCCCTGGCGCTCTTCCATTGCTGGCCTTCGAGATGGAGCAGATCTTCGCCTCCAGAAAACGGCTTGAAGGCCCTCCCGCCTTGGGCCCACCATTTTGGCAAGCTGGTCTCCTGGGTGATCTGGGGGATTATCCCGGGGTGGAAGATGCAGAGGATGGGCCAATTGATAGGCCAGATATCGAGGTACAGGACGCCCTCTTTCGTGATCTCGGGAAAGTCTTGCTGGATAAAGTGAAACATCCAATGGCCGTGAAAATCCGATGGCAGCTTTCGCCTCGCAACAATCTTAGCTGTCTCTATCAGATGGCCGAAAAGGAATGAATGCGGTAGCATGGGCTAACGATCGTCAGCGATGTCGAGAACAAAGACGACTCGAGATTGGGTGGTCGCCCTTGGACGAGATATCGCGCTCTCCAAGATGCAATACTTACTCCGCCATGTTCTTTCGCTGCGCGTCTAAAGAGCATGCGCGCATTGTAGAGTTTGATGAAGAAATTAACGACACCTAGAATAGCAAACCAGCTCAATGCCTTGAAGGCCAAGCCCCAAGTAACAGGAACCCCGAGTATCTCGGCCATTGTAGATATGAGAGCGACAAAAAAGTGACGAAGAGGTGTGAGGGTCTCTTCGACCTTGAATAGATCGTGGCCGGCAGCAGTTTATAATAAACACATGGGATTAGCCTACTTAACCCAGGTTTTAATTAGGGCCTTTGCAATCCCATGTGTTGTCGTTCATCTGGGTCCATGTTCGTCTCTTTGGCCATGCGCCGCATTTATGGTCCCAGCAGGCCGACAATAATAGTATATTTTAATGCGACAGTCATCTCTCGGCATGAGCTTACGCTGAATTCACTTGCATGAACACCATGACCTGAGCCTGCCGCGACTGTCGAAATAGCTGTGCTGACGAAGGTCGTTTACCTGCGCTAGACGAGGAAGGGGGTACCATAGCATAATTAGAAATACTTGTCTTACTAACCCAGCATCGTGAATGGCGAATGGTGAGAAGACCACATTCTAGAGCGTACACGGCCGCAGTAGTCCCTGGGCACATGCAAGGAATGCGACGACCCACAAGGCTTATTCATTTGTGTGGTCAACGGCCACTGGTAGTAATGATATTTAAGCAGAGCAAGCCTTCTACATAATATCTTTCAATGCTCAACATGCAGATATGAACAATAAGGGGATAAGGTGACGAAGAGGAATTGAATCGCCAAATCACACTTAGTTGGGAAGTAGACATTTGAAACTTTTGGGACATTAAGGATGCAAATTGTAGTACTAATTATTCCAAGGATTAACTGGTACAAGTAAGGAGTGGGCAGATGCCACGATCGTATGCTATTACAAGTAACTAAATCCAATGGGGCTGTTATGAGCAGCTCCCGTCCCCCATTCGGCTGACTCCGTCGCATAATGTTCGTGGAGCACTGCTAAGTCAGCAGTTGACACTTCCTAACCTTGGTTCGAGTTAGCTGCGATTAAATTTAGTAATCATCCCAGGCTGACGGAGAGTCTTCAGCTGTTTACATCGCAAGATTTTTAGCTCGACTGTCTCGAGGTCTCCTACGGCCAACTATACCTAATCATGAGCCACCCGCTAGGAATTTCAAGTACTGTGATCAACATATAAGCGAATAGTTGTTACACGATGCTTGGCATTGATTGGACATTTGGAGGTTCGTACTTTGCATGGCCGACGTGTATGTGTTTGTGGGAACCAGATGAATATCACCGCCATCAATGATGCATTCCCACTCTCGTATTCGCGAGATGCAGATTCACATAAATACCTACATCAGAAGCGAACTTGCACTTCAGCCATGCTGTGGCTCACCCTCATTGCCTTTAACCGGAATGACAATTCAGACTCCTGCATTTACTCTTCAGGTAGCAACAGAAATAGCTACAAGAGCCATTATAAGGCCCGGCGAGTAGCAATCACAAATCATTTAATCTAGTAGGGTAGTTTAAGATTATTGGCGAGACTGAGTATAATAATATTCCTGCCGGCTACGGTGAAATTTCTATTATTAGGTAGTGAATGGCGTTGCCAAGAGAACACGCTATGCCCGTTCAAGAAGCTTAGAGTTCCAATCTGACGCCAATCTGAAATGTCTCGCATAAAATTGAAGTTGTTTTGATAGTTTATTTCGCTAGGCATAAATTCTAAGTGTAGGTAGACTAACATATCAACCCTGACCGAAGGTGACAAACCCGAGAAATGACCTTGCGTGACCTGTCACCTGCGAGGTAGCCTATATGCTAGGCTTGGCAAGATCCTATGCAGTATACACTCATCTGTCTATAAATATGTAGGGGTCGCTAAAGGTGAGTAGACTCGCGATCTTTCTGTTTCCTTTGAGCTGTGTCTGTTGTTGTGTTGGTTTATCCTTGAGCAGCATGTGCATACAGAGTGAAATTCGAGCAACCTGTGTAAGGCCGTGTTGGATAAACAGACTACTAAACATCGACGAGATTTCATTCTCAGAACGCTCATAACGCTTGTCTAGATGCGCGTGCCAGACTACTCTTCTCATCGCCAAGTATTCTCTGTCTATTACTCGTCAGGAGGTTGTCTGAGAATCAACTCGAAAGAAATAACTATTGCAGGAAAGATAACGACCGAACAGCAGTCATTTAATTCGGGGTTTTCAGATCGGATTGACTTGCGATTTCAGGTGGGCTGGGATTGTTCTCGGAACGATTGCAGAGTAGGACCGAGGATGGGAGAGATGATCGATCTAAAAAGTCGACTGTCCATGCTGACCATGAAGTAAGAACACTTGCCAGCCTGGCGCGACCCCCTGACCAATCTAAAGGTAACGGGAAGAAGAATGACTGGCTCAACAGAGAAATTGAAGCTTGGTGCGAAAGGGAAAGAAACCATGGCCTCTCTCCAATATTGTGCTATTCCCTGCATGGATTTCATAACCACGATTTAGGTCGCGCATCTAAAGTAATCGACCAGATAAAGCCCCTTGGCAACTGCAGCTGTCTTGGCACATATCTGCACCAATTGGAGTTGTGGAGATAGGTAAGGGGTATTCGGATACGTTCAATAGTGGGTGGCATTGAACAATTAATTGCGATTTATCTCCCACTCATATCAAAGATGGAGTGCCCCGCGAGTCTCTACTCGGCCAACACTGAAAAGCATCGTTATGGACAAACTAACCGTACGGTACATATGGATTAAAGTGGCAAAGAGCGCCTTTAAGATATTGTTCGTTCAGGGCTACTGCACGGGAAGTAGATATCGAGACTTTGATGAATACCTAGCTGTAAGTAGGTAGGTAGTGATGGCCATGGTGGTCTGTTCACTGTTCCATCGCAGTAAGGTCACACAGGTAGCCACAAGCACCCAACTAGGCAATTATTGACGCTAGCAGCTGGCTCTTTTAGCGATTAAACAGCCATAAAGAGAGGCTTAGAGAGGCCCAGTTCTGGCCCAGCGTCGATATTCAGCACTGATTGACCCTCTTTTAACCTTCCTCAGCGTCGATCCCTGTTCCCATCGGCATCTCCTCTCCACTTCTATCAGGATTGCATTGCGTAAGGAGTCCGCAAGGCTTTTAGAATTCTCCTTCACTCTTCTCCTTTTCAACTACCACGCAAGCTTTCCCCTTGCAGAGGACCTAGTACCTTGCCTTTTTTTGCCCATGAAGTAGCTAGTTGCAAATAGCTGCAAACCTACAATCGTTCAATGCAGTAGATTCTCTTTCTATATATCTTTAAGTCGCTTGCATCACTCGTTTCCGCCGCTTGTATATGGTGTTACGTTCCACCTACGCTCCTCGATTAACGCCGTCGTCCTCCCCTTGCGAGACTCATCACCCAAGACGCAAAGAACGCTTCTGTGTAGTACTCCGCACGTAACCCCAATTAATTAGACAACGATTGTCGAGAAAAAGCGGTGGCGATGGGTCTAGTCGAGCGCCATAAGCTCCGCTCTCTAAGCACGCGCCTATCCCGCTGGCAGAAGATAGCGCTCGGCCTCTTTATATCTTTCTTCGTCATCTACATCACAACACCGTACGACGGCAGTTTGAGATCTTTCTTCCGATTTCAACACAATGTAATCGAAAATTACTACCAGGGCCAACACCCCAGCGACGCCTGGCTGTTCAGAAAACCGCGATATCCTATCGATCTCAATAGCGATGTAGGTGTCATCATAAAGACGGGTTATGGTACTAAGCAGCGCATCCCGGTAGCCTTAAAGGCACTTAGCAATGAGTCCTTCTTCGCCGATACCCTCGTCGTACAAGACTTCCCTGTGTTGCCAGACCAAAAGCACTACACGTTGGCCAATGGCAAGAATGTGTCCGTTGTTGACATTATTGGTTGGAATCTAAAAAGGGGGGCTCTCAAAGGCCGAGAACACCTGGAGCGCATATACAAATATAAAAACCTGGCCGCTGCTGTTGAGGATGAAGAATGGGTGCTATCAGAAGGAATGGGTAAAGCTATCGGGTGGGAGCTTGACGCTATGAAGGTTTGTCTATTCCTTTTGTCTTCATTGAGAGGATGCCGGATAATATATGTCTAACACATCCTTAGTTCCTACCCGCACTGGAATATGCCTGGAATACTATGCCTAAGAAGAAGTGGTATGTCATGCTGGATGATGATACGTACATGATTAAGGGGTCTCTTGGCCTATTACTGGGCCACCTTAATTTTGGCCAGCCACATTTTCTGGGAAATCCGGTTGGCGACTATAAAGGGCGCTTTCCCCACGGTGGCTCGTCTGTCATCCTTTCTGGAGCGACGTTGAGAAACCTATTTGAATGGCACCCCGAAGTTGTCGTCGAGGGTAATTTAGAATCACCCATGGCGATCTGGGGTGACAAATTGCTCTCGACTACATTGATGAAGATTGCTATATACCTAGACGAGAGCTATCGACGCGTTTTCAACGGAGAACACCCTTGGATGACGCGGATGTGGTCCGATCGGCTCTGCTTGCCCCTGATGGGCTTCCATGGCCTGGGCAACCCTGAGGCCATGGAGCAAGTGGGAGATACCTTCAAAGACATTCAAGGACCGGTATTTTGGAGATCGTTGGCCCAGATATACGGGGCGCCGGACTACTCGACGTTCATTGAAGTACCGATCCGACCGAATATGGATTATGTCGGACGACTTGACGAGTTCAGCACGACTGTCGAGAACGTTGCTAAGGTAGAAGACTGCGTTGACATTTGTGATCGGCATTCGACATGCCTTGCTTGGACCTTCGACCCCAGCAGGAATCGATGCGACTACGCCCCATGGGCCATCCTTGGTGACTTTGCTGATGGACGGTTCTCTGGCGTCAACGGCAAGTTGGCGCAACGATTAGTGAAGAGGTGCCATTCACTTTAAGCATTTTACCTAATATTTATTTCCTCGTGTGTTTTCATTGTATGTATATATGCATTATCTCCACCTACGGGTGTGTTGGGCAACCGGTGCATACGGCAAGCGGCAGCTGGGTCAGGGCAGCTGCTGATGAGGATCAGGCACTGCATAGATTTTGGGAGGGACACTTGACGAATGGAAATGATACCCGGGGGATTTGTCCTTTGTCTTTTAGTGGTAACAGACTGCGACCCTCGAGAATAGTGTAATCCTAATGGAGACACCAATGAAACGAATACATAATATATTTACCAATATACTTGTCATGGCGTGTGGTGAGCATGAATCAATCACAACTCGGGAGTACCCGCGTGACATGTCCGTGTTGCTACGATGTTAGAACGCGTTTACTAGTCTTGTAATTTACTGCGTTGTTCCTGCAACAAGATGCTACGCTGCAATGCTGCAGTCCTACACTATCTGTCATGTGCTAGCCGGTGGTTAAATTAATCTGGAGCAATATAGGATACTCCTTGTAGGTAGACAAAGCAGAGGTGTTAGTAAGTACCTAACCTAACCTATCCTATCCTATCCTATCCAACGACAAACCGACCAACTTCTGATTTGCTTCTATAAGGGTCCAGACGGAACAACTGCATCTGTATCTGATATAAGAATCAAACAGTTAGCTTCGACAAACTTGGAATGAAAGTATTGGAACATGCTACCCGGACCCGGATCGATGTAAGCACGAGCCGCACGCACAAGGGGCAGACCTAGACAGACCTAGACAGGGGCTTACCCGGAGGGGTGATTGGTTGAATACCCCAGCACGGGGAAGAGGTCGATGACGTGTGGGGAATGCGATCTGTTCCAGCTTTTATAGCATGGAGGGGTCCTTTTTTGCCTTTGACGTCAAGTAAAGCAGATAAGCTTTCCCAATCGTCTTTGATTTCGCATTCACCTCTACGATCAGTACCTTGCACCTCCTTTACCAGTACCTCACTATCCCTCAGTGCTAGTCTGGAGAGTCCAGACTAATAAACAACCTGAGGTACTGGATCTACTAGTGTCTATCTGGCCTATCAACCCAAACTTCCCCATCTCGATTTGCCGCGTATGCCGACGTAGACACCGTCTGCAATCATAGCTACCGGTTGTGTTTGTTCCTACCTACCTTCTGCACATCTCCCCCAATATAACCTCCCGAGCCGCCTGCTGGTAATCTTCAAAATAGACTGCCTATCCTAGTCGAGCGGATCTTCCTTTTGCCCTACTCAGCTACAATCAAATCAGTCAACATTGCCGTATCAACGCCGCTTGTCAACATAAAACGCACCGTAAATCCTTGGCTTGGGTTGCAGCACTATAGCTAGGAGTTGACGTCGCGATCATGTCGGAGCCAACACAAAACCCTCAAGCGAGCGGATCCAGCTGGACCTCGTTCCTCAAGGTCAGTGCTCTGTCACCTTCGACTCCTCGTACTACAGACTTCTAAAATATCAGCGTCAACCACATCATTGCGTTGCTAACATGGTCCATCTCGACTCTAGTCCATCGCTTCCTTCAATGGCGACTTGTCATCCCTGACCGCCCCGCCTTTCATTCTCTCCTCGACGAGTCTCACCGAGTTCAGCTCTTATTGGTGTGAACATCCAGCAGTTTTTATCGCCCCGGCCAAGGAAGAAGACCCCGCCAAGAGGGCTTTGCTAGTATTGAAGTGGTTTTTAACCACCCTCAAACAACAATACGCAGCCCGAAGCGAGCAGTACGGTAACGAGAAGAAGCCGCTCAATCCATTCTTAGGCGAACTATTCCTGGGAAAATGGGAGGATGACGCTGGCACGACAGATTTAATCAGCGAGCAAGTCAAGTAAGGGAGAATCGACCGGCTTGGTAAGCCAAATGCATCGTGCTGACAAGATAAAATAGTCATCACCCTCCAGCAACCGCGTACAGCATCAAGAACGAGGCTTCTGGGGTCCACCTGCAAGGCTATAATGCGCAAAAGGCGAGTTTCTCAAAGACCATCAATATTAAACAGATTGGCCATGCCGTGCTTTCGATGCCGATTCCCTCCAAACCTGGTACGAGCGAGTCCTATCTCATCACGTTGCCTTCTCTACACGTAGAGGGCCTCATATTCGGCGCTCCTTTCGTTGAACTTGACGGCGCGACATATATTTCCTCCTCATCGGGCTTCACTGCCAAGATCGATTATAGTGGCAAGGGTTGGCTCAGTGGTAAGAAGAACTCGTTTACTGCCACACTGTACCCGAGTGGGAAGGAGAAGGATGTTTTGTACAATTGCTCGGGTCAATGGACCAAGGCATTCGAAATCTATAGCGGCCCTGCCAAGCACAACTCATCTAAGACCCTGCTCGAAACCTGGGATCCTGCTGTTACGGCCACCAGCAAGCTCATAATAGCGCCTATAGAGCAGCAGCACCCTCTCGAGTCCCGACGCGCCTGGGCGGGCGTAGCTGATGGCATTTCCAGAGGTGATATGGACTATGTGGGTAAGGAGAAGACAAAAATTGAGCAGGCCCAGCGGGCGCTACGCAAGAAAGAGCAATCTGAGGGCAGAGAATGGGATAGAATGTTTTTCACCCGCCGCACCGACGCAGATCCTACCCTTGAATCATTAGCGCAATATGTAGGCTTGCAGCCCAATGGAGATTCAGACAAGACGGGCGGACTCTGGCGATTTGATGCCGCCAAAGCCACCAAGGCCAAGGGACAGGTACTTGGAGACGACGAGAAGGCCAAGCTGGCCCGTGAGCTGCTCGGCCAGTGAGAAATAATCATCAGGCTGAGCTCCTGATTCCCCCATCCTTGAAATATATTTGGATGGGATCGTCACCACATCGATGATGGTAGGCGTGGATGGACAAGCTACCAAAAGGCTACTAAGGGGTGTTTCTAGGTATTTCATGTAGAAATTTCATAAGGGACAGAGGCTGCATAATATCTAGATGTCATTGGTGTTTTGGTCTTTGCCATATGGAAGCAGTGGTAATATACGCACCTTTTACCCGCTTGTGTATGTGCATCTACGAAACCAGGCTTCATCATTGTCATTGAGTTTTGGGTTGAGCTTCCACCAGTCAAAGCATGGATGGTGATCGCCCCAAGCTCCCACAATCGTGAATAACTTATTTAAGCGACCCTTTCGATTCCTGGTAACTGCAGCAACAATACGAATGTAATTACCCTAACATAAATCAAACCAGCAAGTAGCACTTTCGAGGCTTTTTAAAAGCCACAGAATAGGTCGTACATCTAGGTTGGTCCGATAAGCACATCATAGAAGCAGGGATTCGTATTCTATTGTACAGTTATATACGATGTGGCTAACAACTAGACAAATTCTATACGCATCAAGGATAATCTTCAAAGGGAGCCGAGTTTTTGTCCAACAATCAAAGTCTAACCCAACTGTGCGTGGGTTACTCTTCAGGGATGGAGTGGGCCCAGGGAATAACGCCCCTGAACGGTTCCCTGCCCTTCACGAAGTCCAGCACGAGCCCCTCGCTCATGGCGCGGCCCAGCAGCGCGAAGACCAGCCAGTTGTCCGCCCACGCCGGCAGCAGCGGGATGAGCACGCGGTCGAAGAACCAGCTCGCCCAGCCCGACCACGCCGACGTGCGCGTCACCAGGGCGGCCATGGCGACGCTGTCTTCGGCGAGCTTCATGCGCTGGGCTTGGTACCGCCGGAAGGCGCGCGCAAGGTCGTGCGCGGCGGGCTGCTGGTGTCGGGACGTCGAGATCGTAGATGAAGATGAAGTTGAGGAGGAAGAAGAAGAAGAAGAAGAAGAAGAAGTGTCGTCTTTGGTCCTGCAGTCGTCGTCGTCGTCGTCGTCGTTGCCGACGACGAGGAGGCGCCGCAGCCCGTTGACCAGCGCCACGACGTCTTGGACCCCCGCGTTGAAGCCCGCGCCCGTGTTGGGCGTGAGCTTGTGCGCGGCGTCGCCGACGAGCACGACGCGGCCGCCGTGGCTCCAGTGCGGCAGCACGCCCTCGTGGAGATCCGACATGCCCCAGCGGCCGCCTCCGCCTCCGCCTCCGCCTCCGCCTCCGCCTCCGCTTCTTCCTCCTTCTTCGTCTCCTCTCCGCAGCGCCAGCGCGTCGCGCACCCGCATGTGGTTCTCGCCGATTGGGAGGTGTGCGAACCGCTCGCTGAACGTCCGCATGTCGTCCTCCGTGTAGACGGCGCGCGTCTGTTCCTCACCCCCCGATGGCGATGGTGATGGTAGTGGCGGTTGTTGTTGTAGTGGTCGTCGTGGCGATGGTGGCGCGATCCGCTCGTACAGAAATAGCCAGCTTGCGCTCTGCCCCGTCAGACACTGCACCGAGGCGTGCGGGCCGTGCGTGTCCCAGGCGTCGCCTGGCTCGAAGCACGGCTGTCGCGGGATGGTGAACCACAGGGTCCTGTACTCGCAGGTGAAGGGCGTCTCAGGGTTGATGTCCACGCTGTTCTTCTTCGTCTCGTCACTGCGTTTGCCGCCGGGGACGTCTGACGCTTCGGCCAGAGCGAGAGACCGCATGAGCCGCGCGACGCGGCTGTGTACGCCGTCAGCGCCGATTACGATAGACGCCTCGTGGCAGGTCCCGTCGGCGCAGCGCACGGTCACGCCACCTGACGAGACGGATATATCGACCACTTTCTTGTTCGTGAAGACCCGCGACGCCCGAGTATGTTCGTCGAGGCCATCGTAGATAACCCGCACGAGATCGGCCCGGTGGAAGATCAGCTGGCTCTGGCCATGGTTTCTGGTGGGGATAGGCAATAACATGTTAGTTTGTAATGAGCTTTTGGCGAAACCCCTCCATCAAGACAGCCATAGCTGATGGCCGAAACGATAGATTGGATTGGCAGGCGGAGCTACCGCGAGAAAGACGTTCCACTTACTTCTTCATCTGCGTGCCGATAGCGCGGTTTTCTTTATACTTGATGCCGTCGAATGTGACGACATTGTTTCGTATAAACTCTGTCCCGATGGCGGAGAGTCCCTTAAGCAGTCCCAGCTGCGACATAACGCGCAGAGATGGCGGCGATAGCACCAGACTCGCGCCGACGTCCTCCACAATCGTCGGGCGGCCCTCGAGCACGATGAAGTCTATACCTGCTTTCTTGAGAGCATGTGCAGTTGTCAGCCCTACGGGCCCGCCACCCACCACGATAACGCTGAACTTATTACTGGCCATCAGAGGATCAGGTCAGACAGGTTGGAATATTGGAACAATGAAAATAAGAGGTAACAAAGTAGGGATCTCTCACTATCTGCAGTTTATTTATAATAGTACGGACAGACTTTATAATCAAGCGCCCTTGAACACGACCCGTAGAGACCCGAAAACTCAGGTTAATCGTGGCAGCAGATCCGCAATGTGTAGATGGCTCCACCATTATCTTGGCTTGGTCCTAAAGCTTTGAAGCACCTTGTTGTTGCTTCCGTCCATCTGATGCCGTATGATTCAACCAGCGTGACGATAATAGGGGGCGGCCTCCATCTATGCGCTAGTGATCTGATTGGTTGATCTTTTACGACGCTCTCTTCTAATTGGCTGTACCTATACTAGGCCCCTCCCTGAGCTGAGGTTAGAACATTGAAACTTAGTTAACTTGGTTGGGCTCGGAAGAGTATTAAATCTATATAGCAATTGTCCACACTTCGATGGATGGATTCGGTTCAGATATGGAAGCGAGCATGGTCAATGCATCTGTCTGAAAGAGGCCAGGAGGCCCAGTGTAATTAGGGTCGACAGGTACACGCAAATATTGTCCACTTGAGTTCGTAGGTTCTACGTTTATGTCAGAAGGTATGGAAGACTTGAACTGCCTCTCTACCCTACTAAAACGGGCCTTTATATACATACATTAAGACCGGACATAGGATCATGCGACGACACTGACAACAATGGCCCTTTTAGACCAGAGCAATTCGTATCAAAAGTCGCTTCTACGCATCCAAATGATCATGACTCATATGGATTTGCGTGCCCAGCCGCCAAACCACTGATGGAGATTGCTTAGACTACTACTCTGCAATCGAAAAGCGCGAACTGTATTCTCGAAGTATCTCTTCTGGCAGACGCGGAATAGAGAACTGGCGACCTTTTCGGTTTGATACCCAGATCGTCTTTTGCTGTTGCTGTCCATGCTGGCCTGACACGTTGCCTCCGGATGCCTAGCCCGTTGCCGTGCGCTCCAGAATCTGCGGAGTCTGGTTCCGCCGCGGCTTCTTGAAACACGCGAATTCTGTCTTGGATTGATCCCGCAGTTTCTTGAGCAGCTCGCGCATCCCTGGTAGCTCGTCTTGGAGTTTGGCACGGGCTTGGTTATCTGTCTTCGAGTCTAACATCGAATAGATCTCGCTTTGGAGAGCGGATGCTTTCTCTGTAGTGTACTGGCTCAAAGTCTGAGCGACGAACTCAACGTCTAGAGTCGCTTGCATTAACGCGCCTAGGTCGTATTTTGGCCGAGACTTGAAGGTCTCTAAAAGCTCACGACTCGTTTGCTCAAGTAGGAATGAAAGAACCTGACTTGTAAGAGAAGGGGCTGTGGTTGAAACCTGTGTATGTACAAGCACAAGTGAAAGGAGAACCTGGTATACGTAAGGTTTAGCCTCAGTAGGCTTAACAGCTGGCGCCCAACTCGGCTCGTTGAAGCCTACGCGAATAATCTTGCGTAAAGATTCAACCGCCGGCCGTGTATATGTCTGGAATAGTCGAGCATCGATCTGACCGAGGACGTCCTTAATCGTCTTCGATTCATCCGTCAATTTGACAGAGAAAGCCGTCTCAAACTGAGAGTTCAAATTTGGTACAACTTGGGATCGGAGTGCTTGTAGGTTGCTAAGAGTCAATAACATGCGGACGTTCTAGGGTTACACACTGGTTAGCGAGGCAATCTTGGAATTCACGATCCAATCACTTACCCTGTCGCCAACATCTATTGTCCCCTTGCCAGCGCTGATAGATATCCTCTCGGTGCTAGATCCAATCGGGGCTTCTAAATCCGTAGTCCATTCGTCTTCGGCCTTTTTGACTGCTCTTTCGGCATTCTCGACCATGCCGCTGAGTGCCTTATATAATGTGGTGACATATTGACTTCTAACCATCTGTAACAGCTTCGTCGGCGGAGCCATGATAATATCTCCGGGGCCGGGCTTAGCGACCGCCTCGGAGACGTACAAGATCTTCTGCATCCCGCCAAGTAGGGATCCCTCGAAGGCAGCGAAAGTTGCAGGCATGCAGGTAACATCTCCCATCTCCTTCGATCGCTGCCAATCCTCCACAAGCTTTATGTTCTCGGCATCTTTATTCCATGCGGCGCAGAGAGCGGCAACACATCTTTCACGCGCAGCCCCGACTAACGTCCTCAACAGTTCCATTTGTTTAGCGTCATCCTGGCTGACAGGAGCCACACTTGCCATTTCTGCTGCCCCGGTGCCAACTAAGCCGAGCATCTTAGACAAATAATGCACACCACTAACCGAGTTAGACGTTGGAGGCCAGAACGCAAACTTCTCCCAAGAATCGCCTCGCTTAGGAGATGGTGGTGGGAGATTGTTGGCGTCAAAATTGAACCGAGGATCTCTGGCATTTGTTGGTGATAGCTGCGCGGATTTTGGCGTGCCTGGCGAAGGAGGTAGGGGAGAAAACAGTAGCGAGATATCTTCAGGGGGAGCGCCAGCAAAGAATTCAAACACATGAGTACGGATCATATCCACAAGCTCGATGGTGGCCTTCCGAAGGTCGAGCGTGCCCTGTGTTGAGAGTCGGTGATGTTCGCGCGACTCTTCGTTGTAACCTGTAGGTAGGGATTTTTGCGCTTTTCCGTCGATAAAACTCTCGACGGTCTGCCAAAACTCCAAAACTTCTCCCAGAACGCCTTGGGCAGACAAGAGGCTAGACAAAAATGATACCATCTTTTCCCATAATTCGAGGACGTCGGAGGTATCTAGTCCATTAGGCTTGCTCCCTACTGTTTGTCGGCTTAGTCCACGCAAATGTGAGGCCATAATTTGAGGTGATGGTTTGTCAGCGCTCGCCATTCGACGTCTAAGTACTTCGATCTCAACTTTGGCTCGATCTCCTACCAACGATATTTTGCCCTTTAAATAATCGTATCTACTCAGGAGCCACACCCAGATCGGGTTATCTTCGACACCCAGTTCTAGTAACAAGCCGATGAGCTCCATATGCTGATCTTGAGCTGGACTACTGGCGTCCGATTTCGCTACGTTGTGAAGTAATGTCAGCCTCCTCCAAACGTCGCGTTTGAAAAGTTGAATCTGTTCCTCGACATCGTACCACATCCGGGCTGCGATAAGGATCTGGTATGTTTGGGTCTCGCTTGGTGGTGTTGAACCTAGATCTTGTACAAGCTTCCGTACTTCTTCAGCAAATTTCCTAGCGCGGGTGTATTCTTCTACAAGTGCGTCGTAGTCCTTTCGCCTTATACTATCGGCAATATTGGAACTTGTTTCAATGTACTCCTTATAGCGGTCTAGAGAGGTAGAAACAGTTTTGAGGTTTTCCTCTTTCTCGCGACCTCCCAGGGCAGGACCCCAAACATCTTCGGCCTTTGCTGAGACATCCAACAGTGGACCCTTGATGCCGGACACACCGTAATCACTCTCCTTGACAAGTGCGTTCTTTTTCTTGGTGTCGCTCAGGGTAGGCGATGTCAGCGGGTTCACTCCAAGTGCTGTAGCAGCACCACCACTTCCCCTAAAGCTACTTCGACTAGTATGGCGAGAGTGTGCACGAGCGCGACTGGTTGGTGTTAGTGGCGGCTCAGCGCCTCGGTATTTCATCTCCTTGTAGACATTATCGATAGTCGCCTTCGCACGGACGAACCTCTCGAAATTCGATTCGACTAGGACCTTCAGCGAAGCTGACTTTTGATCAATTGATCTCGAGAGGACATCGAGACCCTTCCTCAAGGAGTCTGTGTTGGCATTGGCGTGCATCTGGGAAAGAAACAGAGCGGGCGAGAAGCTTGTTGAGGATAGAAGGAAGCGATTGCCTGTGGGGGTAGCAGTGAGCTCCGGTGGCGCTGATCGAGGCACAAGTCGGACTTACGGAGACGAGTATCATCTTGGATAGGTACCCCAAGCTCTTTGAGAGCCCTCACAACGCTTTCTGACGTCCCAAGCGGATCGGGCTCGTCCCTCTGGACCAGATTACTAACTCCGCTTGCAGACTTCTCGGAGCCTGCAACGACACTGGACCTATTGCTAACTGCGCGCTCAAGAGCCTGGTAGCGGGACTTTCTGCGATTGAGCTTCTTTTTCTGCTCGTGGTCACTATCTGAGTCGTCGGTCTTGTCGTTCTTTTCAGATGGCCAAGTCGTAGGCATCAGCGTGGACACGCCGTAGAATTCGAGGACATGGCGATCGATATCGGCCATAGTGACAGACAGACTGGACAGATCCAGCTGCTGGTGATTAGATGTTGGCAGGTTGCTAATTATTCCATGCGATAATAGATTTTAAATCTTAGAGGTTCTCGATGTCGAGTATTGCTCCGATTATATGTTGAAAACTGGGTGTAGGCAACGCGCTCTGGGTATAGTTTAGTGATGTGGTTTGTCAAATTTACGAGCCTCGAGGTCTGAAGCCGTTGCAGGTGGGATGGTCTACCAACTCTCCTGGCAGGGCTATTGCGACCTGCAGCATGAAACCCCCTGCCAAATCTCCAATCCCGTGCTTCTTATTACCTAAAGGCTTGGACTTCGCCGTTCTGGGTCTGTGGGGCAGCCATACCTATATATGTACAATAATGTGCAACTGCATGTATTAGGCAGCGGCCTTAGGTACCTTTATGTAGAGGTGCGTTAGCATACCGACTACGTAATGTTTAGCAGCCGTGTTTAGTGTACATGTCGCTAACAGATACCTAAAAGTACAAGGAGGTTATAACCATATCCCAGGCTGTGTTACAGCCGAGACAGCTTCGAACAATGTACAGATCAACAGCAAGCAGTTTCGGCAGTGTATTAGGCTTCAGTAGGGATTTTATGACTTCGTTCTATATCTAAACAGTCTCATCATTCACTGTGATAATTTGCTAAAGGACTTAGGCTATCACCTGAATAACAGTGCCTAGGCTTAAAAACTTGACACTGTAGTTAATTGCTTTGTGAGGCCTTTGATTCTCGCCTGGCATGAACTTTGAAACTGCATCCTACACTACAAAATGATTAGGTAATGAGCCTCGGATTAAGGTGTGGGTAACTTAGGTGGATCCCCTGGAAAGGTACGTACCGGTTACGTTCCAGTTACGCTCCTCTCTACAGGTGGTTTTCAGATGTCAACCGCGAAGCTTGGAGCCGCCGCACTGCAGGCCGGCTTGGCTTGTTCTAACGTATCCGACACCACCCGAGCCTGCAAAACTACTCCCGCGAAAATCCCCACGCCGCGCGACATTTGAATCTTCTTGCGCCAGCATTTTTTTTTAAAAGATCCAACATCCCTAAGAACACACTCCCTCTAGCTGTGCTTTGTATTCTTCCACCATGCTGAGCCTCCGAGCGGTCGCTGCCCCTGCGCGGCGCCAATGCTTCGCTGCTGTCCCTCGAGCCACTATTACTCTATCCTTCCAGGTGAGTGCTCAAAGAGCTCGTGAGCGCGATTCTTCGCTAACCAATCTCTCGATTCGTAGAACCGGAGGTTCTACTCAGACAAGGTCGCCAAATTCCATGGCACCAAGAACGCGGATGTACGTACGATAGCTCATCCCTTGCTCTTTAACCCATTTATTGTGCGGCTGGCACGAAAATCACTCAAGCTCGAAAACAACTCGCGAGCAGCCAATCTGCAGATATTCAATGGGACATAAACAGAGCTGACATACTGCATAACAGGGCCGCTACACAGTCAGTATAATGGAGGGCGATGGCATTGGCCCCGAGATTTCGCAAGCAGTTAAGGATATTTTCGAGGCCGCCAAGGTATGTCGACAGTACCCATACCTCTGTTTGCACAGAATAGAAGCTAACTATACTGTAGACACCAATTGCCTGGGAGCCTGTTGATGTCACCCCTATCCTCAAGAACGGAAAGACCGCTATTCCTGACGCGACTATCGAGAGCATCCAAAGAAACAAGGTTGCTCTGAAAGGTCCTCTTGCCGTACGTCACAATGAAAAGCCCCATGCGTCGATAGCAACAATCACTAATAAAATAATAGACACCTGTTGGCAAAGGCCACGTCTCCCTCAATCTCACCCTCCGACGAACCTTTAATCTCTTCGCTAACCTGCGACCCTGCCGCTCTGTTGCCGGATACAAGACCCCGTACGACAACGTTGATACCGTCCTGATCCGAGAGAACACTGAGGGCGAGTATTCCGGTATCGAACACGTAGTGGTCGATGGCGTCGTCCAGAGCATCAAGCTCATCACCCGCGAGGCCAGTGAGCGTGTTCTGCGATTCGCCTTCCAGCACGCCCAGGAGATTGGCCGTAAGAAGGTCCGCGTAGTACACAAGGCTACCATCATGAAGATGTCGGACGGTCTCTTCCTGCGTGTAGCTCGTGACGTCGCTAAGGACTTCCCCGATATTGAGTTTGACGCCGAGCTGTTGGACAACACCTGCCTGAAGATGGTGACGGACCCCCTACCCTACAACGACAAGGTTCTTGTCATGCCCAACCTGTACGGAGATATTCTTTCCGATATGTGCGCTGGTCTGATTGGTGGTCTGGGTCTGACACCCTCTGGCAACATTGGTGACGAGTGCTCCATCTTCGAGGCCGTCCACGGTTCCGCTCCCGACATCGCGGGTAAGGGCCTGGCCAACCCCACAGCCCTGCTTCTCAGCTCCATGATGATGCTGCGACACATGGGCCTGACCGACTACGCCGACCGCATTGAGAGGGCCACCTTTGAAACCCTAGCGGAAGGAAAGGCCTTGACCGGTGACCTGGGAGGCAAAGCCAAGACTAATGAGTACGCGTCGGCCATTATTTCCAAACTGTAGATACCAATCATACCATACCCACACCCTTCTTCTCTTTATACCAGACCCATCATCATCTTCTCCCATAATCGCATCCTTGTCCGCTTTCCAAAATGTAGGAAGAGGAAAGAGAGGAGGGCATCCGCTACGACAAGGCTGGACTAGGCTAGGCTAGGCAGGTAGACTGTACAACAGCAACAGAGCGAGGGGTTAACGAACAAACGAACTAAAGAAATCCATTCCGACGTGAGACGGGCTGAAGCTGGTGGCGAGCTATGAATGAAATCTTGAATAGAATTACGCGATCTTGGGTACGCTTGTGGCTGCCGCAACTGATTGCAAATAGTTCACTCGGATCAGTGTTATGCTAATGGCTTATTATTGACCAGTAGGAGCATGGCCAGCTACAGATTGGCTCACTCCATGCCGTCATATTTCGTATCCGTAGACGCAAATAATAATGAGAGTGTTATTCTCATATAGCTTCTATGAAGACTAAGAAGACTCCCAATTCCTTGCCAAACAACATTTCATGCTCACGTGCTCGTAATCCATCGCAAGTCAGCGTCAACCATCGCCAAACAGAAAATCGCGCAGAGCAGAATGCCTGCCAGTATAGCTTTAGAAGTCTAGAATTTTAATAAAACTCCACACCTTCCTATCCTACCCTCCATCTGATGAAAGAAACGCCTGGTTCCAAATATAGGTGATCCGTCTTCCTATATGCCAACCATTTTGTCGCAAGCGTCGTGAGACAGATCTTGTTGATTGCTATATCTTCCCAATGTACTTTTCTTACCATTGGTTTTCTCTATCCGTTTTCATCCCTTGTCGTGCGAAACATCAAAAATTCATGTGGTGTAGTGCTGAGCGAGAAGCTAAGGCGCTGTGTAACCATAAAGAAATATAGAAACTGAGTAATCATTGTGAACCGATCGGCGGAGCATTTATGAGAAAATAGCAGACCCATGAAGCTCAAAGCTCATGCGGGACGCACTGTGCGTGCATTCATAAAATTTAACAAAAAAGTAGACCGAGCCGTATGAACAACTTTGCCAGTAAAATGCCTGCACTGACATTTTTGGTGTCTCAAAACATCCCTCGAGTTGCCAGGGATAGCTCTTGAGAAACCCACGCTGACTAGGCGTCTTGAGGCATTTCTTGGGAATTGGCCTGAGATACATCTTGAGAACCTGTTGGAGGTGTCGTTTGAGGCAAAGCTTGGCTATCACCCGGAGGTGATGGGAAGTTGAGCAGTAATGGAGCGCAAAACAGAAATTCCAAGGATCGAGAATCAGTCGGCTGGTAGTTATTTTCTTCGTAGCGCATTCGCAGATAGCGAGCTAAACCACGTTAGTAGGTAGACCACCATGGGGAATTAATTTCACCGTAAGGAAATACTTACGAGTAACGTTAAGATTGTGGAAGTACTTTTTAACCATAGGGTCATTATCTTCAGCTGCTATGGGCATATCGGGATCAGTCTGAACCGTTTTCGGTAGGATATGCCTAATAATGAGCAACATTCTCAAGAGTTCGGTAAGACCATGTCCCTGGTTGGTATAGCTGCTAGGTGGCCTTTCCAGGGGCCACTTCGGACGCAGGTTTTCTTCATCCCAGGCTTTGAAAGCCCAAGTAGTTTTCTCCAGACAATTCAGGAAGAGCATCACGGTAAGGAACATGGGGAACCCAAGCTTCGTCTTGCCATCTTGTAGGTTCCGCTGGATACCATTGAGCAGATTCTTACTGGCCACGGATGCTTTACGCTCAGCGGCAGCAGTGAGCTGCATGCAAATGTTGCTGTATGCCTCGCTCTCAGTATCGTCCTTGATCCAGTGGTCCTCAATCCCTGGTTGGGGGGATTTGGCGAGCATCGTCCATTGACGCTCGCGATCCATCATTTCCACGATTCCCCAGAGCTCAAGTGACCGTTTTAGAAGTTCATCATTTGTCTCTTTGGCGATTTGATCTGCAATCTCTAGGGTGACGCGGAC
The DNA here is from genome assembly GCA_025201745.1 of Xylariaceae sp. FL1651. Taxonomy (NCBI): domain Eukaryota; kingdom Fungi; phylum Ascomycota; class Sordariomycetes; order Xylariales; family Xylariaceae; species Xylariaceae sp. FL1651. Next base: position 695,897 of record MU624245.1, read on the forward strand.
ATGACTGGACGGTTCGTGAGCTATGTATTCCGGTAGCATGCGACGCATGTATCCTTCGACTTTTCCTGGAATATCTTCTTTGTTGTTGTCAAGAAGGATAACGGGACCAGGAGGCTCCATCTTGATAGTGCTTTCGTCTTCTTCTTTAGGATAGCCCTGGAAAACTTGAAATACGACGGTATGCCCGGTCTCTGGGAAATGCGAAGCCTCCACTATGACACCTGTGTTCTCCAGATGATAAGATGTTTTGTAACCATTGATTCGCTTTTGGGCCATAACCACTTGCACCCCAGCAGAATATAAATCAATGAATTCAGAGAGCTTGGTTCTGACACAACCAGTGCGCCACACTCGAGGAGATAGTACTTTCTTGCAGGTGTCGCATGGCGTGCCCTTCGAGCATGTCTTCCGTAATATACGACACCGAATGCAAGCGCCAATGCGGCGCACCTCTTGAACCTCTCTCCGACGACTCGAGTCAAATCGCGCGCGACTGTGCCGGTGGCGAGGCCCACTAGGGCTAGGCGTTGTGTCCATGCGATAACCACCCTTATTCAAGATAGGTGCCATCTGATGGGCGTGATCGTTTACGGTGGCAGGGGCGTGGATATCGTCGGCCATGTATGTCATACCACCCCAAGGAGTAGAAGATTCAGTAGTACTCATCGGAGGAGGCGTTGATACTGGACCTTTTTCAGGCTCTTGGTAATCAATTATCATCTCGGTAGACGGCGCCGCCTGCGCCGCCTGCGCAATCTGCTCGGCAATGGCGGCATCAGTGAGCAGTTGGGGATCAAGTAGTGATGAGGTAAGTCGAGCCGTTGCGGCAGCCGCAACGGAGAGAGCCGTTTGAGATGGGGAGCCGTTTGACTGTAGAAGTTGTTGAAGACGTTGCTCTTCAGTAGAGAGGTCGTGGTGCGCGAAATCGGAAGCTTTCTGCGGAGTTATATCTATAATCCAAGCGTTAATGATGTGGGCAAACAAATAATAGCTAGGTCACATACCTTTCCTCTCGCGTTGCGGTTGACCGGTATAGCTTAGAGGTGGGTTCTCCAAGGTGAATTGCTCTTGCAGCTCGAACGGATTAGTACCTGGTGCCACAATGGCAGGGATGGCGGCAGCTAATGTGGTTTGTACAGCTTCCGTAGTAGGGTCAGAGGCAACAGCCGATACATGATCATCGTGCTTCTCGTTGGCCTCAATCTGGCGAGATACCTCGGCTAGGGTTTCCAAGGGCGTCCAAATGGGGTTTTGAAGTTGGGACTGGGTATGAGCCAAGTGCTCAGTTCTGCTGGCAGTCTGAGTTATAGAAAATTCAGGGTTGGAAGTGGTGTTGGGGCCCATGTTAGGACCAGAGTGTAGAAGCCCGTCATATTTGGGTCGTCCGGATGCATTGTTGATACCATGGAGCGCGAGGCAGGCATTGATGCGCTCAGCCTCAGATATAGCAGGACATTTCTTGGTAAGGTGGGTGGTCAGGCTGTCGATGCGACCCTTGGGAAAGTCCTCGCCACAGGCCTTACAGCGATGATGATACCGATTGCTGTTGTCATTGAGCTTTGCGCCCCTCTCGAAGAACTCGAGAATCAAGGGATTGGGTCTGCGGCCCATCTTGCTATCACCGTGCGGCTACCTATGTGCCGGCGATGGGGTAAAGAAGTGGGAGATAATAAAACTGGCAGAATCGAGAAGCGGTGAGTAGGAAGTTTTCACCACCTGGGTTCACCTGGGTCCACCGCGTTCCAATTAGGTAAGTTACCTATGTTGTTAGTGGACCAGCTAAATCTACGTACCTACATGTGGGGCAGTGGTGGGGGTTCTTGAGTGGGTCAGAGGAGATTTCGTAAGTACCACGGTACCAAAGTATCCGTCCTTAACCATATGTAAGTTTAATGCAAGACATGAGGTCTTTGCAAGACACCCAACATTTAATATTGAAAATCGATTGTTACTTTTATTTAAAAACATCCAACACAACCTTGAACACCAATATCAAATTCAATGCCCTCATAATACTTTTAATAATATTGTTTTTGAATGAGAATGAGCAAGATACCTATCATACAGTCCGAAGAAGGTTACGGCAAGTGCACAAGCTCCGAGGGTACCCCATGACAGACCGTCGTCCTCGACACCGATGATCTCAACGATCGACAATTCATGGAATGCCTATTACTGGAGCAATACTGATCATGCGAGAAGAAAGGCGATTAGCTGTACCAATCTTATTTGGGCGCTCTGCGTGCCTTTCAAAAGGCTTTCGATGAGCCTAATAACACCCTTTCGGACCAACACTGGCAACGATGATTTGGGCCCTCGATACTGCTGAGAACCACTCGGTAGCTGAGCTTCCTAAGCGGCTCCAACAACAATGTAATACATGGGCCGAACCCATCAATTTCGTGAACATTGAACCAGTTTCCGAGAGTGAATCTGAATCCGAGTATCCAGCTCAAGAGCATGCATCTGTGTTAGCTGCTAGTGATTCACCTACCGATACTTGTAGAGAAAGCGTGCCAAAGCTGACTCCCCCAGCAATACTGCGACAACAAAAACTACACAACCTACTCAATCTACCTCGAGTCACCCAGATCACTAGTTCACATACTGGAGCAATCAACCAAAAGATTTCCCACCTGTTGTTGTTCCTGTGACGAAACCACTTGGTAATGCTACCCCAGAACTACCGATGGTAATCTTGAGCAGAACTTGCTCGATTGTCGATCACCTAATAGTTATTGTTATAATCCCAGTACCGACAATAAAGAATTGAACTACAGCAAGAACATTATACTCGAGGCTTGGTGCTTGATAAACAGGGTTCACCATGTTGATTATGCGGCCTGTTAAATATGTGTTATACAAGCGTTATACAAGCGTTATTCCTTGTAATCGAAAGCCCCTTTGCCCTTTCGTCCTCTGATCTCACCAAGTCCAGATGGGCCACCGAGCCAAAACCAAATAGCGCGCATATTGATGGCTGATATGACCTCCGAGGCTGGCATGTCTCCTTGTATTCAGCTCTTCGGAACTGTCTGAGCTCTCCGAGCTTTCTTCTGATTCATCTGACCTGTTAATCTCCTCGATTCTCGGAGTAGTAGAGTTAACAACAGTTTTTGGGTTAACTGGAATAAGCACCAGGCGATGTTTGTCGAGTAGGCTGTAACTGGGGAAATCCAAGGATCTCAAAGGCTAGGATGTGTCGATATTCTGGGTGAACCAGAATAGACCAGTATCCGTGACCTTGAGGGACTTGACCGGGTACTCATGTCTGATCTTGTATGGCCCTTCGATACCTTGTCAGGTGTGGGTTTCTTTTTGTCTACTCCCAATAAATCACCACCATTTGGTTTTGGCTCGGTAGCCTATCTGGTGATGGTGCTACTGCTACTGCTGCTTCTGCTGCTGCTATTGCTGCTGCTATTGCTGCTCTAACTTCTCTGAACTCTGGAACGGTGCCGTCTGAAGCTATTTCTGCGTACTTCTCTAAAGAGAATGACGTGGTCGAAATAGGACTTGTTGGGTGTCGTCTGGGTCGCCGTTGGGTTGTCTTCGTGCCCAATGTTCAATGACTCTAAATTCTGTCGATATTTTAGCGGTGTTATATACAGTCATCACATTGACTACCAGTAACGAACGTAATATCGATGTCGCAGCCTCTTTCTACCGGCAAGGCTATTTACTATGTGGAATTTGCAGAAATATTTGGACAGATATTCACCTACTGGCCCGGTGCCTTCGAAGTGTTTAATATACAGAACTGTTCTTTCCTTTTTTCTACTTTGAATGCTTTGATAACAAGCCTGGAACTAAGTAGGGGGTTCTTTCTTATTTTATTATATTGCTAGATCAATAAACAATCAAACATAGAAGGAGTATCCCACGTGATAACCATTCTCGGAGTAGTTTTACTCAAAATCAGCAACCACCAAATACTGGAAGGTGGTTAAGCACCAAAACTCATTGCTAGCTATGCTCTTGCGATCTTTTGATAAAGGAAAGGAGCTAATTTTGCTACCAAATCAACCATGCCGTTATCATCTGAATGTCGGTTCAGTAGCACCGAAGCCAACTGGCGAACCTCCGGTGTCTATCAGTCCGCATTCAAGCTGCAGCAATCCTTGTCTGCTGTCATACCTATGCTTATTCAATCACCAGATCGCCCCAATTCTTTGTACTGGTAAAAAAAAAAAAAATCAACATTTATCTTCAATTTTGTAACTATACCTGTGACTTTATAGTCCTATACACCGAACGGAGAAAAGTGTATAGTCTGCCTTATCATTCTAGCTGATAGCTAGGAGGTCAGTCGTTACTTAAAGGACTGCTTTCCGCAGAAGATTGACGTATCATTAGGCTAGAAACTCACATTGAACCGCATTTCATATTTCGAGTTGTCCTCTGCGCGTTAAGGGAATGCTAAGAAGGTTGACACATAGGCTTACACCTGACATACACATAGGGTGGGAGACATTTGGTGCAGATATATTACACCATTGGTTTGATCAGAAGTTGGCGAGATTTTTTGGCTGCGTTAGAAGTACAGTGAAAAATCCAGTCAGACTTTATAATATACAGATGCGGCGCGAGCTAACTTATAAAGGTCTATACTCATAATTAGGCACAGCTGCGAGGCCACATACTGTAGATCCTGAAGCAGCTACAACCATCCCAGAAGAGTCTTCGTATGGTTATACTAGTCCCGAAAATTGGTCCCGAAGTTGCTGTGATGAAAATTCAAGTCAGTGAGGTATCCATGTCCCAAGTTGCTAGTAGAGTTCGTAATGCGTATTTCTACTGAATGACCAGTGTTCAAAGAGCGAGTGCCTATGGGAGGTCGGTTCAACAATATTCTGTGGTATTTATAGCAATTAATGTACGCTGCTAAGATACGTTATCTACTTAACTGATACTATATGGAAAGCTATGTGTGACGATCATGCTAGCTACGGAGAAATGCATTGAGGTTGCTGTGCTACGTAGACGGCGTCGACGCAGTCAGGTTTGTTGTAGAACACGGCCTAATTATCGTCGGATAATTAGTGGTAATTAGGATTTGGGTGGAATCCGGCCGCGCGGCGGATTTGAACCCTGGAACCCCACTACGGCCTTCGATCTGCGAATCGTGACTCGTACACTAGGGTCCCCAAGTGCAACGATCGCCCAACGTCACGATGTCCCGAATTAGCAGGAGCTGACAGAGGCCGTGGCGGAGCAGAGCAAGGTTATGAGAAATAGCCCATGAAACGTCACCTTCCCCAGTCAAATTAGGCCTGTAATGAAATTACATAGAGTAATGGCGCAGGGGATTGTGGTGGCTAACCCCGAAAGCATGTGATCTTTACAACACCGTCGTGAAGCTATTCCTGCAGTTGTCGTCGTACACTCTAGCGTGGGCAAGTTAATAAGTCACAGCTCTCGATACTCTCAGCATCTCTAGAGGGTCGCCAAGATGCGGCATTCTGAGCTTTTAGGTCTTGCGCTAGCAACGTCAGTATGCCAAGCTCAAGATCTTACAGAATTCGTGCTCCCTAATGTGAGTTTGTACCCAATGAGAAGCCGTATGAAATTCAAATTGATATCTGCTAGATGGGCGACACCAATGGCGGCAATACATTTCCTGGTGTCAGCCTGCCGCTTGGCATGGTTAAGCTCGGCCCGGACCTCTACACTGGGTCCGACAGCTACTCAGGTTATCAGTCAACGGGCAACTTCATAGGATTCAGCTTGCTCCACGAAAGTGGTACTGGTGGTGCTCCTAAATATGGCGTTGTGGCCCAAATGCCGGTTTTGGGTAACATAGCAAATCCATTGAGCGACCTGAGTGTCAACCGAAGCCAAGCTGATGAGACAAGGCTTGGCTATTATAAGTCGAGCCTGTTCAACGGCATTACCGTAGAGATGGGAGCTACGAACCGAGCTGGCATGTATAAGTATGTCTTTCCGGGAAATAGTGGTGCTTCAAATGTCGTTGTCGACGTTTCACACGTCTTGCCATCGTATCGGGGTCAAGGCCTAGGCCAGAACTATCTTGGTGGAAATATCACTGTATCGACCTCAAACGGCACGGCTCTTTACCAGGGATCTGGGTCCTATAATAATGTAAGTGATTAAGGCTATACACCATAACGTCCGAAGACCCCTATCGTTCCTATTCACTAACTCTATACCAGGGTTGGAACCGCGCCCCAAAGTGGACCGTTTATTTCTGCGGCTACTTCGACCAGCCAGCAACCTTTAAGACCTTCTTAGGAGAGGATGCAACAGGCGAAACTTTAGTCAACTATAGCGATGCTCCAACCCAAGACTCGGAAGCCCGACTCGGCGCTGTCTTCACGTTCAACACTACGACTGTTACTTCCAGAGTCGGAGTGTCGTTCATATCGACTGAGCAGGCTTGTAGCAATGTTGATAGTGAGATACCGTCGGGTACGACCCTTGACAGCCTAGAAGAGAACGTCAAGACGATCTGGGCCGATGAGGCGCTTTCAAAGGTCACTACGACGGATACCTCCAATACGACCAAGCTCCAGCTTCTCTACTCCTCATTATACCACCTACTGCTGATCCCGACGAACAAGACTGGGGAGAACCCATTGTGGTCATCGGCAGAGCCATACTACGACGATATCTTCACATTTTGGGATCTGGTAAGTTTTCCCGTTTTCCTTGTCATGTCCACTTACTCACGGGATCTAGTTCCGCTGTGGTACGTCTCTTTTCCATATCCTACAACCAACGGCGCATGAAGAGTTCATACGATCTCTGATCGACATCTGGAGATTTGACGGCTTCATGCCCGACGCTCGCTCCTCGTTCTTCAATGGCGCGACACAGGGCGGTTCAAACGCAGACAACGTTCTCGCCGACGCATATGTCAAAGGTGTCCGTGGAGCGGTGAACTGGGATGACGGGTTCTTAGCCATGGTCACCGATGCCGAGACCGTGCCCCCGAACAACAACGACCCTAGGGACCCGTCATCCTCAACAAAGGAGGGCCGAGGCGCTCTGCCAGACTGGATCGACCGCGGTTACATCACGACTAAGTATGGACGCTCGGTAAGCCGAGCTATCGAATAGTAAGCACGCCATTTCCATTTCCCTTTCCCTTCCTCTAGATAAGCCATCCGACTAACTCTTATTCTCCAGCGCTGCCAACGACTTCGGGCTGTACCAAGTAGCGCAAGGGCTCCGAAACGCCTCGGCGGCTGAGAGATACCTCAACCGCTCCCGCAACTGGCGCAACCAGTGGAACCCGTCGCTGACGGCGCTGAACTTCACCGGGTTCCTGGGGCCGCGCGACGAAGCCGGGAACTGGGTGGACCAAGATCCGCTGAGTTGCGGGGGGTGCTACTGGGGGGACGCGTACTACGAGGGCCTGCCGATGGAGTACTCCTTCAACGCGCACCACGACGTGGCGACGTTGATCGCGCTCAGCGGCGGCGAGGCGGCGTTCACGGCCCGTCTCGAGGCCATGTTCACGCCGGGCCTCAGCACCGGCAACGCGCAGTTCGGGTACACGCTGTTCAACCCGGGCAACGAGCCGAGCTTCACGACGCCATACCTGTTCAACTTCGTGGGGCGCCAGGACCTGAGCGTCAAGTACAGCCGCAACGTCGCGCGCTCGTACTACGCGCCCACGCCCGGCGGTCTGCCGGGGAACTCGGACGCCGGCGCCATGGAGTCCTGGTTGCTGTGGAATATGATCGGGCTGTATCCGCTGACGGGACAGACGACGTTCCTGGTGGGCTCGCCGTGGTTCGCGGATCTGACGATTAACCTGGGGCCGGGCAAGAAGCTGGTCATCACCGCTGAGAATGTCGGCGAAGAATCGTACTACGTGCAGTTGCTGACAGTCAATGGGCAGTCCTGGGACAAGGCCTGGGTCTCGTGGGATGATGTCTTTGCGAATGGCGGGACGATGGATTTTGTTCTAGGTCCACAGCCCGCAAACTGGGCTACGGGTGAGAAACCGCCGAGTCCAGCGAGCGAGACCTCATCATCATAATGCAGGATAGTATGAAATTGGATAGGGGAGGTTGTACGAGTATAAGGCGTAATGTATATTGAGACAGACTCGATACAAAAACAGCTTGGGCTATCAGCTCAAGCGAAACACACCATGAGTCACTGATGCTGAGCGTTGGCCTCGACATTTGATACTGAACTGTCTCATATCAACACGCTAGGGAGAAAATGGCTATTTGATATGGCAGTATTCACCAAAATTAGATCATCAATACAGAATATGAACTAAGTGGCAATTGTATTGGCATATGCACTCAACAACACCTTCGCTATGTCCTTTGTAACGAGCACGAAACCAGCCGTATACGAAATCTAGCAGTGCCCGGGGTATCTAAGTATGAGGTTCCAAAAAAGAAATAAAGTTATCTGCAACCACTCTATAAACGGTCGTTGCTCCAAACATTGCGAAACTCGTCTTCCTCGTGACTGGTTGTGTATACTGGGCTCGGCTCAGTCTCATCAATTAGATCGTCTTCCTCTGCCTCTTCCTCTAATATCTGAGGATCATTCGTGGTGAGTACTGGTGCCCCGAGCGGGCCTTTACTTTGAGATTCTTGGGCGGCTTGTGCAGTAGTTTCGGGAACAGCTGTACTGTGCGATGTTGATTCCTTTTGTTTCCCTTTGTTGCTACGGGTCCTTATAGACTCAGTACTGGTTCTTTCAGGAGCCGCTGGCCTGTTGGATATACTTTCTGACGATGAAGAGCGTGTGGCGTTCCAAGCCCCGTTAGCTGACTGGTATACTCGTGCACCCGAAGAGACCCATAGATCTTTAGATGGCATATTTGCAGTGATCACAGGATACTATTTTATTGTTAATGATCATGAAGTCGTAGCTCTGGGTCATTACTCACGTTCCAGTCCCCGAATTCTAACTCTCTAGCCTTTCCATATAAGCTTTCATCGTCAGAGTCTAACACGGTTTCAGGAATAAGACCCTCCGTATATTTCGACGGCGAGGTATCGGCACCACTCGGCCGTCCATTCGGGTTTAGGAGAGGAGTCTCTGCGCTCATCTCGCCCCGAACCTCGCCAGGTTTTGGAATCCAGTATTTCGCTTCTCCTCCACGTTTATACCTCATGCCATCTTTGAGACGAGCAAATCGAGAGCTCGAGTCTTCGTGGGCAATGATCTTTCCAGTCGAGTCAAACACTCGATAACTGTATTTGTCCCCCCTAAACGTCTCTTTCGAGTCCTCAATGAGATCGACAATACCAAAAGCGTCTCTGAGGGCGTATTTGACAGGCATCCTTGCCGAGGAAATTGTGTTGTCCGCATAGTCATGCCATGAGAAGGCATACCAATGGGCTAGGGCGAATGCAGGCATTTCGATGCAAATCAGAGCATCCTGAATGGCGGCTGCAAGATTGTCTGGTGTATACTCTGGGATGTCATCTGGAATAGCTCCGAGCCAAACCAAAATAGAGAGCAGGAAGCCCTGCCAATAAGAAGCAAAGATGATAAGCTTAATGCACAGAAATTTGGGCACAGGGCGGAATGGAAGCAGATCATCGTGCATGCAGACCCAAAATAGCCCTAGTGAATACAGGCTGACGGTGACACTAATGTTGTAGATGATACCACTCCACATATAGCCAGATGTCACGGAGAAATACCCTTCTTGATAGATACCCGTCGCTTTCATAATGATGGCCGCAATAGCCAAGATGGGTTTCAGCCATGCATATTGGAGAATTCCTCGCTTTATCGCTAGGAAGGTATGCGGATCGGAGATATCAACCTTGGGCAGGATGTGGTTTAGAGGCCATAGATGGTGAACAGGGGCACGGCCGTGTGTCTTGATGATGAGTGCTCGTTCGCCGTCGAGATAGTTGATGAGGAGCTGGAAGAAGGTATAGATTGTGAAAGCCTGTACCCTCAAAAACGTATCAGATTAAAATTCGGTACCGGGCGGTGAGAAACAGAGTTTAACGTACCTCATAGATGTCCCTGATAGGATCTAGGAACGCGGCAGCCAAGAGAGACACCATACTAACCCAAGAGCTAATGGAGTAAATAGGAACCCTAGTTACCGTGTCAGCAGTGTAATTTATCATAGCTACCAGCTTTATGTTCTCACATTAGCAGAATACGCACTACATATCGCTGAAGAAGTGGCTTGCGATAGTTCTTCCTGTAGTAGCATTAACACATCGCAGGCGCAGTTAGGGTTGGCATGTCGACGACGCACAGTTGGAACCATATGGAACTATATGTTTAAAGCTTCATCAGTACATCTACATGGCCTGTTTGGGAAGCGGTAGAGAGCTTACACGATGGAAAAGAAAGTTGCCACCAAGGAAAAGACCCCTGCGATGATGATCGTGGCAGTGGTGAATTTCTCGCCCGTTCCTCCAGCCATAATGTTCATTCACTTTGGGACACGGCTATAGTTAGCTATAAGCCTTTGGCGAATGTTTAGGAGTGGCAAGCAAAGGGTGGGAGAAGTGGCATCATTAACAATTATTCCGAAGCCGCAGAAGAAGCCTTGCGTTGAAGATCTTGTGACGAGGTGTATGCTAGACAGGACGCGTGGAGGTGTGGTTTGCAGATGCCTACCGACATACCTAGCCTGACTTACATACATACAATTATCGATGATGGAAGTGGGAGCAGCAGTAGCGGGTGACCGACCTGTAGAGAGCTCCCAATTATGCCCCTGGTGCATATCTAGGTACGTAAAACCAAGGGTGGCGCTAGTGCACAGATAAGTACCTGGTACCGCTAGAGCTCAGCATTGTGCGCCTTAGCTTACATCCTATTACCCTTTGTCTTAGGTGCTGTAGACTACTTTAACACTAGGTACATAAGAGACCACGAATTTTGGTGTGCTACTGTCGGAGTAGGTCTAGTCTAGACCGGGCCTAGGTAGCATTAGCCAGTGCCTGCCACCGAAGGTACCCCGTATCCTTCCTGAGCGAGCTTCAACTTGGAAGCTTCAATTCGTGACGCATCTACAATACGCCAAAGTCTCGAGCAGACACCGTTTGTTGTGCCTACCTAATTAAGGCATGCCCGCTGTGCCATGGCTTCCCGCCTCCTGGGCACTGCGAGGATTCGAGTCAACTGAAACTGATAGCTGTTGATTTCGACCCAAATGTCTCTCACCAGACCAACCCACACAACACAGAGGGTATCGCGTGCTTCTAGGGAAGCTGGGGGAGCCGAGAGGCCATGGCTGACACAGGGAGTCCTAGTTCGACAACAACACCAATGCATTTCAATAGGTAGATAACCTTTGACTCATCCGCAAGGACGTTCGCGGCTAACATGACATGCCTCAGTCAATTCCTTGGGTACAGCGTTGTAACCGGAGTTCTGTGAGCTCTTCCCATTCAAGCCACTCAACTGAGTTTACCCAGTCTGACTGATATGTATGCTTGCAGAGCCGTCTTTTTCCTGCTGTACTTTAATCGAGTATTTGCCTCCGTCATCTCCTACCTTATTCGTACGTACACGTGGCATCGATACCGCATCTACATCGATATCCAAGCCCTTCAGCTATCGCTGCTCGGTGGCCGTCTCTTCTTCACTGGTCTGCGCTACCATGGCAACAATGAGACCATAGTCATTCAGAATGGGCATATCACTTGGTCTTACTGGTTGCGCAGAGTCCGCGACGCCCAGATATATGTCTCTAAACAGGGTCCTAAGCCTGATGAGGATGCCAGCTCCTCAAGTACCCGTGATAGACAGGAGAAGCTACCATGTCGTATCAATGTTGCCGTGTCAGGGCTGGAATGGTTCGTCTATAACCGCAGTGCTGCGTACGATTCAATACTGAATGCGATGACCGACGCTATGGTTAGCCATTTGCAATCTGGTAATGATCATGAGGACAGTATAGCCGTGGGCGAAAATGACATCTCATGGGGAGCCGGCAAACTGAATAATGACTCGGCGAAGCCCCGACAACGACAACGCAAATTTGCCAAGGAATCAGAGAGCCAGAAGGATGAACATGATATCAAAGGGAACCTTGATGGTGATGAGAAAGACGGTTTCGGAAGTCAACATCCCAAGCCCCCTAGTATCATCTCTAGCTCTGCGGATGAAAGTGTGATAGGCCACAGAGATGAGCTCCCCTTAATGTTGCAACTGTATCCAATCCACTTTGAGTGCGACAAAGCCGCCTTGGTCATGGGGAACGACAATACTAAATCTTTACTTATTGTGAAGACTAAGTCCCTAGACGGGCAGATTGATGCTTCAGAATGTCAAACCCCTGATCCTTATCGGCAGCTCTTCGAAATCAAGTTTGATCACCCCGTACTTGAAATGAGAGAGCACGACGGCTATACCGAGAACCAGCTAACAAGGGCTATCAGGGACAAGCAGGCAGCTTTGGATTCTGATCCCGCCCAGCATCGGTCTTTCTTTCGAAGACACCGCCGTAAGGCTATTGGTCAATTGCGAAACCTCGTACCATACTGGAGAAAATCTGTGGAATCCTTTTCAGTGGACTCTAGAATTGGTACTGCACCGGTAGAACCTCCTATTCCAGGGTTAACCCACTGGCAGGGGCTATCCCGCTACCTAAATGCTGACGATGAGGGCGATAAACTGAGGTGGTCGTCCGTCGACTATGCTGCGGTGAATACTATAGTTGACAGTCCGGAGGCCACCCTTAGAATACACTGGGATGTCCCTGGGAAGGTGCTGGAAAACAAGGAGCTCCGGACTGTTTCTGGAGGCCAAAATGACCCGGACTACGTAAATGGAGCCACAGCACCCGCTTGGGAAATCAGTTTAGCCCTGAAAGGAGGTGTAATTAATTATGGTCCATGGGCGGACAGACAGCGAGCCGAGCTACAGAAAGTATTCTTTCCTGGTCTTTGTAAAGATGCCATTCCTGCTCATCGACTGCCGGTTGGATCAGACCGCATACCTACAACTTTCAATTTTTATCTGGAGCTTAGCGAAGAGGTGACGCTCAGAATACCCACACGAGAAGATTCCAAGAATTGGAGATGGAAGAAAGAAGGGTTCGGTATGAAGCAACAGCGGAAGCAAGACCGCCGACGCGGCCGAGGCCGTGATCGAAAGTCAGCTGCTACCACAGCAGCAGAGCAGCGCCCTTATGGTTGGCTTGATATCAAAGTTGGGTCGGATGCAACAGTCTCGTATAGTATGGACATGCTAGCGAGCTCAACAGGATACCACAACGCCTTGAAGATTAACCTGCCTTCAACAGAGGTATTAACAAGTGTCAACCATGGTCTCTTATGGAGATCGAGTACCCAGCACATATCTTGCGATCTCTCTACCCCCCTAAAGTGGAATGGCCTTCGCAATTGGCGATTTGATATAGACATTGACAGGATGGAGCTCTTTATCTTAAGGGAACACATTTTCCTTCTGACTGACCTCATTGAGGACTGGGGAAGTGGCCCGCCTGCCGAATACCTTGTCTTTACGCCTTTCAAATACTTGTTAAGCTTGACCCTTCGCGATCTCAAACTGTTCATCAACGTCAACGATGTCAATATAATCAATAATCCCACAGACTTCGATGAGAATACCTACCTGATTCTGTCCAGTCCCTGCCTTAAGGCGAATACTTGCATTAACCTGGACATTTTTCGTCCGTCGAAAAATGTCGTGCCATTCAAGGCCGAGGCCGATACTCTACGTCTTGGACTGCACGTGCCCTTGTGGAATACCCAAGCGGCTCTCTTGACATCCAAGGATATAGGACATCTAGAAAATTTGGTGGTCGACGGCAAGTACCACTATAATACGACAACATCACCTACCAACACTGACACTTTTGTCCTGGATGTCACTGGCCAGTCCTTAACATTTAACTTGTTTGGTTTTCTTGTTCGTTACTTTCTACAAATGAAAGACAATTACTTCGGAGACCATGTGCACTTCAAAACTCTCGATGAATATCAGCACTCGCTTCGTCTGAAAGCTCAAGATCCAGATGCCGAGTTAACAAATCGCCCCCCACCAAAGAAATCAAATGATCTGGACGTGATATTGGCCATCCACGCCGACAATCCGAAAATCGTCCTACCGGCAAATTTGTATACAGCAAGTCGCCACATCCTTATCGAGGCTGCATCACTAGCAGTCGATCTTCGATTTACAAATTATTATATGGACCTCGATCTGCACATCACTCCACTCAGCCTCTCTTTTGGTGATAACGATGAGGCTGCCGTCAGTGCCGCAAGCTTTGCTTCGAATACGCAATTATTCATTGATGGACTTGTCATTTATGGACATCGCCTTTTCGGATTGCCTCCATCGGAGCCAACTTATCTTTGTAATTGGGATTTGAGCATTGGGGCTGTTACTGGAGAATGTTCGTCGGAATTCCTTACAGCTCTTATACATGGGGGTAAAGCTTTTGGCTTCTCGCTGGATGACGATGAGAACGCCTTAATTCCGTACTCTTCTGTAGTAGTTTTCGACGTCACGTTCTTACGTGTGTGTGTCGAGAGAGTCCAACTGTGGTTGCACGTCGACGAGTCTGCCTTTCTATTTTCTACCGATTTGGTTGAGGTGAAATACAATGATTGGGCGAGAACCCACTACTCAAGGCGTGCTGATATTACGATCCCCCGTCTCGAGTTTTCATGCGTCAAATCCGAATCCGCAGCGAGACACGACTCTCGACTCGAAGCTCATGTAGAAGCAGACATTTTATTCCAAACTAGCCTTCACTTTACACTTATCGGGAGGAAATACGATTTTGCAAATGTGAGACAACTGCAACAGGAACTCGTCCGGCGCCATGACCAACGAACACATCGAACAGAGTTTCTCCTAATTCCAGATCTGCTGGACGATCTCAGACTGGATGCTGTGGAGCCTATTGCCCAAAGTGTGCCTACAGTCCCGCAGCCAGTTTTGTCTAGCGTTATTGACGATAAGAAATCCATATCATCTGTGAGCACTCTACGGCGCTCGCGTGGTCTCCGGCATAAAAGTTCATTTCTCTCGTTCGCAAGTTCGAGCGACGCGGATAGCTTACGGCGGGGCCCCTCTAGAGTTTCGAAAAACTCCCGATCTGCTAAGCGTTCTTTTGCAAGTCCAGTTTCGATTCCTACTACTGTATCCAACTCGAGAAGTCAAGTACGCGGATACTCTGCCCATTCTGGTAGCCGTCCTTTCCAGGGCGCTCACATAGACAGACCTAGTAAGAAAGACCTACTGCATACCACCGTGGCATTCACCAGCCAATTTTTTGCACCTTACTTCCCGCTGGAAGCTGTCCAACCGAGCACGAAAGACGCAATAGCGCAAAGCTCCGAATATAAAATGGAGGATCAACCACTAAATGCTCCTGATTTTGGCTTAGAGGACATTGATCCAGAACAGTTTTCGCAAGACTTCTCCCATCAAAGCTTGCTTTTCGATTTTCCTTCTGGCATAAGCGTTTTCTCAAATGCGACATCATTAAGGTGCATATCAGCTTTGCTCCGTGCGTTTCAACCAACTGAACCCGAAGATATTCTTGACACTTTACAGACCGGAGCAATGTCAGATATATTTGACATGCAAAAACAAGAAAAAATGAATGGTGCATTTACGGATGTTGTTTTGCGACTACCTCATGCTAACGTGCGCTTCGTAAACAATTTTGACGCAGATGAATCATCTTCACCTCAAGAACAGGACCAGTACGACGTTTCACTGAAAGACCTGGCATTTGCTATCCGGTCCGAGAAGCGCCGCGAAATGTATAATGGTACTGATTCCCAGAGGAAGCAGCCACCCTCATTCCACTTCCGACTTGCCTCTATTGCTATCACTGCTTCTGAAAGACTGGCTGCATTGGGTAAGACCCAAGCTGCGGCACTAGTCAAAGTTGAGAGAGTAATGGCTTCAATGGGATCAAAGGAAGTTAGCTACCTAGATGCTGATATAGGCGCATTTCGCGTGAGATCCCGATCAGATCGAATTGAGTATCTTGCTTCACTCATCCACAGAACTAACTTGTTAGTTTCGGAGATGGAAACGCTTTTCTCCAACTCATCTTCGGCTGCTAATAACCGCTTGAAGTACTTCACGTACCGCATCATTGTGGAAGGGCAACGAGCGAGCGACCCTTCATTCGTCGTCCGGCCTTCGGCCATCTTGAGGGCGGCATCAAGACATCTAAGGAAATACGATTCCTGGAAACTAATTACCCGCCTGCGGTACATGTGGACGACCCTAAGCCCCAGCTCCCAAGCCAACCTGATGCGAGATTGTCGTACTAGTTCGATGAGAGTCCCGAAAGACGTAAGAGAACAAGTTGTAAGCGCCTTTGATCAATGGAGAAGTTGGGACCTTGAAGACGTTGGGCATACAGTACTTTTAGACAATATTTTCGGAAAGCGCTCGAACACGGCCCCTAGCTTGGATCATATTCCTTGGATGGCTGTAGGCAGAGTGCACGAACTTCAACTTGGTCTCGATCCGGACTCAAAGCAGAATCAGGTTATCATATTGGATCTCACCGCAAGAATCCACGACAGAAATAGCCATGATGAAACTGATTTTAGTCAACCCGCCGCGCTGCAAGGACCACTGACTACTGTTAATCTATACTGCAGGCAGGTTGGCATGAACTTCAATTGGGAATTATGTGAGCTTATTCATCGTCTTTCGCCTCTATATCTGGGAAGTGCTATGGTGCCTAAAGACAACCACAACCCCAACCTGCCACCGGCAACAGTGCGTCAGCTATCACGGCCAATACATTTCGTGTTTGTGATCGGGCAAAGTACCATGTTACTCGACACAATCAACTTGAGTGTTGAGCCTCGATGTGATAATCTCAAGTTATCTCTAGTGAACAACAATACGAAACAGGGTAACATGGACACAAACGTTACGCTTAGTTGTGATACTGCGGCTTTAAATATTCTGAGCCATTCCCAACCTCTTGCAACCCTCCGTCTTTGGAAACCAAGTGTTATCATTGCATATGAGTTACACTCTGTTAGTCTTTCTCGCAGTCATACAATCAGAGCAGCAGCGAGCAGCCAGAATCTTGAGGTTACTATTCAAGAGGACCCGATTGTGCTGGCTGAGGTAACAGATCTACTGATCAAAGACGAAGCTGCACAGCTCCGTGAGCTGCAACAAATACTGTCCAGGCCCTCTTCGGAGCAGACTATGGAGCAGCCAACTACCGACATGCCCCTCTCGTTCTGTGTCAATTTAGCAATGTTCCTGGACTCCTATACAATTAGCGTGCCGCTCCTACGCTCCCTAACATACACTATAAAAGGCACAGTGGCACGCGCGACTATAGCCGCAATCGCTAAAAAGCAGATCGTTTTTGATTTTGACGTCAAGGAGAACTCGCATGATATGCAGGTCAGGCTGAATAATACACCCCAAAGCATTTCTTTGCTTCAAATACCTCCTATGAATGGCCGAATACAGAGCCAAACGACATCAAGTGAACATTCTGTCACCGTCTTCGCCTCCCTGGAACTAGTGCAGCTTGACGCGTCAGCTGTATACAGTTTACTTACAGCTCTCAATCGGCCCGAGATTTCCAACGCCATCAGCGATCTTCAGCGACAAGGTAAGATTATACAAGAACATATGCTAGAGGTTTTTGGCTCTTCGCAAACGCCTATTTCTCCCACTTCGAAGCCAGAGAATTTGGTTTTGACATACAATGTGGATGCAACTCTCGCCGGAGTTAAGATCTCTGGTAATGCACCTATTAAATCAAATTCTGAGCCCTTTGCACATCTCTCATTCTATCTTGATCGTATCCATCTTGGGGTTGCAAACAAGTTAGATGAGATTGCCATCCTGGACAATCCAGAGGTTCACATCAATTTTCGCAAGATCAGTTTCGATATAGAGAAAGGTTGGAATGAAGGCATGAGATCTTGCGGCAACCTTGCTTTTGGGGCTTTAATCACTGCTTCTACACAAGAGCTTGAAGACGGCACTAAATTAAGATCTTTCGATTTCAAATCAGATGGATTTGTGGCCAACCTTTCATCGGATACTGTCTCTACCTTTGTGGATGTCCTTGGCTATATGGGAGATAAATTCAAGGGTCTCGACCCGTCGCGGGAGCTCGAGTACTTGCGGAAATTGCGGCAATCGAAACCTCGTATTGCCATTAACGATGAGGAACCGGATACTGAAAGCGATATATTCGACTCATTTCTGGCATCTATCATGTATTCCTTTGAGATTTGCAATATTCAGATTGGCTGGCTTGTCGCTACTAGCTCAGAACAACCGCTCACAGGCCAAGAAGATTTGTTCTTATCAGTGAAGATGATAGAGTTTGCGACCCGTAAGCAGAATTCGGCGAGGCTGACTATTGAAGATCTACAGCTTCAAATGGTCCCACCAAGTCAGGATAAGGTTCAACGCTCCTTGAACTCGGCGCTGCTACCTGAAATGATCTTCAATGTTGCGTTCGTTTCCACCGTAGACGCCCGCCGGCTTGCATTTCAGGCCGTAGGCAAATCCCTTGACCTTCGCCTAACATCTGCCTTCATTGTCCCAGCTGCGCATCTGAAAGACTCAATCACTCTGTCTATCGACAACGTCCAGCGTGTCTCGCAACATTGGGCACCAATAGTGGCACGAGAAAGCGAAGGAGATAAGCCCACGAAGGAGGTGGTGGATACCAGGCGCACCATATTTGGAGGTAAAAGAGTCGAGTCTGTACTGATCGATGCCGATTTTGCTGGTGCTGTAGTGCATCTATCTGGAAAGAAACCTGAAAGGGAAGAGCAGGATGCCACTAAGTCGAGAAGTAGCCGACCTGCGTTGGCCGGGAAATATGGGCAGTTTAGCGCTGATGAGGCTGGAAGTAATACTGCACTCCGTACCCCTGGCTTGGCCTGGAAGGCCGAGTATAGGGATGATGGTAAAGAAGATGCCAGCTTACACGGGGAAATTAAGATCGAACCATCTCGCAACATGATTTTCCCCGCTGTCGTTCCTCTCATCATGGATATATCGTCGAGCATCAAGAAAGTGGTCAGTGATACTGCCCGTGAGCAAACTACTCCAGTGAAAAAACCTCCTCCTAAAACAAAGTCAAATGATGAGGAGAACATTCTCACAGCCGACCCGAGTGCAGTTTTAGGGCGTATCAAGCTAAACCTAGGTCTACGTATCTGCAAGCAAGAGTTTACACTCAGCTGCCAGCCTATAGGCAGGGTTGCCGCAACAGCACGATTTGACGATATCTATTTGACCATAAATACAGTTCACTCTACGGATCATGGCAACTTCTTTGCCATATCGGGCACTTTTAGCAAGATTCATCTGGTCGTTCAGCATGTGTATTCTCGAGAGTCTACGGGCAGCTTCGACATCGACTCAATCGTACTCTCGCTGATGAACAGCAAGCATGTCAGCGGCATTAGCGGTCTATCTGCCATCATCAACATGAGCCCAATGAAAGTCGGAATCAACGCGAAACAAGTTCATGATTTCCTACTTTTCCGCGAAATCTGGGTCCCATGGGAAATCAGGCAGGGCTCCAGTGTGCCTGTGGCTAACTCGACGAGAGAAGCGGCTTCTCAAGCTCATCTAGTGCAAAGATACCAACAAGTAGCAGCCACGGCAGCATTTCCTTGGACCGCGACCATCTCCATAAGCGCTTTAGATGTTACTGTTGATCTCGGTCAATCGCTTGGTAAACCTGAGTTTGCTATCAAAAAATTTTGGGTATCTTCGAAGAAAACATCGGACTGGGAGCAAAACTTGTGCTTAGGGTTTGAAAGAATTGGCATAAATTGCGATGGTCGGTTGAGTGGCTTTGTCACTCTTCAAGACTTCAAGCTCCGAACCTCCATAGAATGGCCGGAGCGGGAGCAAGCGCTGAATGAAACACCCAGAATTCAAGCATCCGTCGGTTTCAGTCAGTTCAAGCTGAAAGCTGCTTTCGACTACCAGGCCTTTTTTGTGGCAGATATAACGACAATGGAATTTCTTATGTACAACGTTCGGCAGCAAAAAGGCCCCTTTGGAGACCGGCTCGTTGCTATGTTCGACGGGGATGCCATGCAAGTTTTCGGTATTACTACATCAGCAGCCCAAGGCGCGGCTTTATGGAAAGCTATCCAGAAATTCATTCAGGAGCGGAGAGCCAACTATGAGACGTCCCTCCGGGATATTGAGAAGTATATGAAGCGGAGATCAACGGTCAGTCAGGCCGTCACGCAGCCGACTCCCCTTAACAAGGTGGAAAATGATGATAATAGGACAAAATCTCCCATATCTCTAGATACCGACGTCGTAGTAACGCTGAAGGTACTGAATTTGGGAGTTTTCCCTGGTACATTCTCCGATCACCAAGTTTTCAAACTGGAGGCTCTAAACGCACGAGCTAGATTTGCCGCGAGCATGGAGGAACAACGCATCCACAGCATTCTGGGGCTTACTCTTGGCCAATTGCGGATAGGTCTCGCCAGCGTCCGAGGGCCTGAAACGCCCAGAGCGGTCAAGGAAATCGAGGTTGAACACGTCGTTCAAAACGCTACAGGCTCACGTGGCGGCACGATTCTCAAGGTGCCTAAAGTCGAAGCGGTTATGGAGACGTGGCAGAGGCCAAAATCACGAAATATTCAATACAAGTTCAAAAGTGCCTTCGAAGGCAAGGTAGAGGTAGGGTGGAATTACTCGCGCATTAGTTATATCCGTGGCATGTGGGCCAACCACTCCAAAATGCTGGCCCAGGTTTGGGGTCGCGAGATTTCGACCATGTCGGCTATTAAAGTCACGGGCGTGCCGGAGCCAGAACAGGAGCGAAAGGAGGGCGAGCAGCAGAAAATTACGGCCGAGGTCAACGTTCCCCAGTCCAAATATGAATACGAGGCACTTGAGCCGCCCATTATCGAGACACCTCAGCTACGGGACATGGGAGAGGCGACACCCCCTCTTGAGTGGATTGGCCTGCACAGAGACCGGTTGCCCAACTTGACGCATCAGATTGTCATTGTTTCGCTACTGGAGTTAGCAGGCGAGGTTGAAGATGCATACTCAAGGATCCTGGGATCATCGTAAGAGTCGACTAGAAGGGCGTAATCGAATGTTGTTGTCACAGAGAATTGATAATTCGACGGGGATCACCGACACGGTATCGCATAGCGAGGTGTTTTCGGCTTTTGTTTTCGAAAAGGGGTTTGTGCATGTACAACTAGTAAAATAAGCTATACTGGCCATGCCCTGCCTGTTAGGGAAGGTTCCTCAAGAAGTATGACTTTTACATTGGCTAGTTAAGTTCTGCAGGCTCGTTTTTCACGTATAGTCATTCCAGGTCAATGTGCTTTTCTATGGACAAAAAGAAGATATGGTTGTAGCCACCAATTCCTCGAAACAACGTCAGACTCGGCGCCAGCGTGTGAGTCAGTCCGAAGGAAAATGAAGAGCGTGAGTCCTTTATCAGTCGCGACATAGCCTACCAAATAAGTAAGTCTGACTACCGCAGATTTCAGCTATTAGACGGAAATGATGACAGGAGGGGCGTATGAGCGTCCAATATACTAGGATCTTCTCTGCTCCGTGGTATCTCTACGAATATTGAGAGCAGCTTCGTTGAAGACTGCTATTTAGAATGCTAGGTCAAGGAATGCATCTCTAAGATGATAAGGGAAGTATATAGTAAGTACATATCTTCTATGCTGTATTATGTAGCCAATTGGTGGCGTTAGTGGCTTCGTGAACCCCTCCCCCTCCCCCCGTAAGGTGAAGATGTCAAGTCATACTGTGGGTCAGCAGGGCAAGTGTGGAGAAGCTTTCATTGTGGTCATACCGAAGACTTGAGTTTCGATTCAAGATGCATGGTAATTAGCTGCAGCTACATACTAGCATATAGGATCTGCACACAAACTTTATGAAAGCTTTGTCTGTGCCTATATATGCTTGCCCGGTGTTGCTTGAAAAGTCGCTCTACTAAAATAAAATTAAAAACTCCCAAGAGTTCAGACGACACAAGCGGTTCCTCGTTCTTCACAGCTTTTGATAAGTAAGTACATTGTTATATATTTCCTGTCTGGGGTTCCATTCGCTAGGAAATTGTTCTCGGATAAGCAGTGGGAGACAAAGTATCAGACCTATGAGGGTTTCAAACCCTTTTGCGGTCCTTTAGGAACAATAAAAAGGGTACTGGTTGCTTACATAATGGCCGGGGATCTACCGGGGTACATGTACCTAAGATGGTAGCTTCAGTACTGTGTGAGGTACGTACTACACACTCCACTCATGGGTGACACCACTGGTTGGTGGGGTTAGCACAAGTCGAATTTCAATTCGACATCTGCAAAAGGCGAAGGCAATGGCTGATCAAGCTGCCCCGCCTGGCAACAACCCCTCCTTCCTACTTTTTGCCTTTACATACAAATTTTCCCTTTCCCCTACCACCCGCTCTCATCCACCCGCCGCAGTCTTTTTGCCTTCCGCAACAACCCACAGCTGGTCGGTGGTTGCTTGCGACTGCTTTTCTTCCAAACTTTACTTCTTCTTCTTCCCAGGTTCGTCGCGACTCTCTACTAATTTTCATCTACTTAGGAGAAGAGCCGTGGATGATTTCAGTCGATTGAATCTACAACCCCGCTTTGCCTCTCTCCCTGAGTCCCTCATCGCGAGAGAAAACACCTGTCGCTAACACATACACGTAGTAAAGTCACCAACAAAAACACCGCCAAAATGGTCAAGTAAGTTCATCTCAACCCTTTTCTCTTCGTCTCAAGCAGCACCGTGTCCCAGTTATTCCAACGTCGACTGGTGCTCGTCCGTCTGAGCACCATCGTCGACACCCAGGAGAAAAAGACTATACCCCGCCCGGAGATAAGCCTCTACTCCCACCGCGACAATCTGCTAATCATGCGCTCTTTTTGTGCAGCTTCACGATTGACGAGATCCGGGCGCTTATGGACAAGCCGACCAATGTCCGTAACATGTCCGTTATTGCCCATGTCGATCATGGAAAGTCCACCTTGACCGACTCCCTGCTGGCCAAAGCCGGTATCATTTCCACCGCAAAGGCCGGTGATGCTCGAGCCACAGATACAAGGGCCGACGAGCAAGAACGTGGTATCACAATTAAATCCACCGCCATCTCCCTATACGGCACACTGCCTAGCGAGGAGGACCTGAAGGATGTCGTCGGACAGAAGTCCGACGGTACCGATTTCCTGATCAACCTGATTGACTCCCCTGGTCACGTCGATTTCTCGTCTGAAGTCACTGCTGCTCTCCGTGTCACTGATGGCGCCCTCGTCGTCGTCGACACCATCGAGGGTGTCTGCGTCCAGACCGAGACAGTACTGCGTCAGGCCCTGGCCGAGCGCATCAAGCCCGTTGTTGTCATCAACAAGGTCGACCGCGCCCTTCTCGAGCTCCAGGTTTCCAAAGAGGACTTGTACCAGACCTTCTTGCGAACCATTGAGTCTGTCAACGTTGTCATCTCCACCTACTTTGACAAATCCCTAGGTGACCTCCAGGTCTACCCTGAGAAGGGCACTGTCGCGTTCGGTTCTGGTCTGCACGGCTGGGCCTTCACTATCCGTCAATTCGCCATCCGTTATGCCAAGAAGTTCGGTGTCGACCGCAACAAGATGATGGAGCGTCTGTGGGTAAGTTGAACACGCTATTGAAATACAAATAACGACAAGATTGGTGCTAACGTCTGAGGTTTAAGGGTGACAACTATTTCAATGCTGCTACCAAGAAGTGGACCACCAAGGGTACACACGAGGGCAAGACACTTGAACGTGCCTTCAACCAGTTTATCTTGGATCCCATCTTCAAGATCTTCGCCGCCGTCATGAACTTCAAGAAGGACGAGGTTGCCAGCTTACTAACGAAGTTAGAGCTCAAGCTGCCTGCTGAGGACAAGGAAAAGGAGGGCAAGCAGCTCCTCAAGGCTGTCATGCGAACTTTCTTACCTGCTGCTGATTCTCTCTTGGAGATGATGATTCTCCACCTTCCTTCTCCCGTCACTGCCCAGAAGTATCGTGCCGAGACTCTGTACGAGGGTCCCCCCGATGATGAGGCGGCTATTGGTATCCGTGACTGTGACCCTAAGGGTCCTCTCATGCTCTACGTCTCTAAGATGGTGCCAACTTCCGATAAGGGTCGCTTCTACGCTTTCGGCCGTGTCTTCTCTGGTACCGTAAAGTCCGGTATCAAGGTCCGCATCCAGGGTCCTAACTACACTCCTGGCAAGAAGGAGGATCTTTTCATCAAGGCCATCCAGCGTACTGTTCTGATGATGGGTGGCAAGGTCGAGCCCATCGACGACATGCCTGCTGGTAACATTGTCGGCCTTGTTGGTATTGACCAGTTCTTGCTCAAGTCCGGTACCCTCACCACCCTCGAGACTGCCCACAACCTCAAAGTCATGAAGTTCTCCGTGTCACCTGTCGTCACTCGGTCCGTCCAGGTCAAGAACGCCCAGGATCTTCCTAAGCTAGTTGAAGGTCTGAAGCGTCTGTCCAAGTCTGACCCTTGCGTCTTGACCTCTACTTCCGATTCTGGTGAGCATGTCGTTGCTGGTGCTGGTGAGCTGCACCTCGAGATTTGCTTGAAGGATCTCGAAGAAGACCACGCTGGTGTTCCTCTCATTTTCTCTGATCCCGTTGTCCAGTACCGAGAGACTGTTGGTGCCAAATCCAGCATAACCGCTCTATCCAAATCCCCGAACAAGCACAACCGTCTGTACATGGTTGCCGAGCCTATGGCAGAGGAACTTGCCCAAGCTATTGAGGAAGGCAAAGTCTCTCCTCGTGACGATTTCAAAGCCCGTGCCCGCGTGCTAGCCGATGACTTTGGTTGGGATGTCACCGATGCCCGCAAGATTTGGTGCTTTGGTCCTGATGGCACAGGTGCCAACTTGCTAGTCGACCAGACCAAGGCTGTGCAGTACCTAAACGAAATTAAGGACTCAGTCGTCTCAGGTTTCCAGTGGGCTTCCCGCGAGGGTCCGATTGCTGAAGAGCCGCTGCGTTCCGTTCGCTTCAATATTCTTGATGTTACTCTTCACGCTGATGCTATCCACCGTGGTGCTGGCCAGATCATGCCTACCACCAGACGTGTGCTGTATGCCTCTACACTGTTGGCCGAGCCTGCTCTGCAGGAGCCTGTCTTCCTGGTTGAAATCCAGGTGCCTGAGGGTGCCATGGGCGGTGTCTATGGTGTCCTGACCCGCAGGAGAGGTCACGTCTTCAACGAGGAGCAGCGCCCTGGTACTCCTCTATTCAACATCAAGGCTTACCTTCCCGTCATGGAGTCTTTCGGATTCAACAGCGACCTTCGACAAGCGACCTCCGGCCAAGCCTTCCCCCAGATGGTGCTCGACCATTGGCAACTCCTACCTGGTGGTTCACCTCTCGACAAGACCTCCAAGGTCGGCCAGATCGTGGAGACCATGCGAAAGCGCAAGGGTATTAAGGTCGAGGTACCGGATGTCAGCAACGTAAGGTTCCATTCCCCGTTCAGAGTTGGTAACAAACCACTAATACAAGATCACAGTACTACGACAAGCTGTAAAGGATTATCCACTCTATCTATAGACTACGACCTCACGCCAATCTTGGCGAATATCATAAGGCGACTCGGTGCATTGATCGAGCGTTTGGGGATGATGCGGGGTGTCCGAGATCGGCCAGGATTGATCTGCGACCGTGGATATAGAAAAGCTATACGAGGATACTGAGCGTGGAACCTTGACTGTGTCGTCCAGCCAACTGGTTTGCTTGTAGTTTTGACGCGATTGATAATGAATTAGACGAACATTTCTAAATATGAGAAAGCGATAAGCAGTTTTTGACCCCGTAGAAGAAGTAATTGTTTCGCCAGGCAGAAAGTGCAATCTAGTGTCAGTTCAGTATAAGTGTGGGTGCTTCTAGCTCTTCATATCTCGGCAAGAACAGCTGAAAGGAGTCTCAACACCATGTTCTACGCCACGCAGACCTCCATCATCACAAAAACTCTTCACTCCTATAAATGCTTTTCTCGTCACGTTACAGCTGCGTTGGCTCGTCCCTTTTCGCTATTCACGGTCTAAGCCAACTTCGGCCCAGACAATACCTGTCGGTAAAGGAAATATTTGACTCAAGATTTGTAATAGATGGGGGAATACCAACGATAGGTAGCATAGGAGTTTTCGTTTTCCGTTTAGGAACGAATGCGAATATAACATGCATACTACCCTGCATTGTATGTACATATATGCACGGTGATTGGTTAACACGCACCCATACTCTTGAGTCAGTTCGTCGTAGGCCACTTATATTTCCTTCATATTCTCTTTACATTAGTTGCACAAACGTATATATGTAATATCAAACCCATTTTCCAGACACGGGCACCATTTATAGCAGCGAAGACACAAACCAGATGCCTACTGAAACGGGTGAATAAGCACCGAAGAAACAAATAATGATGGCATCGAAAACACACTACCACCTTCATCATAATGTCTCCTCACACCTCCGCTGGTCGCGGACAATACCCCCCGCTCTCACCGTGCCGTCTGGTGCTGAGATCACGCTCGAACTGCCTGATGGCGGCGGAAACCAGAGTATGTAGCTTTACATCCTGTCTTGTACTACTATTATGTCGTACTTCTTGATCCGGTCAGCCGCTTCTGGCTTCATAAAGGGGAGTGGGTCTCAGATTGCGATTCAAAGCTTCGAACCGTTCCCCTCTTCTACATGGTCCTACAAGCGTGTACAGGTAGAATAGAAAGATAATCAAGAAGCACTGGTCACACGACTTACTTCTAGTCGGATATTGATCTAACGCTCGGTGTCATATCACTAACGTCTGCTTTTTAACAATAATAAAAGTTACCCGTGAAAACGCCGCAGCGGGCACAGCCCTCGCATCTTTCGACTTAAGCAAGGCGGACCCAGGCGTAGGGCCGATCTTCGTGGACGGCGCCGAGCCTGGCGATGTGCTGCGCGTGGATTTCCTCGGGCTCACGCCGTCCGTGGATTTCGGGTGGACGGCGATATTCCCGGGCTTCGGGCTGCTGAGCGAGGACGCCGAGTTCTCGTTCTCCGAGACCAAGGACGAGAAGGGAGAGGTGAAGAAGCACGGTGTGCTCAAGATCCTCGACCTCGGCGTCGAGGGCCGGGAGGGCTTCGTCGCAGATAGGGGGTACCTCGTATTTAGAAAGGGGGTAGTAGGGGGAGAAGGGAAGGGGAGAGAGGAGATCAGGATCCCTTACCGTCCTTTCTTAGGCCTCGTCGGCGTCGCTCCCGCCGAGGGCGAACATCCCATGATCCCGCCGCGAGACACGGGCGGGAATATAGATACACGCTGGCTGGGCGTCGGCAGCTCCCTGTATCTTCCGGTCAAGGTGCCCGGGGCTCTGCTCAGTCTTGGGGATGGCCATGCGGCACAGGGCGACGGCGAGGTCTGCGGTACGGCCGTCGAGACGCGCATGCGCGCCAGAATCAAGGTCACGCTTGAGAAGGGCAGGGACAAGAGCTGGGTGAAGAGTCCGTGGGTGCTGACGCCCGGGCGGGATGGTGCGGCGGCAGGGGCGAAGGCAGAAGCAGAAGCAGACCGTGCGGACAGAAAAGACGAGGGGAGGGAGTTCATGTGTCTCGGCGTGGACAGCGATCTCCGCGAGGCCACGAGGAAAGCCGTCCGTGGTGTCATTGACTGGCTGGAGGCCGAGAAGGCGCTCGACAGAATCGAGGCTTACATGCTTGTCAGCGTCGCGGGACTTTTGCGTATGTGTGAGGTTGTCGATATGCCGAATTATGCGATTGGCTGTGCAGTGCCTTTGGATATCTTCGTTCCTTCAGAGGGCTGAGGACGCCAGAGTATCTACGGTTGATACGAGGTTTCTGTGTGTGTGTGTGTATGTGTGTATATATGATTGAAAGTTTCTCCACTTGTTAGCGATCTCTTATAAATACTGCTTGTAAATACTGCCTGTTTTCTTTGATGTTACTGACAGCCGCGGGCTGTGCCTGCTTTCTTGCATCATTGTTTACCCCTTACAAAATCGTCCATAGATACCTCGTCATTGGCGGATCGGCCCTTCCACCACGACATCCAACTCAGACGGTAACTTCTACCTTCTCACAGGCGCTCTTGCTACTCCTGACGGAAGAAAGTAACAAGCAACAACATAGGCGTGAAAGAGGCAATGAGCCATGTCTCTTTTCTTCTTCAGCACACCCTGGCACGTCCCCTTCAAAGCGTCTTTGGAGTCGATGTACGTATTCCAGAACCGTTTTGAACATCTTGGTTCTTGGTTTTCAATATATCCCTCACTCTGGCTTTACTTTGCTTCTCGTCCGACTTGAAGATGGCGACCACCACCATTTTCGACTCCTCCAAGGCCCCATCCCTTGGTAGATTTGGTATTGGCCAACCCACGCCTATGTCTGCTCAATCCCCCCTATCTCTGGCTCCGAATCCGGCACCACAAACCAACAGTCCTAAGCTTGGTCCGTCAGATCACGAGAACGAGCATTACCGCCTTCTAACCAAGGGAGAATGGCTCCAATTTTGCCGCAGCGTCGGCATTCTCAAGGACGAGGAGAGCGAAGAGGTCATCCGTGCCACGAGCCGAGTCTGGCCGCCATCAGGCTTCAAGGACGGCTTATATAGCGATATACTGTTTGAGGTATGTAATTAAGAGCATTATTTTTCTCTCTTCAATGGCGTTTCCAGGCAAAATTGTTTGCCAAGTGAATCTTCTATTGTTCATTCCTGCATGCTCTCGAAATCACTGCATAATTCACTCCACGAAGCATTAACTAACTCTCAAATTATGCAGAAGGCCAAATTTATGTATTGGTATCACATCCTCAGCGTGATTCGTTGGGTTCTGATGCTGCTTCAACTGGCGTTGAGTGCTGTCTTGACGGCTCTCGGAGCCACGTCTAGCAAGAACGGGACTGCCATCGTAAGCAAAGCCATACTCCGTATGCATATACGCACTCTATCTAGTCGTCCCGAGTTCCGCGGTTAGATACTTGTATACATAACACATGATAGGACCCTTTTACTGACAAAATCTGAAACACAATCTAGACAACTATCGCGGCCATCAACACAAGCGTGGCGGGAATCCTCGCACTCATGCACAATAGTGGGCTACCGGACCGCTACCGATCAGACCGCAACGAGTTCTACAAGCTCGAAGAATACATTAAGGCCATCGTGGACACGGGGCTTGTGCCCGTCGACCACAGTGTGAATGATGTCCTCGCCGGCTGCTTCGAAATGTTCCAGACCGCGCTCCAGGTTCGATCCTTGCATGACCTAGTAGACCGCTCGTGCAAACAATCTAATGTATTGCTCTAGACCGTCCAGAATAATATCCCAGCTTCATACACCCCAGCTGCAGGCGCAGGCAAGACTGGTATTACAGCTACGTCTACACCTGCAAGAATGTCGCAGGTAGCACAGACCATCGAACCTAAGAAATAAGAGCGTGGCTTTGACTGATAGTAATCCGTGATTAAAGTTTGAAACTTTGGAGGAGAAGTGAGAGTCTCTTGTTCGCATCTCCTTTTATTTCTGATTTTTGGAGGCCGACACTGAACGATTACATGGGAGCCCTGAAGTGCTGTTATAAGGCGACATCGTATCGAAAGAATTTGGACGAGCGTTTTGCTGTTAGCGTTCACCGCGGTGTAGGATGCGTAAATGGTCAGCATATTTGATAGATTACGGGCGCAGGCGAGAGGAATATTTATCACAAAGTACTTCATGTTCTTAATACCTCAGTCATATGGAAATGGAACGTACATGGCACAAAATACGCTTTAGCAGCAATAAACACTGCTTTTAAAACGCTCGTGTGCTTGATGTTTAATGGTGTGAATCATTAGCAGCTTCTAGATCGATATGACTACAGGTACGTTGATTAGAAATGGGGTCTAGAGATACTATCTATACTTGTTCATACTTATCCTCAGGTCCGCAAGCTTTTAGAATACCATCACTCAGATCCCACCTTCTAACGGTTGAGAGAAAGTATGAGGCCTAAATAGTTTGCTCTGGAACCCGTAGAGCTATGTTGCCGGTGAGCTCTCATTCCATTGTTCGACGTGGTCACAGAGGTCCCGAGGTACTCTTATTGCTTCTTAAGTGATTATCCGTGTGGATTAGCAGTATTAGATTACTTTAAAGGTGTCACATTAGCCTGAGTATTTATAATTGTACACTTCAAGCGGATTCAGTATTAGACGGGATATACGAGGATTCTCGTCCCAATATTAAATGACTTCAAAGTCATACATCGGCTTGATACAGGATTCAGCCCCCGAGGTCATAAATGAGTAGAGACGGGCAGCCAGTAGCTGGCTATTTCGTATGTCATAAAGGCTGTCGGCCAAAACACTTTCTTGATTATATGTTCAAGGTGAAATTGTGCCTGGCGAGATCTTATTCGTTCAGAGTAGCATGCTGGTAGTTAGCAACCCACTTGAGTGCATGCCAGTGTATCTTAGACACTACTTTCATCGTTAACCCAGCCATTGCTAGTGGTTTATGCGAAATAGAGCGTAAATATTGAGTAACTGTCGCATAGCGATCCAAAGGTCCCAGCGGCTAATTCATTAACCTCTATGTTGCTCTTATGACACCTTATCTTACTAATCACATAAGACTATATTTTCCATCGTCATCGCGTTATCTATTTGTCTTAAGTTTGGCGGAACTGCTTCTAAAAAGACTCCATTTGCCATGGTAATGAGTAGACAAGGAGCCCACGCAACCCGGTCTTTTTGTGCCTTCTATGATTTATGTAGCTCGATAAATTCTTATGGCGCAACCATTTACCTCCAAAAAGTAATATCGCTTAGTATATCATCTAGACAGTGTCCTAAACGCCAGATCATGCAATGAGTTTCAGCCGAACTCCTCGTAGAACCTCTTGATGCAAAATAGCCGTGATGCTCATCTCTCATGTTTTACCAGCCAGAATCGGGTCCAAAGTGGCTCCCGTTTGATACCGTACGGTATGCGCAAGCTTGCCAATCGCAGCCTTGTTTGTAAACTTCGGTTCCCCACCAGCTGAATCCTTCCATCCAGCCTGGATAGATGAATCCAAAGAAAACCACCACAATTCCGAAGGCTAAGCCTGAATCCAGTGCTGCGCTTAGTGTCATTGTGTACTTCGCCCACCATGCACTTGCTCGATTCTTAACCAAGTAGTTGAAAACGTAACAAACCACTGCCCACACTGAGAAATTGAGACCCGTTGCTGGAGGAATCCAGCTAAGTGACCCAAACAACACCGGAAGGTTGATCTTTCGAACTATACTGTTCTTCTTCCTGCGAGCGTAAAGCCACAGAGGAATTGGGGCGACAGCACCGATCAAGAAGCACCATACCAAAGGATGATATGTAGCGTTGGGCCCGAAGAATTCGGCTGGTCCGACTACACCCCATAAAATAGAACCATTGAAGTGGACACGAGCAATCGGACAGGTGAAACCATTGATGGCCGAAGGCGTACAGATTCCCGGAACGTTGCGAAACATCCAGTTGAGAACGGCAATTTGTGTAATCGACGAGATAATGGTCGCCACCATCTGGACCCAGAACAGAATCCTTGGAGGGATCTTCATGTAATGCCCCAATTTCAGATCGGCGGCGAATTTGATACCTTGCGCAGAGGAAATATATCCGTACGTAACGAACACCATATTCGCGACTGGTCTCCCCGGAAAGACGGCGCCACAGATCAACTGGCATATAAGATAGATGCTGCTGTGCTGATTTGTCACTGCCATGACAATACCAATGGGTATGAAGAGTACGGCACAAATTCCCAACGCAAGTAATAGGCCATACCAAGGCAGATGAACGGGATAACTAGAGATGGTGGCATAAGCTCCCTGGTGGGTGAAAAAAAAAAAGAATTATGGGCGGGTCACCTACTATTCAACAACAAAAACACCAATTGCCATCATTGAAACAAACGTTAAGAGATACCAGTAAATTGGCGCGTCTCTATACCTCTTCATAAGGCGATTGTGGACATCCTCGCGGCTAAGCAGGTCATCGATATTCGAGCTTGACGCTGCGATACTCTCGCTCGTCCTTCGAAAGAATGCCACCCCATTGCCTTCGCTGTCTAAAGGTTGATAGGCCGCCTTATCTTCTTCCCCCACCTCTTTCAAAGATCTCTTCCACTGAGTCCATATATCTTTTCCGTGCCAGCAAGCCGTATGTGTTAAGAGCGATGCCAATCCAGCAAATTGAAGTCCATAGCTAAGCACATAGGTGATGGGCAAGTAAACTCGACTATAGTTTGAATAGGCCGCCCTGTCGAAAGTGAAATCAGGTGTAAGGATCTTGCCCACGTCATATATATGGCCAGTGTTATCGAACACTGATGCCGAGAGTATGGGCATATACGAGGAATAAAATAGGTTGCAATAATATGCGATCGGCGCAATGATCCACATAACTATAGCTAAGCCGCCGATGACATTCATAGCGGCCCAAAAGGGTGTGAGCAGAGGAGAACCGATATAGGCAATTTGCGCCCAATCAAATGTGATTGGAAATAGCCCTAGGCCAGAGACCACTCCAAACAAATTTGCTACGACAACATTATTGGGGGCAAACCAAGTGATCATGTTGAAGTAGCTAAGTGCTGGCATCAACAATCCCGGGAGAAAGTAGAAGAGAAAGGCACAGGTCCATACGACATAAAAGAAATTCCACCTGCTGATCCTCCAGCCGTTTGCTATTTCGTTTTGCTCTTTGTGAAGCGTGGTAAACATGGCTGCCGACATGAGAGTACCTGGCCAAATCATGCCACTCGGGCGTACCAGAAATCTTCTCGTCAGTCCGGCAAACGTGTACCCCAATATTTGCGTCGATAGAGTAAGTAAGAGCTGGTAGAGTATGCTGGCATCTTGCTTATAGAACTGGGTCTGCTCAACAATAATGTCGGTTGCAAATGCGAAACCGAAGGAAACGTTACTGCTCACATAGACGCAGCTGTGCTCTTTCTCGTTCCAATACCCTTGAGCAAACCAAAGCCGTAACCGTTGCGCACGGTTCTTCTTCACTTCTTGAAGAGACGCTGACGATTCCGCATTTGCCGTTATGGGATATGTGCGAACACCATCTACAAATTCCTCTGGGGGGTCATCTGGTCGTTTAAGCAGGTAATCCCATAAGAGTCCTAACGGATGTACAAGAAGCAAAGCTATGACAGGAGTAATTGCAACACTGGGGTATCGTAAAGAGAAAAATAGATTTGTTGAGGATCCGAGGACTGAGAATAGGCCAGACAGTATCCACATGCGAGGAGTATTGATGGATAAAGCAATATTATCAGTGGGCGCGACAGAAGCGCGCACTTGGGGATAAGGCGAATTATCAGAAGGGTCCTCATCGTTTTCTTGGCTAGCAATATCGTCATTGTCATTGGGATCGCCGTATCCATTAACCGTAGAGTTATCGGACTTGTCGTCAGTTAGAATATCATTCAGTAGGGCAGTATCGGTAATGCCGAAGCGGCCCTCGAGACCGCCAACGACGGTCGAACCACCAATTTCCTCTGATTGACTTCTTCGTCTGCGACTGAGAGACGACATGCTCGTATGAAAAGCGAGAGAGCGGCTCGTGCTGGCGGACTGGCGCCGCCTTGAGTGTGTCGACTCCGTGCTGTGCCTAGACAGCAGGACAGCAACATCGCGGTGGTTATCCTCGTCGTCTCCGTCTTCGGGGTGAATGGGTGCTGCACCATATGACCCTGTACCGAAGCCCGGCGAAGAGCGCAAAAGAAGTGGTGCTTCGGACATGTTCCGGGACCCTCGGCGGTCGTCAACGGCTAGCGGGCTGTCCTCACCTTGAAAGTCGGAGGGATGAGAATCATGACTTGAGCCGTAAAGAGGGAAAGTTGTGTCAGCTGGGGTCGAGCTGAACAGGGCATCAGCTACAGGTGAGGAAGTCGGAAACGGGTCTGATCTGTCCAGGTTCGGCAACGTGTGGGCAGCTGCGGTGGAGCTGGACCGGGGGGTTTTTATAGATTTGGTGGGTTGAATGGCTTCCAACAGAAAAGCTTGACCGGTTCGGGGGTCGGGTGGCAAAGACGAGGAGTCATGATGGCTTTTCGCAGGTGCACGAGGCATTAGTTCGTCGTAGGTTGGACGAAAAGAGAAGGACAGTGGAGTGATTGACGGAGAGCAGCTTATACTGTACAGTGTATGATAAGATGAAGGCGCTCATGATAGGACGATAGGTGGCACGAGGGGCTGGACTCACGTAACGTGAGCAGGTACGGAGTACCTGTATCAGCTACGAAAAGAAGGATTAATCCAGAGCATCTTACCTACCATTACCTAACTTGACTAAGCGGCGTAAGTGCAACAACGCATTATAGGTATGTCTGTGGGGGACCCTGGTCTAAGGTTGCAAACTGCAAGTTGCAAGTTTATACGTGAATAAGAAAAGTCAAAGAAGACATATGGGTTGTAGCGTGATGATGTCAGGTTGGAGATTGATTAGATTGATGGATTAGATAATGCCAGCAACGAAGGTCCGCGGTCGGTCCCTTGTCGCGTATGTGGTGCAGATATTCCCTTGCCACCACAAGCCTTATTCATTCGCCAGGTTTCGTCGGGAAGGCGTACAGTCACCTACAGTACCTAGGTATAGGCAGACCAGGGACCTTCCTTTGCCCTTAATGTTACTAATACCGCCAAATTCTATTCATTGGGTACCTACCTTATGAACCACCATACAGTGCCTGCTGGTGGTCTGAGAACCAGTCTAATAGGTGGTTACCTTTTGTGGGATCTATTGGAATTATCGCCGGCAGACTCCACATCAAGCCCGTTCATCTTTACTTGAGGGGGCAGAGTGGGCTATAGTCATCTTTCTTTCTTTCTAGCCTTGTCACGACGTGATCATCAGCTAGATTAGAAAACGAATGTTCGTATAGTACATCTGGCAAAAAGCAATCGCACTGTGATGCCACCTGCAGATATGCACATGCCTATGTATCTTGGTACACAGGTAGCTCCACAACGGGACGCGGAAATCCCCTCATCCATCCACCCACGATATCCATATTAGAGGATGCCGAACGACCAGCAGCAACAACCCGAAATGAATTCAGTGACGCTTCGTGCCGCCAAAGATCAGCTGCGCACGCTGATGAAACAACGGCTATCTAAACTCTCCCAAGACACTATATCATCTCAGAGTATGTAAGCCTGTAACCCGAACATCGCGAGTGACCTATTAATCGCAATCATGGTCTAGGCAATGCTGTCTTTGATACCTTAACAAGCTTCAAGCCATACAAGGATGCAAAAACAGTTGGTGTGTACCTGTCAATGCCTGACGGTGAGATCCAAACAGACTCTATCGTCAGGCACGCTCTAGCCTCTGGAAAGCAGGTGTTTGTCCCATACCTCCATAAGTCCGGTCTACCTCTCGGTGAAGGGCCCGTTCGATTGATGGATATGGTAAGTCTCAAGGGTATCCAGGATTACGATTCCTTACAGAGAGATAAGTGGGGCATTCCGAGCGTCGATAGTTCTACTGTCTACGAGCGGCAACGCAGCGTCGGTGAATTAGATGGGAAGAGTTCGGCCGATGTTTCCCTCGACCTAATCCTTCTACCCGGAGTGGCCTTTGATGTTGACCCCGGCACCGGCGCTGTTCGCAGACTCGGCCACGGGAAGGGCTTCTACGACTACTTCTTGCACCGTTATGCTTTAGCCACCAAAGCGGGAATGACTTCATCAAATAGTGGCCCATCTGTATTGCTATATGCTCTAGCTCTCCAGGAACAGCTTCTCTCCCCTACTTCAGGGGAGGCTATACCTGTCGGACCTCATGATCAACCAATAGATGGCATCCTCCTTGGGAATGGCCAAATTAAACAGTCTGCTGACAGTAGCAGAGGCTAGAACAAGTATGCTAGTCGTTCAGATAGGTCTATTGTCCTTTTAACCCAAGTCTGCTCACCATGACATCGGTCGTGAAGGTTGATACTACTCCTTGATTTGTTGTAGAAACTCTCTTTTCGTGATCGAAGTGCCCCTCACCATGCACAGTTGTTTGTAATCACACAGCTTCTTGAATCAATGACACGTTATCACCCTTCAACAAGATTTGTCCTAAACAGAGTCAGTCTCTGAGCCTGTTGCTTGAGGCCTATGCCGATAGAACGTACCCAAGTGTCTTCTCTTCTCCTCTGGGTTCGTTTTCGTGATCTGCTTTACTTCGACCGCATCGTCTACTACGAGGTTCATGAACTCATCGAAACCCTGGTAACATCCTGTGTTAGTCGCGGCCAGATAGCGTATAGCAGGTAGATTGAGCAGGGAGCGTACCCTAATCTTGCCCTCGATCCTGATCGACAGCTGTTCGTAAAGCCAGATTTTAACGGGCGCATGGCTCTGAAGTAGCTTAAAGATGAAGTTAATTGGTGGGAGCAAGACCTTGCGTCCACCACCACCGCCGCGACCAGTCATTTTGTCGGTGGGTTCCGCGTTGCGTTCGCTGCGAGCAGGTCACCGAGAAGGTCCAAGAAGTGAAGCTAGGCTGTAATTTGGGAGAAGGTGTTGCACGTGGGGTTGACTTGAACAGTTTAGAGCACACGAGGTTTTGACGGTGACGAACCTTGGCAAGGCTGTGAAGGCTGATGAGAACTATCATTTCACTGGTAGATGCCCCACCAGAATACCCACGTCTGGCCAATCAAATTTGATTCACACTGCTGATTTCGCATTTTTGTTTGGTGCATAAGTGGTCCAAATGAGCTTAATTAGCAACGTGGAGAGGTAGATGCAGCAACCGCAGAGACCAACGCCACACCATCACCCCTCAATCTTAAGCAGAGAGAAGCAACATACCTGAGCCACACCTGCTAAACTCTCCTAACGACAGAGAACGACGCCATTTGCGATACATACATTATTTTTATTGGCCCCTCCTTTCTTCCTGCTTGTGATCAAGCTACCAACTTCCACTCCCATCTTCCTACCCTCATTCAGCAAGCCTTGTCGCCTACCTAACAACTCTAAGGACAGCCCTGCATCTAAACATTTTGCCAACGCTGGCGCATCTATTTTACATCGCATCTTTTTCTTTGATCCCTTCCTTGTGCTCCTTGCGGGTCGTGCAGGGCAGCAACAGCTGCCGCCGTCATTCTGCGTGCCCACCCCACAGCTCTTGACCTGAGCAAATTCAGGTTGCGCATTATGGCTACGAACGGCGCGCAGCAGACTTTCGTTCTCGAAGATGTGCTTCAGGCCATGCTGACTATGCGGGGTGGGGACTCGGACAGGAAGGAGAGGGCTACCAAGTATCTGGGAGAGTTCCAGAAGTCGGTTCGTGCATAATGAGATATGACGGGCGATAATATTCTTGAGAATGCTCACCAAGATTACAGACAGCCGCATGGGCCGACACCATCAGCATCCTAAAATCCACCGCCGACCCTGCCGATAAGCTCTTCGCTGCGACCACTCTCAAGGGAAAGGTGCGATCCTCCCCACCCTATTGTTGTGTGAAGGCACAATCCACTAACCAGGCGATCTGAAACCAGATAACATTTGACCTTCAGAGTCAAGTTCCTCCTAGCGAGATCTTGGCCGTGCGCAACCAGCTCTTAGAGCTCCTGCAGCTATATGCGCCCGGCCCTAAACCGATAAGAGTCCAGCTCTGCGTATGTTTGGCAATCCTAGCCATTCAGATGAAGGAGTGGAAGGATGTATTGGCTGTAGTGGTATCCTCGCTGGGCAATCAAGTCGAAAGCCATGCCTGTATACTGGATTTCCTCAGAGTTCTACCAGAAGAGGTGACCGAGGGACGCAAAATCACCTTGACAGTACGTGGATCGAGACACACCAGCACGACCTCTGCCTTGTCATTTTCGGCGGCGCTCCGTGGTGGGACGACACGCGTTGGATCATAGTCTAATCGGTTCTCGTCTAGGAAGAAGAACTCAGCCAGAGGACAACAGAGCTTTTGGCAGACAATGCACCACAGGTGGTCCAGCTTCTCATCAGCTATGCCCAGTCGTCTCGTAAGTACATGCTACAGTTCCTGTGTTCTGTTCATTTTCCAGCTAACTCTCGGGGCTGATAGCGACAGCCGCAACTAATCCGCAACTTTTCGAATGCATAACATCATGGCTACGTGAAGTTCCTGTCAACGAAATCATCAACTCGCCTCTGCTGGATTTCATCTTCCGCGCCATGGATACGGATGCATCTATGCAGGCAGCCGCGGAGTGTATCTCGACGATTGTCAAAGAAACGAGAGAGGTCGACGAGAACATCGATACAATACAAGTACTTTTGCCGAGAATTCTAGCTTTACGACCCAAAATCCAAAAGTTCGTCGACGAAGATGACATTGAGTCGTACAAATTTTTGACTAGGGTATTTGCCGAGGTAGGCACCGCATGGGTTGTCGCCATCGCTCGTGAGACCAGTCATTTCAGGCCGTTGGTTGAAGCTATCCTTGAATGTGCCGCAAGGGACAAGGATCGAGACGTCATCGACAATACTTTCGATTTCTGGTACGAGTTGAAGCAGTACCTTGTTATTGATCGATATATTCAAGCAAGGCTGGAGCTTGTAGACGTTTATTCTAAACTTGTCGACATACTACTAGGACACTTACAATTCCCAGAAGCGGAATCTGGTAATGAGAAGGACTTGTTTGACGGAGACCGAGAAGCAGAGGAAAAATTCCGCGAATTCCGGCACCAGATGGGTGACACCCTCAAAGACTCGTGCGAAGTTATGGGAGTCACCGAGTGCCTCACAAAGGTGCTCGATGCCATTAAAGTCTGGATGCAGAAGTACGCCAGTATGGCAACCGACGTCAATGTGCCACATTGGCAGAAACTAGAAGCGCCGCTATTTGCAATGCGAGCAATGGGCCGTATGGTCGATAAAGACGAGAACATTGTCCTTCCGCAAGTCATGCCACTGCTTGTACAGATGCCAAGTCATGAGAAGCTGCGCTTCGCCACGATTATGGTGCTGGGTAGATACACAGAATGGACTGCCGAACATCCTGATTTCCTAATGCCCCAGTTCAACTACATCGTTTCATCATTTGGAACCGGTTCGAAAGAGATTCTCCAGGCTGCTTCTATGGCGCTCAAGTACTTCTGTACTGACTGCAAGCATCTATTGAGCGAGCAGGTACTTCAGTTGCAGCAGTTCTATGAACAAATCCTTGAAAAAGTCCCAGGAATTAGTCAAGAAGAGATCACCGAAGGAGCTGCGACCGTTGTCTCAGTACAACCAAAGAGTGAAATATACAAGCTCCTCAAGCTGTTCTGCGAACCATTAGTTCAAAGACTAATGATCAAAGCAAATAACGCGGTAGACCATGAGGGAAAACTCGCAGTTGCCGACCACTTGCAGTTAATTACGCTGTTTGCACAGATTGTTACTATCGTTCCTCCCGTTGAGAAAGGGGAAGAAGACCCCGCGATCAAGTATTGGCAGGAAGTTTTCCCGATTTTAGCCAAAGTCTTGACGAACTTTCTCGATTTTCCCCCAATCTGCGAAAGAGTTTGCCGTTGCTGGAGGTTGATGGTAATAGCTCATAGAGGAGCCATGGCGCCAATCTTGCCAGCTATGGCAAACGAGCTTGCAAACGGGTTTGCTAACTCCAGACAAGGTTGTTTCCTGTGGGTTACTGGAGCGATTCTTCGGGAATTCTCTGATGATCGTGAGCACGTTGAGCCAGCCATGACGGAGAATATCTATGCGTTTTTCGAAGCGCAAGCAACGAATGTCCTGCGGTTCATTAGTGATCTCACCCCACAGGAGCTGCCTGATGTTACAGAAGACTTCTACCGTCTCGTGGTTGATGGGCTGCTCTACTATCCTCAGAAGTTCATCCCTTCACCACTCTTCAGCCCCATCTTCGAAGCAGCAATATCTGTGTTGGTGCTAGAGCAGCGCGAGCCCCTATCAGCTACGCTCCACTACATCCGCGATGTTTTAGCCTGGGGGGCCGGCTATTCGCCGACGGCAAATGAATATCTTCCGCCGCCAGTCGTCGAGCAACTGAGAAGCATCGTGAAGGCACTTCTGGTAGCGCAAGGCGAGATGTTGGTTAAGCGCATCCTCGCCGGCATGATGATCACCTTCCCTGGGGACTGTTTTGCCGACGCTAGTGGCGCATTACTCACATTATTTGAGATACTACCAGAGCAGACTCTCGCGCAGGTCGACTCAACTCTTCGCTTGCTCCCGGGAGGAACTATCACCCTAGCTGAGGTTGATCGCCTCACTACGAAGATTAAGGGCAGACTGAACGCCGACGATACCGGTGATGTTCGACAAATCCGTTCCCTCATGCAAGACTTCACGAACACGTATCGTAGGAGATATGTCGCCCCTCGAGATGGGTTGGGCCAATTAGAAGGTTCTCGCTTCCGTTTCGACGGTTAATAGCTACGGCTTACGAAGAGCCATATCGTGGGCGAGTAGTGCTTGTAGCGTGATCGTGCCATAGCGCGAATGCTCAAGGTACTCTCTAGTTGTAGACTCCAAAATGATCTTAGAAGTCCAAGATGAAACCTCAGGGTTGTTAAAGAGACCGAAAATCTCTTCAATGGAGGCTCCGGTACTGATAATCATCTCTTTAAGATGCGTAATGGCATGGAGTGCGTAGGGACTATGAAGGGAATACCTGTCTCAGCTAGATTAGTTTTTGGAGTATGTGCCGAACAATCTGGGTTGTTACATTGACCGACAAAAGCTGGCAGACCTGAATGACAAGATACAATCCTTTCCGTGCTATAGAAGCACCTATCTGCACTGAATATGGCACACGAGCCGTAAGCAGCCGGTTATCTCTACTAAGCAGATAACAATTGAGTAGCACATGGCCGGCATCCTTTGATTGGCATGCAACCTCCCAGTCCATTCGCCGAGGAGAGAAAAGAAAGGACACAAAGAAAGAGGTGCAAATATTTAATGTAGGGCAATTTCACAAAAATAGCAAGACAAGCCCCGTTGATTATGAGTTACTTAAAACGGTATTACTTAAATTGAAATAGTTGAAAACAGGCTCAACGCTACTTATCTACTCTCGCTACTATGGTAACCTATGAAGCCAAACTCTGGTCTTTACAACGTTGCTTAATACATCATGTAAGTGTTTACATAAAAGGCTGCCTTCGCCATTGTCAGTCCCCAAAATGTCATCGAATTGTAACTCTATTTCGTAAGTACTACCTTCCGTCATGGAACTCTGGCAAGAATATTGCCTTAGCAAGGAAACGGTTTACCGTCTAAGAATATCATCTGCTTTTCGATTATGAGATCCTTCTTAAGAGCTGCCCAGATCGCGGGGCCTTTCACCCGACCCAGCACAGAGTCGGAGGGCAGCTCTATGACTAGCTTCTCGGGAAGATCACAGGCGAGCGCGTTCCCGAGAAAGACGAGGATGGCGATGCTTACGTCCGGGCCGATCTCCTGCCTATCAAGCATTTGTAGCGCTTCCCTGAGAAGGAAGGATAGTGCTGCATCGCTAAGGGGAGGAAATGCCGGCCCCGGCCCGCCGATACATTGGCATAGTGAGAGAACATGGAGGAACTTCCATCCGATATTGTCTTGCCGCCGCGTGAAGGTTGCTCGGCAGCCTGTGTACGGGTTTCCCAGGCTGATGTCACTTGTGAATTCTGCGCCTGAAAAAATTGATGTTTTGGTGGAGGGATGGGTAGACATGGTCGGGCTGATCAACAGGGTTTTATCGGTGGTTTATGGGGTTATAGAGAGCTGCCTGGGGGGTTATTAAGGTTCGAAGGAAGATGGAGACAATATCAAACGCTGAACTCATATATAGGTGCACACACCCGAACATCGCCATCGATACGGTAAAACAGAGTTCGAGTTAACCCTCGTGGGTTGTTTTGTTGTCTTAGAGAGCGACAATGCCATTGTTCGTATTTTCAGAATAAAGCAGTTAGTCTTATTTTACTTCACCAAAGAACCTATTTCTTGTGTAAAAGTGTCATTCTTTTATACTATGTCCTTATTTTCTTGTCCGTGTAAGGCCAGAGCGTGATTTCTTAGACCTAGCCTCGTAGGCTTACGCTCGTGCTCATGGAATGAGGATTTGGATTGTCTGAAAAGGTGAGGCTATGATATCCTTACTAGATGAAAGCAGTCATTTTGAGTCTCTCCTGATATTTTCCACTATAATCACCCTATCTTAATTGCGTTCCATTTACTTGGTTATTACGTGGATGAGGAATAGTTAGGGTATATTAGGCAGCTCCTCTTACTATCTTTTGAAGAAATCAAATGTGATAACAAGAATGAGGCAACTAAGAAACTACCTACTTAGTGGGGGAAACAGCAAGAAGTATCACAGTGCGATATACCCTAGGCACTCGGCGGCCATTTGCTTATGATATCAGTTGACCTCACTTTAGGTACTCAAATACTTCAGCAGCTGATAGTTGGAAAAAGTTAGCCGAAGCAGAGCGCCGGTCTTGCTATATATGTATAGTTCATATATATTCCACACAGTTAGATAGCTAAACTACGTCGACTGATATTACATCAGCCATACAATACAGCAGACGTTTTCGTACTTTAGATTCCATTTAGCTTGGGTATGAAAAACAATACTTATTGTTCAGTTATTGAAATATATATGAAACATTTACTCGGTCTTTACTCCGATAAGGATTGTCAACAATCGTTCAGCCTTTTTATCAATTTATGAAACAAACTTGAAAGGGGTTCAGCCATTTCTTTGTTACCTGATCTTTCACATACAGGCAACGAAAAGTTGGAAACCCAGAAAATTAGGTTATAGAGTGGGTATAATTTGGTTGATGATTAATTTTTATGACGCTCTGGTCTTTTGGGTGGAAAGCACTGTTTAGTATACCTGGTGATTTTTATTTATTTATAGCAAAGAGCTTTTCGGATAAAGTAGGTGTTGCTACCCCAGATTTATTCATCACAGGGAATTTATTCGTGCGAGAAAATTAAGTGCTTTATTGTATGCTATGGACGAGGGGTGGTGTTTAGCTTTGGTGATCTAGCATTCTCAACTAAAACCTAGATATCACCTTAGTGTCCATGTACTAGCCCATTAGATATTTCATGATTAGGTATTCGGGCAAACGGGCTTCTATGTAATGTATCGTTTCTTTCCCCCCACATCTAAATCTATATATCCAATGCTATGCTCGGGATTATTGCTATACTAAACTAGCTAGACCGCCAATAGGAAAACACATCTACAATATCGAAGGTCTGATAGACATCAGCAGGCAGTGCTCTCAAGCTCACAATAGCTTCCACCACGAGAAATACTCGCGCTATTGCGCAGGTAAGCGCAAGTATCGCTCTCACAACTCCCTTCCAGACTGTATGGGAACGTGTATTCACTGGCCCCCTCCTAACAGCTGTGGCATCCTCTACAGCAGGCACTCCAATTGTATTTCCGTCTTCCGGTTTCGTAAGCATCTCTTTACGTGGTGTCTTCTTTGACCATATGCAACACAAAGCCCCGCCTGAAGTAACTGAGTTGCTTGAACTCGATAGGATTTCGAATATCGACAAGAGAACAGATGACCCCGTTGCGACCGAGCTTGCAACTCGCCATATGACAAGCTCGACGTACGTGGGGAATTGAAAACCCCAAGCAATCAGATGGCTCGCAGCGTAAACTTTGCCGAGACACAAGTAGACAATTGCGTGGGAATAATTCAGCTCAGTAAACGTATCATTGAAAAAGCGGTCCAGCGTCTGCTCGCGTTTATCTCCGGGCAAGTTGTAGAACCGTACTATACTAGGAGCCTGGTTTGTAACTGATGCCTCAACGGAATCGAGGGGTGAACGGAGGGAAGAAATAGCAGCCTCACCCCCAGCGTCTGCAGTAATTTGCGCCGTAGATACGTCGATAGTCAAAGTGATAGTCTTTCGAACATCATTCGGTTTCTGGAGCCAACAGATAAACGTTCCAAGAGTGCAAAGGACATTGGCTCCTGCGTATAATTCGAGAGGCGAGATTGGGAGCTGAAGTATGGCTCGGCCAAGAAGCTGAATTGCAAGCCAGCAAGCTTGGAGGAAAGCAAGGGTCTTGGTGAGTAGATCTGCCTTTGACTTGTCCCATATCTCCTCTGCCGTAATTGCCGGGCACTCCATATATCCTTTCTCTACAAGATAGGCCAGCTGAGAGCTATTCACGAGAAAGGGAGCGCTTTCTTTAGGTTGCAGCAGTAGACCGCCCATATTTACGAAAAAGCTATGTCGTAACGTCCAGTGAGAGTAGCCGAGGTCATGGAACCGCTGTACCGAGTGACGTGCGGAAAGGTGTTGGCCCAGCGCAATAGCCAAGACGAATTCCGGGGTAAAGATGCCCAAAAACATCCATTTTACCCTCCTAAGCAGTATCTTAAAGTCGCTGTCATTTGGATGAGGGACGTTGAGGCATACGGCTGTCCATGTGCAGAGGAAGATGGTTAGAGAAGATGACCAGATGATATCCTTCGAGCCCCTAGTGCTGGGGCCCGATACCCATCCATCTACCAAAGTCACAACTTGCTGGGTAGTATGGTTCATAGCAGGCAAGTAAAGATCAGGCAGGGAACGGTCACAATTCAAAAAGCAGATAGTGTAGAAACTCTAAAGCTGGGCTAAATAGGTCTTAAATATATGTTGTCTAGTAGGCAGAATCTCATAATTGGCCCCCATGGGTAGGTTACGTTGCAGGGCCATATGTTAGGTTTGCGGGAAGCTCATAGGCATAAACCACCTATC
The DNA here is from genome assembly GCA_025201745.1 of Xylariaceae sp. FL1651. Taxonomy (NCBI): domain Eukaryota; kingdom Fungi; phylum Ascomycota; class Sordariomycetes; order Xylariales; family Xylariaceae; species Xylariaceae sp. FL1651. The sequence continues at coordinate 740,629 of MU624245.1, forward strand.
GCACTGCCCAGTATAATAATAGTAATCTGAAGCAGGTTGTACCGAAAAAGAAATGAGGTTGTTACCTACCTGTACTAATAAGGGCAGCTCGATTTAGAACCAGTGTTTACCAGACACGGTATGGCGATATCTACTGCCGTGCCACGGCAAGCAAGCAGAATGAACACGAGGTAGTGGAGGATGTAAATACATGCTTGGTAGGGCTTACAAGCACCACAAATACCTGGAGGAAAGAAATAAGACATCTCTTCCACTTCTTCTTTTTCTTCTTCCGTCATTGGACACATTGTGGTCTCAAAATACAAACACCATTATATGCATGATCCTAATCTAGTTCCAGGTATGTGTGCAGTTCACGGGTAGACTAGATACAAGACAGTCAATGAAGTAGCTTTAAGTTACAGTGGAGTACTTCAATGGATAATATTTACGTATGTTGATAGGGGGTAGGTACGTACCTTTTGATGGAGATCTACATGGGTAGAGGGGTAGCTCCGTACCTATATGTATGCGCGTAGTGGGGGCATTTTGTATTCTGAGCTTCTGAGGAAGAAAAAAAAAAGGTTTACACGAAGACGGCTTTGCATAACAGATTCGCTTCACCTTGGTCGCTGCGTTCTGCCATTAAGCTCCTATAACGCGCTTTGTATGCCTCGTTCGCCACCAGTTACCAGATTCTGTTCTTCGTTCAGGCATGTGAGCAGTGCTCTCCCCTGTAAACCCTTCTTTCGAGCCGTGCGCAACATGGCCACGCATCTACCAAACGGCTCAACAACAACCTCCCAACCCCAGACTTTTGTACGAGATGGCCAGGAATACACCCAAGTTAGGGAGGGGCTAGCGAGTATCCTCGTTCCTTTTTCGAAAGCCGAGAACCAAGAGAAGACTGCGAAAAGCATCGAAGAACAGCAGCAGGTCTTCTACAACCCCATCCAGCAATTCAATCGAGACCTTACCATTCTTGCCATCAAAGCATATGGAGAGGAGCTTATGTCGAAGCCGCGCTCTGGCAATGCGAAACAAATCGCCAAAAGGAAACGCGATAGGTCTGATATCGACAACCGGAGCCCCAAGAAGCAGGAACAGTCTTCGAATGCCACCGAAGCTGGCACCACCCTCACAACCAACTGTGCCCAGACCAACGATGCAGAACCAGAAGAAAGGGACACCCCGATGGCTGATGCGCATGAGGGCAAGCAGGAGGCGGACGAAGATACGGAAAAGTCTACCGCTGGAATCAGTATGCCACTAGTGGATGCCGCCAAAGAAGAAGAGGCTAAGGGAGGAGACGCGACGCGCAATGATGCTCCCCACGGGCCCCGATTCACCATTCTCGACGCCCTCTCAGCAACCGGACTAAGAGCTCTCCGATACGCCCAGGAGCTCCCCTTCGTCACTTCTGTTACCGCCAATGACCTAAGTTCTTCTGCCGTCGAGGCCATTCGCCGCAATGCTGAGCACAATGGTGTCGAGTCGAAGATCAACGCCAATTTGGGCGATGCGCGTGCCCACATGTACTCAATGATAGCCGAGGAGGTTACTCGCGATCACGACAGGGAGAAGCACGCCAAGAGAAATAGATCTAAGGGGAAGAGATACAATGTGATCGACCTGGACCCTTATGGAACAGCAGCGCCCTTCCTCGATGCGGCAGTCAATGCTGTTCGCGATGACGGCGGCCTTCTATGCGTGACATGCACCGATTCCGGCGTATGGGCATCGAACGGGTATCCGGAAAAGGCATACTCCCTCTATGGTGGTGTCCCTATCAAAGGGTTCTATTCTCACGAAGTGGGATTACGATTGATCTTGCATACCATTGCCACCTCTGCTGCGAGGTATGGCCTAGCAATCGAACCGTTGATCAGTCTATCAATCGACTACTACGTCCGAATCTTCGTGAAGATCACGAAATCGCCAGCCCAAGTCAAGTTCCTCGCAGGCAAAACAATGGTTGTATATAATTGTGACCAGGGATGCGGAGCCTGGGAAACACAGCTTTTGGCTCGCAATAAGAAGGCCACGAACAAATCCGGCAAGGGTTCTTACTATAAGCATGGGTTTGCCTTGGCCCCAACGGTCGATTCGAATTGCAAGCATTGTAACTCCAAGATGCACCTCGCAGGCCCTATGTATGCTGGATCCCTGCATTCTCCAGACTTCATCAAGAGGATCCTGGACGAGCTTCCCAATGCTTCGGACGATATTTACGGCACAAAACCGCGAATCGAAGGAGTGTTGCATACTGCACTCGAAGAATCGCTTCCGCGTCCGGAGGACAGTCAGCCAAAGATTAAGGAGGACGAATACGCAGCCCTCGAGCCGTATCCTTTCTTCTTCCATCCTACTAACCTCGCAGGGGCTATCCATTGTGTCTGTCCGGATGAAGACAGCTTTAGGGGTGCTCTCCGCCATCTAGGCTATGAGGTTACCCGAAGCCACTGTAAGCCCGGAAGCATGAGAACGAATGCATCATGGTCCATTGTTTGGCATATTATGAGAGAATGGGTTCGACAGAGACACCCCGTCAAGACTGAAAAGATCGCAGAAAATAGCCCGGCATACAAACTGCTAAGGCTAGGCGGCAATAACAACAAAAGGGATGACGAAGTTGACAAGCTAGAGGTTGTCTTTGACCAAAAGCTTGGCCGTGATAAATCCAGGCAGGGACTGGTCCGATATCAAAGCAATCCCAAGGAAAATTGGGGTCCTCAGACTCGGGCAAAGGGGCACTGAGTTTTGGCTAGGCTTCTTGGAGAAAGGAAACTGTAAGCTGTAGGGTGTGAATAAAGCATGGAGTTACAGGGCGAAAGAGAAAAATCTAGATACCCTTTGCTTTCTGCTACCTGATAGAATCTTACATGATGAACCCTTACTTGCAAAGGCTAAGTCGCAAAGCGTAAGGTAGGAGCCACATACCTTAGAAAAGATCCACAGGGCTTCCCCTCGAACTCGGCAGGATTTCGTGATCAATTCACGATTGGTGAGCTATATGAACCGTGCAAGTCTTGCCAACTGAAGGCAAGCAATGAGGTGGTCCACTCTTACAGCATTAATCAGCAGCGACGTACATGTATGTATCTTATCGCAAACCAATGATTTATAAACTTCTAGCTCTTCTTAACCCGTTAATATGTAAATAGTCACGCCGGCCATGGCCGTGAAGATAATAGACATATCCAAGACCCTAAAAACAGTTCTTCAGACCTAAGTAGCGGACTAATAAATCACAAAATATCTTAGTCGTTCAAGATGTCGGCGGCGGGCAAACTGACCAATGATACCAGAGGTGGCCACGGTAGCGCGAAGCTCCCCAAGATGGAGGAAGTCATCTGCGTCCTGAAGAAACAGTCATTATCAACAGACTCCGCCGGAGAAAGCGTCTACGAAGTTTTCTGGTTGCGGGAGGAAGAGCAAGACGGGAAGCCGTCGTCGTTTACTTTATGCCGGTTCTCTTCCCGCGCTGTAGGCAATGGTGATGATGATGGCGACGAGGAGGAAGAGAAAGTCCCGCAGGCCCTCCTCGACGCCTTCTTGATTGACAGCCCGCCGTCGTACCTCCAGCCCGGCCCGTCGCGCCGCGTGCATGTCCTCGTATCCACGCTCGCGGGCACGGGGCTCGGCATGCAGTTCTACGGCGACGTGCTTGCGCCCCTGTTGGAGGCGCTTGGTCTCACTGCTGCTGCTGCTGCGGAGACGGGAGCACCAGGGCGATCGGATGCTTACCACCTGGTCGTCACGCAGGATGCGCAGAGCGTAAAAGACTTTGCCCGGGAGCTCGGGGGCCGGGGAGGTCGCGGCGACGGCGGGAGCGTTAGTACCGTTGCAGCTGCAGCTGCCGGGAAGATGGAGGAGGATGTCGAGCATACGGTTGTGCTGCTGAGCGGCGACGGGGGCGTAGTGGACATGTTGAACGGCAGGGCGTCGACCGCTGGCGACGGCGACGACGACGACAACAGCAGTAATGCCGCAGGTCGCGATGTCGAACTACGAGACCTACCGCTCATCGCGATGCTGCCGCTCGGGACGGGCAACGCGCTGTTCAACTCGCTGCACAAGACGGCTTCGCCGCCGGCAGCCTCGGTCCTCGTGCAGGGCCTGCGCACGTTACTACGGGGGAAAGCTGCTCCGTTGCCCTCGTTCCAGGCGGTGTTCCCAGAAGGCTCGCGCATGATCACCTATTCCAAGGCGGCTTCTTCGGATTCTTCTCCATCTACTAATACTGGGGGCAGCAGCAACAGCACTACGAACAACTCGATATCTCCGCCGGCGCTTGCGCCCAGTAGTCTACAGGAGCAGACGGAGTACGTGTCCCGTCTCTACGGCGTGGTGGTCGCGAGCTACGGCTTCCACAGCCAGCTCGTGTGGGAGAGCGACACGCCGGCGTACCGCCGGCACGGCGCGAAGCGGTTCGGCATGGTGGCGGCGGAGCTGTTGAAGGAGAGCCACGCGTACCGGGCCACGGTGGAAGTCGTTCCTTCGTCTTCCCCCCTTGACTCTGCATCAGCATCGACTACTACTATTACTACTACTACTACTACGGCCTTGGCTCCAGGGAGCACAGAAGAGGAGCGAGGAGGCGCGAAGGAGAAGAGCGTAAGAACACTAGACCTCGGAGACCGACACGCCTACGTCCTCGCGACGCTCGTCTCGAACCTCGAGAAGACGTTCTGCATCTCGCCGGCGAGTCGGCCGCTGGACGGCCGGCTGCGCCTCGTGCACTTCGGGCCCGTGGACGGCGCGAAGACGATGGAGATCATGATGGCGGCCTACGACGGGGGGAAGCACGTGGATATGCGCTGGAAGGGAACAACAACGCCACAGAGCCAAGAACAACAACGAGAGGGGGGTGGCGAGGAGAGGGTAGGATATGAAGAGATTAGCGAGGTCAGGATCACAACACACGAGGAAGATGCGAGATGGAGAAAAGTGTGCATCGACGGCACGATTGTCGAGATTCCTGTTGGTGGATGCGTAATTGTGAGGAAGGAGACGAGACCGCATTTAAGGGTTTTGGTTGATGATTCAGTTGTCTCATAGATGGTATTCGTGCCCATGGTAGGAGTAGGACCATATCTTGTGCTTTCTCTTCCCAGCTGGAAGCAAACCATGGCATAGATTGTTCCCTTTATCACATCATTATACATTGCTATTTCTCTCTCGTAAGGTATCTGCCCTGTTGAAGCCCAGGTTATTTTGTCACACATTTAATTCAGTACACTAAATATGCTACCCGTCTACTTACGCAGATACTTTGTGATGCTGTGAAAGCTCACCTTATCCTGTACTTTATCCCGGATATCGTGATAGGCAGGGTCATCGATGCGACACAGCCTAAAAATGTACTGTCCCTCGTCCAAGTGTTGCTGATCGGCCTGAGTCAATTCATACCTAAGGTATGGATGGGGTAGCGCAGCTTTTGGAACCGGCCAATTACAAAAGTATGAGGCTTGCAATCAGAATGATTCATCCGCGCTACTGCACGTTTGAGTACTGAAGTGCAACCAATCATAGCAAACAGGTAATATCACCTCGGTGAGACGTAAGTACGCAAGTACCTGTATATCCTCGCTATCCGCATTCGGGACAATGTTATAGTTTCAAAACCTGGCAAAGAGACCAAGATAAAAACTGTGGAAATGCTGCATAATTCGGGTGATCTCCTAAGCCTGGAACGTGTCGCGATTGAATTATAATCTAAGTGTACGCCACCGAGTTTGCTTAACATCTAAAGTGATCTTGTATGGAAGGCGCAACCAAGTGTGCACTACCGCGGTTGCTTAATATCTAAAGTGATCTCGCATGGAAGGCGCAACCACCTATAACTTAGGCATTTTACCTTCTTGCTCTTCACTTGTACCTCCACCATACGACGGAGGCGTAATTGGGAATCGTTCACATTGTTATTTCGGTTAGGACCCGTCGGCTACAGTCTAGTCTATTCAGCAGCATCTTGACATCACTAGATTGGCACCCCAAGAGTGTCAGTCGCAACCATGACGTCTATGGAAGCAGAAAGCGTCGCGACTATCTTGTGCACGTCGAAGCAGACCAGATTCAACATTGGGACGCCCAACTACCGCGAGGTGAGTCTGCCCTCTTCTACTTATGAACCTCACTGCGTATTTACTTTACAAGTTTCCCATAACTAACTGCTGTTTGCATTGTACTGATCAAACCCATCACAAGTTGGATATCGAGGGCCTATATATCACAGTCACGTCGAGCTCCACCTCTCCAAAATCCAAGAGTAGCAGTATCACTAGTGGCAGCAAAGTCGCCAAGGGCAAAGCTCGCAGCGAAGGCACCGAGATCTTAAACAATGCCACGTTGCGATTGAAGGCTGGCCAGCGATATGCGCTTCTTGGTCGGAATGGGACGGGGAAGTCGAGTAAGTCAGCTTATAAAACGTGGCGTTGTTTCCCCCTTATCAATGCGAGGAACAACGGAGGATGGTGATATCGAAGAGCAACAGAACAAAAGTGAGGGGCAAAGGACAGAAACAAGCTAACGAATGAGCTGAGTACAGCACTTCTGAAAGCCATCGCTCAAAAGTTGATTCCCGGCATCCCAGAGCAGACGCGCATCGTCATTTTACAGCAGACGAACGCTGAAAACCTCATCACGGATGAAGGTGTAGAGCAAAATGCTTCGGTCTCATCGGCTACGAAAGACAAGAGTATCGCTAGGATAAGCGTTCTCGAAGAAGTTGTCGAGCGTGCTACAGCGAGGCAGGAAGCTCAGAGGGAGATAGAAGGCAAAACTTCCTGTTTCTTTGCCCCAGTCTCAAATTCCTTCAGTTTTAAATTGCGTGGATAGGTAATAACTCGACTCTAGTGCTGTCTGAGGCTGTCGAAAGCACCAATCCTTTCGGTGCTCTAAGAGGATTACGAAAGCTCCGACACGAACGCCTACAAAAGGAGCTATTCCTCAAGGACAAAGACGCCAGATTGCGGAGTGGCGCGAGAGGTATGCAGGCGCGAAAAGCGTTGATAACGATGGAAAAGGAGGTCGCTGAGTTTCATGCCTTGTATGCCCTAGCTAGATTGTCGTAAACGTTTCTGCGGCCGCTACTGGCTGACACATTTTATAGATATGACCAAAAGGACGACGAGATATCGCCCGAGACACTTGCTAAGGAGACAAGCGAAGCTGCGGACATGCTTGCGGATCTGCAACTCCAGATAGAGCCTACCAAGATGGTCGAGGTTGAGTTGCGAGCAAAAAAGATTCTCAGTGGTCTTGGTTTCTCTGAGGCTGCCATGCAAGAACAAGTCTCAGGCCTGTCAGGAGGGTGGAAGATGCGTACATCATTGGCATCGGTCTTGCTTCAGGAAACAGATATACTGATACTTGACGAGCCAACCAACTACCTTGACTTGTTGGGTATTCTGTGGCTCCAGCGGTATCTCACGACATTAGCTGAGTCCTCAGATGCGCCCACGCTCATCCTTGTGTCGCACGACCGCGACTTTATCTCACTGTGCAGTGATCTCCTCATTATCCGAGAGAAAGGCCTGATCTATTTCCATGGAGACCTACCCACGTACGAGTCGGCGCAAGCTGAGAAAAAGGTGCACTTGACCAAGATGAAAGAAGCACAGGACCGGCAGAAAGATCATATTCAGCAGACAATCCAACGCAATATACGCGAGGGTAAGGCCAAAGACGACCAGAACAAGATCCGGCAGGCCAAGTCACGCCAAAAAAAATTAGACGACCGTTGGGGACTCGAGACAAGCGCTAAGGGCGGCCGTTTTAAGCTCAATCGTGATCTACTGGGCTATCACCTAACGAGCCGTGCTGAGATAGATGTACCACAAGACGAGCGGCTTAAACCCTTCATCTTGCCTGAACCCCCTGATCTACGGTTCCCAGGTGCGCTGCTTTCGTTAGACAAGGTGTCATTCCGCTACTACAAGGATCCGAAAACGAAGGTTGTTCCACCCATGATCCTACAGGATGTGACTCTATCTATTCATATAGGCGACCGGATCGGTATCCTGGGGCTAAACGGTAGCGGCAAATCGACGCTCATCAAATTGCTAGTCGAAGAGACGAAACCCACTTCGGGAACGTTGACACTACACCCGCGTCTGAAGCTGGGATACTACTCTCAGCATGCTGTCGAGCAGCTCCAGAGGATGGGTGTCTCAGAACCGGACTTGACGGCCCTTGCGCTCCTGTTGAGGGAGATGGCATCCGCCGGGCTGGATGAAGGGGATGCGCGCAAGATTTTGGGTTCGCTCGGTCTGCCCGGTCGTCTAGCATCCGATGTCCCTATCCGCAGACTTTCGGGTGGACAATTGGTGAGGCTCGAGATGGCGAGAATCCTGTGGAGCTGTCCGCACTGCCTGGTGCTCGACGAAGCGACAACACATCTCGACTACGAGACGGTCACGGCGATGCGCGAGGCATTGTGCGACTGGCCAGGCGCCGTCGTGGTAGTCAGCCACGACAGGTGGTTCATGCGTGGCGTTGTCGAAGGCCTCGTCGATACTGATGACGGCGATCTCTCCGACGAGGAGGCAGAGACGCCACGACGTAGACTGGTATATCGACTCCGAGCTGGACAGATGAGTGCCCTAACTGGCGGCGTCCAGCAGTTCGAGGACAACTTGGAGAAAAGAGTTGCAAAGTTGATGAATCTATGAAGAGTATCCTAAGGTAGACAAGTTGTCTCTCTGTAGAAGACCCGACATCTGTGTGTCCAAGTGTCTTCAAAGGGCATGTTATCATCTGGTGCAAAGCCAGATGACTAGCAGATAGCACTGAGCTAGTCCCTTTTTAGTAGCTATAGCTTAAGCCACGACTCAGGGAATCAGATATATTTCGGTTTTACTACGCTCGATTAACGAAATGGTCGTTGTCCTTCTCACAAAACATCACCAGCAACGAAACTTAGGGTTGCTAGAAACCTCTAATCATAAGCTCGTAGACAATCGGAGCGGTTGCCCCGACAAGAAGACGATGAGCGACCCATGGAAATCTCACCAAAGCTGTTGGTAAGATCCTGCAAGCCTGCGTTAGAGTCTGTTCCGTTCTTGGGAGGTGCCTCAGCCTATTGGGTTATAGTTCAGAGCCCATGACAAGAAAAACCCCGAGTCGGTCGGACGTTGGAAAGTAAAATGTACCAAATTTAGATGTGCCAAGAAGAAGAAAAATGTAAGGCGCAATGTAAGGAGTGCGCACATCGGACTAAGCTTAGGTTCGAATTAATTTCACAACCTGATTACGGTTTTAAGATTTATTAAAACCACTGTCTTTAGTATAGAAGCACTCGGTGATGTTAGGCCTTTAGCAATTTGCTACAATGACTTATAGGGCAATAGGCCGACGTATACTTGAGAATAGAGGCCAAGGCCCCCAGAAAAAGCCCCAAAGCTTATTAAGATGAAAGTGCTGACATGGCGAGACACGTCAGTTTCTTCGTCTCTCCAAGTCGTACGCAGCAGTAGTGTAGTGTAGCGCTTGCTCAGATTCTGGCCCCAAAACTTCGGATCAGTGACAGAATTGGAAAGGACGCCAAGAGTCTCGGTAGGCTAGAGCATTTCAAGAATCATCATTTTACCACCTAGCAATAACGGGTATAGAACGTCTCCATTGAGGCCTCTCGGCTGAGTCTCGAGAGAAACCAAGCACATGACCGAGACCAAAAATAAATCATACGAATTACACGTACACTAGATCCATGAAACCTCTGAAATTAGGAGAAAATTTCTTTTTGGGCGTGACTGAAGACTTGGTTGGGGTTGCTCGTATTGTCGTCATACGTTGATGTGATGAGTCTCAAGAAATAAATGGCCTCATCAATCGAGCGGTAAGCCAGTTTCGACAACAGAAAGGATTGATTGGCCGCGTGACGAACGACGTGTCCCTCGGCAGAGCCGCATGTGACCTGTAGCGGTACGGATGAAGGCAAGGGCAGAGCTGACCCCTTTAAGAACCAGCTGAAGCCGGTGACACAGCTCGGCACGGAACGGTAGCGTTACGCGCAGCAAGGCGGGCAAAGCGAAGCAAGGCACGAGACCGGAAGAGAGAGAAAAAAAACAAAAACACCATAGCAGAAACAACCACGATGCCGCCCTTTTTCGATTGGCTTGGTAGCGCAAGCGCCCAGGAGGTGTGCCAGTATCCCACTTTTATGAGAGTAATTCGCAGATCTTCTCTCTTGTTGGCTACGAGACCTAAGAACACAATGCTTGACTAGCTGCGTCTTGCTGGGTGTTTTGTTGGCCCAGTTCCAGATGCTCGGTACTCATAACCACGATAGCCTAGCTTTATCGCCATGCCCGACGTTGCCTTACCCATGGGGTAGAAGCGGCGAAGGGGCTCATCAGTGCTACTATAGTGTACAGCACTATACGTAAATCATTGAAGGACCACGTGGAATCGGTCCCTTTTTTCCTCTAGCCAGTCCAGGCGCTAAGAGCCCCGGAGGGATCGACCAATTCTGCTAGGATTCCGCTCCTGTGGAGAAATTCTTTCTTTTACTCCGTATGAAGTACATTTGTTGTTTTTTCCTAGTGTAATGGCAATATCCTACCAAATTGTTGGCTTTCTTAATTAGGTATTAGGCAATCAGATGATAGATCTAAAATAGCCACCGTTAGTTGCCCAACAGTCAGAACACACAGGACGCAAGAGCCCATCGGTGGGCAGATGCTGGTCTCGGCATAGCAGAGACCACTCAAGCATGGATCGAGGCTTTTGAGTGGCCGAAGCAGACCGTATTTGCGCCGAAGCCTCCCCCCCCCCTCCCCGATGCAAAGCATATCACCGGATGCGGCTGTCTTGGGTTCCTACAGTCCTACTTGGTACAGCATCCCCGGGGCCAGGGGTTAGTGTTGGACAGAACCGAACAATAATAACAATAAAGTTGAAGGAGTTGGTGCACACGTACGGCATCCACATTGTATCTTGTGCCACTAGTAAGTAACAGATGTAGGACGTGGTCTGCATGTAACGAATAGACGATGGTGGTAGGGCTGTACGTAGAAGCACGTATCTACTATCTAGCGCTCCGCGAGGGAGACGGTCGGAAATCTAAGAGGCAGCGGTCTCGCGTACAGCGCGAGGTCAATGAAATCTGTGTGCATACGTTTTACTAGCGGCAGTGGTTATTTAGTGCGCACATAAAAGTCATCAAGGTTCGATAAGTGCACTGCGAAAGAGGGTCGGAAGCCGAGGGTAAGAAGGTTCATGATAATGAGCTGAATCGGGCCGATGATCTAGATAGTTAGTTAGAGCTGGGGCGTTATTTAGAAGGCGGGGGACGGGATGGGGATGGGATGAACCAATGGACCGGAGCCCCATAGTAGAAGCCCACCGCCTAGGTACTACAGTACATAATAGGGTATGTTTAGTGGGGTTAGTACATACGTATAGGTAGCTGACTTTCTCCACGGCTGCCTCGGTAATCTAGACAGTGCGCAAACTGGAATATTGTACTTCTCAAAAGGTATGGCGCGCCTAACTATTTAGGTAACCTCCCGTCCAGTACTACAACGTCTATTGGCGTTTTGCTTGCACTCAGTTGCTCTGTGGCGAGAATTCGAAAAGTGAGGGAAAGTCAATCATACAGTACGTTCTGATAAGAATCACACTTTGTTTCTCTCAGGTGAGGGAGAGACGAGGGAGAGACGATAGCTCACGTTTCCTCAATATCATGTATAGTACAGTGCTTGCACTTATGCTCTTCTTGTTGCTACAGTCGGGTAGAAGCAGTCAGCTTGCATTAGCATTGTACTTGGTGTCTACTGTAGGTCGTGGTGGTATTCATGTTAGTTGTTGCTATGATCCAAGCGACCACTAACGACGCCGACGTCCATGGGCCTAAGGAACATGCCGTACCGTCTCGCCATCATCTACGGTAAGGTTAGACACAACCTTGTACGCCTCGTACGTACAGCGGGCGGGTACCGCACAGGCGACACCACAGCCAACACCACCGAAGCTGAACGGTCACTGCGCGCGTACTCTCATCGGTACGTGCGTATTAAACTGCGACGGCCATGGCTGTCTTTTGCCTCTGGTCTGTCGCTATGAGCATGTTAATCCGAGCGGTCTGCTGGTACTTGGCCTCCGAAAGATTTGGAATACAGCCGCCTGCATTCTACTTGCACCACATACGCAATACACATTTCTGTGCATGTACCACTCGTTAAGCCAGCCGAGAACAATGATCCAACTATGACGGATATGGCATAGCTGCATGCGTCTTTTCCAGCGTATCATAGCTGGTTGTTTGCGCTTCCTGCCGACGCCACGTTGCCGGGCCTCCCAGTCAGAGAGGGAGCCTTAAGCCAACAAGCTCGACAAGTACGGCTCCGTGCGGCGTTACTCGACCAAGTACAGGGTCAGGTACAGGAGTGGCGTTCGAAGGCGTGTGGGGAAGAGGCCGTTTACTGCGTATCAGAGGGTGAGGGTATCGAGTACTACACTTCTGCGAGCAACAGGCGCGGTCGTCGAATCTCGATATGCTGCTTGAATGTCCACTATCCATCCATAGCACATCTCTAACCAAATAAGAATGACCATGTAACGTCGCGTCTTCTTTTCCAGCAGGCGTGAATGCAAATCTCGCCTCTTGACGAGCGCGAGTTTCGTTCATTCTATTCGTCAATGAAGCGCTGGGGTAGAGTCCAGGTCTGTTAAGTTCATTCATAATCGTTCCATACGAGAAGCATCTCGTCTACTACGCACTAGCAAAAGAGAGGTCACATTGGTGATTAACTTGATCGGCAGAATGCAGAGGCTCGGATCAGCAGCTGAGGACGAGGTACATACCATAGTGGCATTGATCCTCCCTCGCTGCCTTCGGCTTGTTTCATCCATGCCACGCGCGCACGCGTGATGCTTCCCGTGAGCCAAGGCTCCCCCAGCATTGTACATGTGAAAGTTGTACCGGTAGGTTCATCAAAAAAATTTAGCGACTCTCCCCTGCTTCTTTGGCCCATCAAGTTTACTCTCCCTGATTGCGCCAATTGTACGAGATTAATAGCCTGCATGGGTGCGTTAGGGATGGCTCTACCCGTACGAAGCACTGTACTATACTACGCAGTATGCCACACTCGAATAAACATGTAGACAAACCGTTGGTCCATGAACCTTTACGCCAAACGAGCAATCCTCCGCATAGTTGCACCACAAGCTGTTGAAGGACTAAAACTCGCTAATGTGCCTCAGGCGATCACTCTTAGCCAGACCGGCTAGAGAATGTCTAGATTGTCGGCCGAGACTCAAAGGACTTGGTGGACAAAGCACTACACAAGGAATACCGACTGGAATGCTGATGATTTTGCCGCGAATTGGCCACGAGGACATGACCCAGGCGACTGGCATTCATGAAATCATCGATACTTCTGCAAGCAGCCCGTAGACCAGCCATCTACGCAGTACATACTATAGTCGAACTAACCTGCCCAGCCTACCATGCCACTATTTTGTAGTCTAGTGCTTTGCCAATTATGCCCACAGGTCTAATCTAGCGTCTATTCTCCCCATCTTCCCCATCAGTTCCCCAAATCTCCAGCTTGGGGTTTGCCCTGGAATATGATATCTTTTTACAGCTTTGTGGAGTTTCCCCGTCCGCATCTCGGTCAAACCAAGCAGGATCTTCTGCCCTCCAGGAGGAGACGGCCCTTTTGACCCCTGTTTATAAGCTGGTACCCTGGCTGCAGGCCTTGGCCGACCCAATCACCTCGGCCATCCTCTCTGCATCAGATCTAAGCTTGGTCCGCTTCCAGTCTAGACTTGACCAAGACCCCGTGTCGAATTGTTCTGATTCACTTCTTCTCCGAAATTGAGAAGCGTTTTGCTAGTGTAACCCATATTCATCTACACACTTACGACCCCTGTATTGTACTACGCTCCTCCCATATGGGCTAGGGTCAACCGAGATGGCCACACGAGGTACCTCTCATATTATGCTCGAGGTCATGAAGTACAATCGGGTCTCCTTTGTTGCGAGTCTTGCCCGCCTAAAGACAAGCTATATAATATGATCCGACCTGCCTTTCCCTTTTGACTGTCTTTGTTCTTCTTCATGTTGGTTACCTCGTCTTCCACGGGCCAACTTCCGCGACCTTAGGGACAAGACAAGAGCAATCTGGTCTACGAAGGGTTACACTCCTATATATCCCATTAAGGAAAGACAACAAGACTCAGCAACAATGGCTGGCGGTGTCGTTATCGAGGGCACGACCGACATCTCGCGCGTCGAGGCGCCTGTCACGATCAGAGCCTACTTGATCTGTGCTTTCGCCGCCTTTGGAGGTATTTTCTTCGGCTATGATACTGGTAAGCCTTTTTCCCGTGGTGCCACGGTAAAGCCATTCAGCCACTGACATAGGCAAAGGTTGGATGGGTGGCGTACTTGCTGAGCCGTACTTCATCACTTTATACACTGGATACCAATACGATTACACCAACAAGGTGCCCCTAAACGGCGTGAGCACGGATGATTTTATCATTCCTGGACCTACCTCGTCTCTGTTCACCTCGATCCTCTCGCTCGGTACATTCCTCGGTTCCTTGGTCGGAGCTGATATTGCTGATTACATTGGTCGTCGACCCACCATCATTGGCGGCTGCTTTGTCTTCGTTGTTGGATGCATTCTCGAGATCGCCTCCACTAACCAGGAAGTCCTCTTTGTGTTCGGTCGCCTGATTGCCGGAGGTGGCGTTGGTTTCATCTCCTCCGTCGTCATCTTATACATGTCCGAGATTGCGCCCAAGGCGGTCCGTGGTGCCGTGGTCTCTGGTTACCAGTTTTGTATCACTCTTGGCATTCTGTTCGCCAACATTGTCGTGTACACCAGCCAAGGCCGCCAGGACACTGGTTCCTACCGCATTCCCATTGGCGTTCAGTTCCTCTGGGCCATCATCCTTGCGATTGGTCTCTTCATCCTGCCCGAGTCTCCTCGTTTCTTCGTCAAGAAGGGTAAGCTCGAAGAGGCTGCTAAGGCTTTAGCTTTTTGCCGTGGCCAACCCCGGGAATCAGACTATATCAGGGACGAGCTAGCTGAAATTGTCGCCAACAATGAGCACGAGATGGCACACATTCCCCAGCAAGGGTACTTCCAGTCCTGGGCAGCTTGTTTCAAGGGTTCTCTAGCAAGAGGCGACAGCCCCATCCGCCGAACTTTACTGGGCGCGGGTCTCCAGGCCGCTCAGCAGCTCACTGGTATCAACTTCATATTCTATTTCGGACCTCAGTTCTTCAAACAACTGGGGACGATCCCGAATGTCTTCCTCATCTCCCTCATCACCACCCTTGTCAACTCGCTTACCACTCCTCTCGCCTTCTTCAATATGGAGTACCTTGGTCGTCGTAAGCTACTAATCGGTGGTGGTATCGGCATGATCGTCTGCCAGTTCATCATTGCCATCGTCGGTGTGACCGCTGGTAGGACTGAGTTGAACAACTACGCTGCCACGTCGGCCATGATTGCCTTCATTTGCATCAACATCGCTTTCTTCGCTAATACCTGGGGTCCTGGCGCCTGGGTTGTCATCGGCGAGATCTTCCCTCTACCTATCCGGTCTCGTGGTGTTGGTATCTCGACCTCTTCTAACTGGCTCTGGAACACCATCATTGGTAAGGGAACCCCGCCTCAATTCCATTTGATCCCCCCTCTGACACTCGCTAACACGGTCCAAAACAGCCGTCATTACTCCTTACCTCGTCAGCAAGGATAAGGCCAACCTCGGTCCCAAGGTGTTCTTCTTATGGGGTTCTCTTTGCATTCTCAGTGTCCTCTTCGCCTATTTCCTCGTGCCCGAGCTTAAGGGTCTGTCTCTCGAACAGGCCGACATGTGTATGGCATCTGTCCCTCCCCGCAAGTCCGCCAAATGGAAGCCTGACCACACCTTCGCTGCCGAGATGAACCACGTCCATGACGACAAGCCTCTGACTAGTACGGCCGTCGACGAGAAGGTCTAAGCCAGTCCCACGGCCACGTGGTTGCTCCAGAATAATGGTCTGTTGCGCATCAAGAGTCAGCTTGTGTGAGCTCAGCTTTGAGACATAGATCCCTCAAGAAATTTTAATCGGCGCGGAATACGTGGTTCCTGCCTTGTGTCTTATATTATACATAAATGTCGTTATAGCGCCTCAAGATATCCCGGGTTTTCTCCATAGAGCTCCCACATATATAAGAATAAACTATTTTATAGTTTTCAAGCTTCACTTCGCAATGATCGTGCTCAACTAGTGTTATTTCATTAACGGTGACTTTACCACGGGCTGCTGTTTTGTGTGAATTGTTCCAGGTTTACCATATGTCTGAAGCAAAACACAACTATCTAGAATGGATACAGAATATATGTCGGCATAACCATGATTGCGCATATACTTTACACTCTTGACGACAATTTCGTAATGTAGCAATTGTACAGCCTCCGTCCAGTAAAACTGGCTTATATTGCCAATAGCCATGCTCAGCACCACCCAACAGAACGAGAACGAGAAAGCCCTAGGAAAATCCTGGAGAGTAACCCAAGCGAAGGAAGCGTACCTATCTATGCTATCTCACCACTCCTGTGATGTATGTGTCATTGTTCTCTCCAAAAACAGCATGTTAGGCTCCACATTGAGACCTGCAACAAGTGCGTAGCCCCCTGGCCTGCCTGGCTTGGATTCGTGGTTTCTTTGCGCTCGCTTGGGACACAAAAAACTGGGTTCTTTCACTCAAAGGAATGCGGGTCCCAGATGGAACGGCGTGTCGCGTCCGGAACTGGCAGGTGTGTCGTTTTAATGTGCGCATGAAATTAACTGCAGACCCGTGTTTAATTACCGGGTAGCTGTCCTCCGAGTCCGATAAGGGGGAAGCATATTTGACGAGAAATTTCCTCCACGTGGGACAGATAAGAATGTAGGGCGAACGTCGTATAGCAGTTTGAACGGCCGAATATGTTTCATCAACATCCTGAGACGACAGACTTGTTATGAGGTTAAAAAGGTGGCTGAAAAGATCCTCTGTGTATAGATATAAATACGGAAGACGAGAACGATGCGGTCAATTCCTGCTGGAAAGTGTTGTTATACTATATACTGATGTGCAAGGGGTTGCGTCCTCGAGGATTTTATACCCTGTTGATTAGACAGTCATGCAATTAAGTAATACATCCCTATTTGGACTACTAAATATTTACTCTCGGGTTTTATTTTATTTATATTTTGTACTTGTTAGTTTTACCTGCGAATAAGTGTAATAATTATCTTGAGTGTTTTTATGAAAATAATTATTATTATTATGATTATCAATTGCTAGCTTAGTCATGTTTTCGTAGGTAACTCACTATTGTTCACAGCTTACAACCTGATTAACAAATTAACCTTAAATGTCAACTTCCTAGTAAAAACCTCCCACGTATAGCTCCTCAGAAGAATCATCACTTGATCTTAGCTCTACAGCCAAAACATTAGACAGTGTCAGCTCGGTGCATACAGTCACAACTATCGCTGTATCTTAAGTTTAGAAGATCCCAAGTTTATAGACACTCATCCACAGGTAGCTTGCCAAAAGCCCCCAGAGAGGCATGAGGATAATTGAATATAAGCTTATTCCTGATTGGCAAGGAAATTTGCGGATTTTCTTAGTAAGCTCCTAAGGCTAAATAGTAATTATCGTCAAAAAAATCACTTAATGGTGCTCGCACTGAATACAGATGTTACAGTTCGAGTTCGCATAACCACCAAGTGTTCTATCTAGATTGCTCGGTGGTCGGCGGTTGTGAGCCAGCTAAACTGACTCCAAGAACACAAGGCGTCATTCTGTCGAGCTTCTAGGCTGTCGAAACCTCCAAAAGTCACGGTGCACGACAGTTCGAACGCTTATTACCAATGCAACGGTTCTAGATCACGTCATCATTGGGCTCTGGCCATTGATTAGCGGTTGCTGAATACGTGGTTTAGATAGGTAAACAAATAAAACATTAACGATATATACTCATTGTTGATTAATCGCGCTGGCCCATCCTAAAGGACTCGTACTCGCTATGGCTTGAAGCAATGAACTAGTCAACATCACGGTATGGCTGACGACCTCTTGTCGTATCCTAACAGTACATTGTGCTTATGGTGATTCATTCGGGTAAGGTATCTAAAGGATCGTAGAGTATACACTGCTCATCAGCTGCTCAAATCTATTAAGTCCTAGTAGTCTTATAATTGCCAGCCTTTAAGTCATCGGTCCCTCTGCTGACGACTGCATCTTGGTTTTTCCGTGCATTTGCTACGTAAATGAAAAAATCGGAGATTCTATATCACGGGATCTGGTCACAGCGTGAATAAAAAGCACATGTCTATTAGGTAGTTAGCCCAGGACTCCATAAAGCATTGATTCCTAGCTTCCGGAGTCCTCGACAAGAGCCGGGAGGCCTTAATATATATCCAAAGGCTTGATATAGCCACCCTAGTAGGTAATTAGCTGCTATAAAAGCACCCGACAGTTTAACACTGTTAGCTATGAAACCATTTTAAAATCCTAGACAAAAGGGGTTGAGCAAGAGCCTTCTAGTGTAACTAGAGCATGAGAAACCATAAACGAGGCTGCTTTATCATCTTGAACCGTGTCATAGCCGGGGAGGGTCAACGATGTGACTATCTATCGTGTATCAAACTTACCTGTGAGGGGAGCTTTCCTGATGGCACAAATGGAGAACGTTGTCTCTACGGATACTTGTGCTTCTCCAATATTCAAATCTCACACTTTTAAAGATTATAGAAACCGGTTTTTTCCTCCAGAAGGGATAAGATAGCATGATAGCAGTAGAGAAAGAGCAGCTAGCAAGATTCATGTCATCAGCAAGAATTAAACGAGCTCCTTGAGTTTCCTATCCTAGCTCTCGTTATGATGAAAATTCCCTATATCGTTAACATGTTGTTCATTATGGAGTGCTGTTATACTGGTCGATGTACTGAGTAATTTCAGTTTTGACATTGGAAGACGTTGGTACTAGATTCTTTTGTTCGTTACTTTCTGGGGTGCTTACTTTGAGCGTTTGAGTATAACTACAATACGGCCCCGGAGCGCTCACTAATGTCTGAAAGGCCAGGAATCAGTAGCACTGGGCACATAGCCCTTAATTACTAGCAACAACAGACCTTCTATTCACTCTATATCAAACCTTGTGATAATTGGACTTGCTATGCAGATATGCCGTAGCCTAGGATTGCAGTCTAGGATAAAAGTGGTCAAATATATTAATTACAGTGTTACAGTTGGCTTCAGTTGACAATCTTCGCAGCCATTGAATTGAACACGATACCAATCATTTGTTTTCGATTCATTGCCAACCGGAATATTTTAGTCTTCAAGGTGAAGCACGAGTACCACAGCTGAAGTGATAGAAGAAAGATCAGCTAACTCTGTCCCCATCCTATTTAGATGACTTATACATATGCGAGTGCGGTGGCCTTATGATAGTTGAAGTTTCGCAACATATGCAGTACCGGAACTTCCGTCTCACTAGTGTACAAACTTAATGCAAGTTGTAACTATAGTAAATTGAAGCAGTTCATTACCAGGTATATGGAATCCTTTTCTTTACTTTGGTTGGTGCGTCGAGAATATATGCAACTTAAATCTATTTCTTTTATTCTATAGAAATTTGCGCAGGCCAACGCACATTCCCCATGCAGAACTTCAGCAGCGTTGTGAGATAACTCACCGAAAGCACTTTGTTTCTGAACAAGTCAATATAGCCCAAATTAAGACTAGGTTTCAAATTGCCATCGATGGCTAACTACTTGGGATGAGAAGGTGGGTCACGGATTGCGCAGAAGCATCGATGCATGCCGTGATGTTGCACAAACTAATCTCGACCGGAGGCATTTATTAATATATGGGTATAATTATGAGATTTAGTTCCAATTCGCTCACTCATGCATTCACCTTATTCGTAGCCTTATGAGCGGCTGAAATTTAATTTGAAGGAAGGACAACAAGGGCGCGCAACCAGAATCTTGAAACTACCTTAAAGGTTCGTAGAATATTATAGAATTGAAAACAACTGGGCCAGGCTCATGGTTATTAAGGGTCTTTCGCCTATTTCCCCGAATCCGAACTTTGGCATGCTCAGGTGATACTCGATCGGCTCCATAAGCAATAAAACAACTACGGCCTAGTGTACCGAAACGTTTTGCAGCGTTCGAGAACATATACTTAAATCGATTTGTTAATTTAGTCTTATCTAAGAAATTGACCTCCCATATAGGCTATTATACTATAAATACCCTAGATGACAAGTTTTTCGGCCGAGAGCAACGCTTTTTTGTCCCCACCTTTCCTCTTATATTAACTATTTACAATATTTCGCGCGTCTAGATCCCTGAACATATGCCAGCAACTCCTCTCAGACATCTTGCGATTTATATGATAATATTTATCTAGAGTAAGCGAATACTTGAATAGATGCTATACTTATCATTCCGTTTGATGCCATCTATCAGTTCAAACTGAACACAACGCCATCTCGTGCTGACCCTATGGCAATTATCTTCTCAGTGACAACTTGCCTAAGAGCGCGAACAATCCACTTATAAGCAGAATGGTTGGCGTTCACGGCCTTTTCTAGCTGGCTAATCAGACTGCCTAGTCTTGTAATGCGAATGCCAATCAGACACCTGATCACTTGCATCTCATCTTCGTCATCGAGTCGCCAGCCGCCGGCCTTTAGCTCCCTTGGGACACTGTTTGATCTGTCACCGCTTGCGTCCGAACGCGATCTTTTCGAGCTCCTGTTTTGGGATCCAGACAATGTGATCGCCACCAGGTCTCCAATACCGGTCATCATCTCATGACACATGGAAACAATCAGCATTACATAGTCCGACCGCAGACTGCATTTACTACACTCGAGCAATGCCTCGCAGCTGCCCAATACATCCTTCTGACATTGGAGCATGTCGTCTACACTAACTGCGAGCCCCTTCTGTGGACTAGCACCCCATACCAGTTTGACCTGCATTATCTCATTCGCACTCATGATCTGGTCCAGGCAGTGGCATACTGTGGGAAGAGGCCGCTGAGGTTTCTTTTCTTGAAGCTCAGCCTTAGAAATATCTAACAGAGGCACTTCATCCCGTGGTGTAATCTCTGAGAGCGGAGCTGGAAGCGGTGCTTGCGATTCCTGCATTATATTGGGGCCCCAACTGCTAGAGTGCGCAACGAAAGTGGATGTGGTCTGTGATGATTCGGTGGGCGAGATAGAAGGGTCTTCTGCAGGGCCGTTGCCTTCACCACAAGGGCTATCCAAGAGAAATTCGCTGGTGAATTTCGATCCTTCGGTCAGAGGAAACACTGTGTCGTTATGGGAGCCATGATTTCCCCCACCATTACTGGTTGTAAGGCAAGTATTCATGTCATCTATGTCCACTTGGATGAAATTTAGCAGTAGCTTCACACGTATCACAGTTTACGTCTGAGAGAAGTGACTTACTACCATCGTTTGATAAGTCCGAAAAGTCGAAACAGTTGCCACAATCACGGAGATCAGGAAATCCAAAGCCGTCGGAGAAAGCGAGCTCGCCATGGGCCGGACTAGATGGGTTGCCGTCTGCCGACGACTCGGCTTTACTAGGGTTGTTCGTCGACGGCAAGACTTGGTTTCCGGCTTCTGGCGTCACTGCCGACAATGTAGAATCCGAGGACAACCCCTTCACAGGCGTGCTACTATATGAGCACTCCAAGCCTTGCTTCAGACATTTCATGCAGCTGTTTGCTTCAGCTATACACTTTAACTACGTATCCCTTGTTAGCATTATACCAAAAAAAAAATCCCAGTGACTATCTTACCTTCTTCAGCTTGCATAGTCTGCAAGCGTGTTGTTTCTTTGTCTTGCTCTTCTCGAAAGGCGGACCAGCAAATTGCACGATATATTCCGAGTCCCCTGAAACGCCCCGTCGAGCTTTAAGCGTCTGGAACATTGTAATTCACACTACCTAGATAAGGACTGACTTTCGCTCGAAACCCACTGCCGTCGCCACATATATATTTATATATACGTATACGTACATGGCAAAAGTCTGGGGTCGATCCGATCTTGGCCCAGATAACAAGACTTACTAAGCTTATTCGACCAACTGGTTGATTACTTACATCCATTGAGAACAATCACGGAAATGACAAGGGTTGAAGCTGCCAACCGGACGAAACTTTTGATACCGCAGAGAACTCATGGATACCCGTGCCTGCGGGCAACACTTGCCGAAGCAAGGGCAGGGATAACAATCGGGGTCGAAGAAGTCGAGCGGACTTCTGGTACGCCAAGGAAGTGAAGAGTCCGCACGTAATTCTTTATGCGCAATATTAATACGCAATATTAATACGCAGAATTTATACTGGACAAGCAGGTGTTTGTGCGATACACATGAGCCACAATGCCCAAGCTACACACCTAGTAGTCACCAAGTCGCTTGATCGGCGATAATTTCACCTCGCTAGATCGACCTGGAGATAACATCAGTCGTAAGTTGAAAATTCTTATCTGGATGCAAAGAGCATAGGCCGGGCTTTATACTGGTATTTCCTTTTTAATTGCGAAGTAGGCTTGCTATAGTGCCTTACATAACGATTTAGTACGACGTTGACGAAACGCCACAACAGCGCAATTGGCTATTAGCAGGGTGCGGCTCGTCGGCGTTTAGTCTGATAGGGGGATAGTGTAGATCAAGTCAAAACCCCCATGTCAGCTGAGGATTTTCTTACATGTGCTCCGATAACCACAACGGTCTTAACAAGAGCGATGTGTGCTGCAGGGACCTCAAAAGCAAGCCAAGGCTTTAGTGTAGACTCATGCATTACATAACTGGTCTGCAAGCCGATCCTTATCATAAGCCCTAGTCTACAACCAATGAAAAACTAAGGAATGACGATCTGATATGGCTTGGAAGAGCAGGCTATGACCTATCGGTGAAGCTGCCACGCTAATGCTACTGAACCTCACAACCAGCGAGCGAAAATACTGATATACTTCACCACCGCCGCCTCTACTTTAAGTTCTACCTCCACAGCTAGCCACTGTACGTTAATACTTTGTGATATAATATTTCCAATTAGTTTCCAGAATCACTAAGTAATCCAAAACCAAAGGGAAGTAAAAATTAGCACTAGAATCGTTGTTTTACAAATGTAAATTGCTTTGAACCTTGCATATAAGGTGGTGGCAGTACTAGTAGTACATTGTATCATTATTTTTCGCTCACTCCTTGCTTGCCTAGCCGGAGCTCGGCTCTAGACTACATAGTGTATGTAGTTCGCATTAGCTTTCAGGACTTACCGCCTTAGCTCGTACCGTGGATCGCAGTAGTGCTGAGAGCCTAGACCGTAGTGCGGCGCCAGAATTGCACTAGGGCTGACGAGTGACAAGTGACAGGTACGATTGATGACGCCAGAGCCCTTCGGACGAGAAATCGGTATAAGTCCGTATTGCTTACAGTACCCGTGCTTTCTGGGGGAAAAGAGACAGGTGATAGACGTACCAAGCAAGCCCGTCATATCGCGCTATCCAAGAGCCAAGTGCCACTTGGCTTGTTACGGCCGCGTTCATTCGTTGACTCACCAAACGGCATTAGACAAGGAGTTGACGTTAATCGGCGGGCCGAGGCAGTTTGATGCGTCCTCCAGGATTTAAAATCATAGGTAGCTCAGATCTATTACCAAGAGCGACAATTTGAAACTAGAGATCATGGTAATGGTCGGAACGGAAGCTAAAAAAGCGCCTTGTACCAGTCCACTTCCTATGAATTTCATCCAGAACTTAGTGTGTGTGAAGATGCCGAGGCTAAGCGAAAAATAGTGGGAAGACTTTCAGGGGGGTGAAGTGGGTGGTTGAGTCTTCCATTTATTTTTCACTCGGTCTCGGATGCTACCAGACGAGAGCCCTTTTTACATGTAAAGCCTTGTCGGATAAGGGGTGCTGGACTTCATAGGGACCTATAGGCTTGATCCACAGACCTACCCAGGTAACCTGCAGGTTTCATACATCCTTACAAAATCGTACTGGGCATATCTGCAGGGAGAAGGGCTGGGCAGATAGTTGGCGGCATATGTCGTGGCGTAATTATATGGTGTATATGGTGTATATGGTGTATACGGCGTATATTACGTCAGAGACTAAGCAGCTGTGGCTCTGCTTTGTAATTCTATGCCGGCGTTTGTTTCGAGCACCAAAGAGCCCGGGCCAGGTATTGGCGAAAGTTCTATAGACGTAATTATGGCCGGAGGTTTTCCATATGTTACTGGTGAACGACGTAAGCGCACTCAACGTTATACGTGTAGTATGGAGGGTGGAGTCGACGATCGAACCTTAGGGGGGAAATGCAAAGAAAGACACCTTGACACTAACTCTAACTAACTGCACTCTATTACCATGAACATTACCATGGTCTGATAGATACCAGTCAGCAAGACCCCGGTAACCAAATGTCTCCTCTTCTTAGCGACTACAAGATACAAGTTATGGCTCTTAATTAATGACAATCAAATATGCAAATCGGCTCCTAACTACTCCCTCAACGCCAGGTAGTTGCCTTCGCCTTCGCTTTCCCAAGTCGAACCAACCACAACCGGCTTTCGGACACCGTTGTTCTCTTCAACGGCGAAGAGAACCTGGCCGATATGGATGAACTCGAGTCTCGGCCGTATCCGAACATATGCGGAAGCATATTCGAGCATGCGGCTTTCGTGGGTAGCCCAGTAGACAGTCCCTAGTTTGCGACCATCGGGGTATCGCATGAAATCGAAGATGTCCACTTCGTCGGAATGGAGCGTGTAAGTGTCACGCTGGATGATCAACCGACTCAGATGGGCCCAACGACTAATATATCCTCCAACTTTATTATGATCGACAAACCAGCTTGGCCATCTACACAGTTGTCCCACATTGAGGTGAAGCACTTCGACTTGGGACAGATGTGAGAGTCTATCCCAGGACGCTTCAGGAATGTCGCACTCGTCCCATGAAAGTGAGAGACTGCTGAGGCTCTCATGGTAGAGGAGTGATTGTATGATATGTCTGAGAACTACATCTACCTGGCTATAGCGAATCGCTAACGATCTGATTTGCAAATTCAGTTCGACAAACCGGATCAGCATCGAGGTGCTCGAGATCAGCCCGTAGAGTATCAGAGTATTAGGAGTAGATATCTGACCAAGCTTGGTAGAAACTCGACGGATCCAATTCGCCGGGATGTTGGTTGCCAAGGTCACTCCCAGACGTATTTTTTCTGATTCCTGTTCTAGGACTACTTTGAAATCGACCGCAGAGTTTGAGATTTTTGATTGCCGATCCCTCTAAACAGTCCAAAAGCTCATCATCAAGAGGACACCCCTGTATAGTAAGAGACTGTAGATTAGAAAGGATTGGAATGACTAGTAAGACGGCTGGCCAGTAGAGATACTCGAGGTGTTCATTTAATATTGATATAATGTGATTCTCTATTGCTAGCTTCTTTTCATCCATACTACGATATTCGAGAATGTGATGCGGCGGCAGGAAAGGCCGAACGAGTGACGAAAACCTCGCAGCGTTTACAGTTAGGTGGCGGACATAGACATCCAGTGGCGGTGGCATGGTCATCCTGCAGAAGATCGGCACCTCTGGAACGCTTCTTTCTGGAGCTTAGAGAGGATCTCAAGTGCAGCAGACCCGTAATTAAGAACAATGCTGTAGAATTGATATGGTCGAGCCAGCTGCCGGCAGGTCGAATTAACAAGGGCCAGTGAGGCTAGGCTGCTCTTATCTGAGGCGACATAGCCGATTACTAATTGAAGAATCTCGTTGGGCATAGTGAACAAAATCGAAGACGTTGAGGTAATGGATTTGCCCTCCACGACGCGATCGAACGACGTCGGGTGCAATGTTATCGGAGAAACAATCTCGTGAGATATCTGAATAAGTAGTGGGTTGGTGTTATCCTCTCGGTGGTTCTAGGGAAGAAAGATGGGTTGACACCTGACGTCGTTATAAAACCCAAGGCGTCGTAGTCTTGGAATATGGTTATTCTGTTCCGGTTATATATATGAGCTTCTGGGTACTCACTAGCCTAGTGTAAATGGTGTATGCATTATAGAGTAGAAATGATATGATAGCAATAGCAATATATTGATTCCTAGCCTTTCCTTATTTCGAAGTTCAACTACGTTCTCATTCATGGCTATATTCCATACTGAATTCAAGATCTTCTTAGCCATCGCTATTTCCGAATATACAACTCCTTTTTACTCGTTGAGAATCCTTTCCGCTAGTCCATATAGTATTCATCCCGGTAACGACTTTGATTAATGATATAATTGACTGCATGGCCAGAAGGGTGTTATTACCACTTACAACCAGCCATGTTACGTACAGGTTCATGATCATCGGTCATCCCTCATCTCACCTCCCTTCGGGAGGATGACAGCTAACTCTCGAATGCGGGCACACTACCAATCGTCTGCTACCTGCTTCCGGCTTGCAGACGGGAACCATGTAAGGGACAACTATGAGATGTGTTTTGAAGGTTATCCGCGATGAGCTTCTGTTGTTAAATAATTAACAAATAAATGGTAAATCAAAAGGTGGGACTGGTAGTTGGATTGCCGAACATTAATTCAATATCCCATCCATTTGACAGATGCTCTTTTGTACAGGTAGAATTGCAAATTTCTTCCATAG
This sequence comes from Xylariaceae sp. FL1651, assembly GCA_025201745.1. Lineage (NCBI taxonomy): Eukaryota > Fungi > Ascomycota > Sordariomycetes > Xylariales > Xylariaceae > Xylariaceae sp. FL1651. The sequence goes on from MU624245.1 coordinate 767,294, forward strand.
TAACAGGTCTTTTTAGCGCATGCTAGTGAATGCGTATTATTACTATAAAGTGTTGCCAGTGCTAGCTTGACCTTTTCACTGCGGGCCAAATAATTAATTTGTTCCGGTACAAATAGCCTGTTCTGGACGTATAAATATGATCGAAGCTTTGTGAGAGAAAACCTAGAGGAAGACAACAGATTCTTTATCAAGAGCATCCGTAGTACCGTACCATGAGGCTACAGTAGTGACGAACAATAGTATCGGTGCTAGATAATAATATGTATATATGTGTATACATAGTTATATTTACTAACGATCATACAGTATGTATACTATAGAGCCTATTCTAGTGATGTGTCCGCAGAACTTGCTTAGTCTAAGCTCGCAAAAACCTTACACTTTTAGAAGCCTACAGAACAACCATCCGCGCAGCCTCCTGTGCAGACTCCTATACGAGCAATCCACCCTAACAACCAGAATTCTCTTTCTCTAAACAAATCCGATAGCGACATAGCTTTAATCAGATTATAGCGAACACTTGATGTCTATGGTAAGATAGTGCAAAGCAGCGGCTCACTCGGCAACAACAGCTTTAATATCTTGCATCAGTCCCGCAATCACATGTTCTACAAAGAACGGAGCCAGCCCCCAGCCCTTGGAACTTCTCTATATATTTGATTGATCAATTAGGGGCTTATGAAACTCGGCCTTGTTGAATTGGGCCGTACGTGCTCGCGTCGACCTTTCAAGTTGCTGGCTATATGCCACTCTAATGGACTAACACGGTCTACGCCGAGTGGCCCTGACTTGTGGGATGCGTATGCCAGTATAAAAGGCGCGATACCATTCTTTCCCTTGCAGTATGACGTAGAGTCTCTGGAACGGCGACCTCCATGGTTGCTGAGGATATGTAGTCGATATGCTCGTTGTCAGCGCTGCTGAAGGTGATGATAGAAAAGCCGGATCTCTCCTACTCCCCTTTTCATTCATCGTCTAACTATTCAAAATGATGGTGAATCCCCGAACCGGCGGATATCTAGCTGCCTTGGGACTATTTAATAAGATGGGCCTCGCCTGAAACGATGTATCGAGATCATTACCCCAAATGACGGTCACTCGTTGCGTATTGCTAAGTGGCGCCTTCTTCAGTATGTCACATCACTCGGCATTAATTAGGACCGTACAATATAGACATTGTCTCTTTAAAGGTCTATTTAGCGATTTTTTTCCATACAGGGTTGACCATAATTGTGTCTTATTGAATTCCTTGGTGAAAGGCTGTTGCATTTGCCGCAGAAGGTGACCATATTCCAGTGTCACTGGCAGCTGGATAACCAGAGGATGTCCGTAAGGTCGGCGCAAAGCCTACGGTTGAATTATCGCGATGCTGCCAGGCCTATTGGTACGATTCTCAAAGTTACCAGGCCTCTATGAACGCTGGAATGAACCGAAGGGTAAGGCTGTGTCTGCGTTATCCATCCAGCTTAACTGGACGCGTTAATGCATGTCTAGACTCTAGTAATAAAGTAGGGCCTCAGAGTCTGCTGTTGTCCATATCTCTAAAGCAAATCGCTTTGTTGGTAATTTCAAGATGTAGCGATGCAGCATGCAGGACGCAGGCTAAAGCATAGATAGGAGACAAAGATATCGAGCTTGTTATGATCCATTTAAGTCTAGGACACAAATGCAATGAACTTATCTGGCTGAACGGTTTCGTAAGGCCACACATTCAGGATGAGCCGAGCGGCTTCGGGCGGCCTTTCTTCTGTTTCAATTTCAACGCATGAGGCTGACGTACAGTATTCGTACTAGTACATACATAAAAGGGATCCAAGCTATCAATGTTTGTTTCGTCAATTTTAACAATCCATTAGTAGAACTTGTAACTTAAATCGAAACTAGTCGGGAAAATTGTAATTACTACTAATTTAAGTTAGATTACTAGTTGAAGGACAAACATTATTGCAGTCCTGGGCCTTGTGAAGTGCCTTATCCGTTGTAGTAACGGAGAATAACAAATCCTGTGTTTTCCTATTCCCAAGCGTTGCTCCTAGTCACTGTGCGCCTGAAGTTCAATCACGGACCTAGAACTGCGCCGATCCAGATTGCGTCGTGTCATCTTGATCATGTCGCTCATCAAGATTGACTATTCCTTCGACCAACTAGGCCCGCCCGAAGACCAGAATCTTGCTCTCGCTCAGATCAGCTCAAAAATAGCTCCGAACTACCAAACGCGCTTAAATGGGTATATTTCGAAAAGCAAAAATAGCTTATATATCTCGTAAAGAGTACTGAGGATGATCCAGAGTATGGGGCCAGTGGCCCCCAAGCTGCCAATGGCTCGTAGAATAGACAATAAATAGTATCAACAATATCGTTCGTTATATGCAGGAGACCCCGTAGCCGTGGTTAGGATATGAATGTGCTGCAATATATACCAGAATAAATGGTGGTGTAGTGGCTCACGTATCTCGACACATAAAACCCGATAAATATGGACGTGCTTTGCACCGCAAAGAATGAGTCTGCCGCAAGTCGGACTGAAACACTGGTGACGCCTCTAGTCTTAAAGTAGATAGACGGCAGCGACAAAAGCCACAACAAAGCCAGCAATAGCAGCACTGCCCTGGCGCTGGCCGGCATTCTCGCTCTGGCTTGACTCCGTGGGGGAAGATTCGCTCTCTCCTGTAGTTCCTGTAGTTACAGCGGCAAGGGGAGGTGCTGACGTGGGGCTAGTCCACAGGTATTCTGCGCTAGAAGTTCCGTTTTGATGGTAAACTGCGCCAAAGAAGGCCGCGCTGGTAGAGCTTGAGCCCGCTGAGCTTGACGATATGGAGCGGCTAGTGGCGGTGATGGTGGTGCTACCGCTATCGCTACTACTGCTGCTAGTGATGCTGCTGCTATGGCTGCTGGACGTGGTTGTTGGCACGTCAGAAGACGTTGTCAGAATCGAACTTGAAGTAGAGGTGGTCGAAGGAACCGGAGTGGATGTAGGGGTGCTTGTCGTCGTAGGAGTAGGAGATGGAGTTGTTGTCGATATGGAAGTGGATGTGGGCTGAGAGCTCGAAGTGCTAGGAGTATCGTCGCTACCCTGGGACCCATCCAAATTATATACGACAATGTTGGCTTTCCCACCTTTAGCGACAGTAACGACGCAAAAGTCTGAGCCCCCAGCACCGGTCGCTTTCTCATCGCTGACTACACCGCTACCATCAATTTCGCAGGGCAGGCCATTGCAGTCCCCATCGCACTCAATCTTGAGACCAAATGTCGGTTTTGTGTCATACAGGGCACTGTCCTGGAAAACAGGGTTCACTCCAAGCTTAACAAAGGTGTTCCCGCTGCCATCCGTGTTGGCGCCAGCGACATATGGAGCCCAATTGCCAATCGGCTTTGTATCGTCTCCCCAATGGCAGCCATCCGCAGCGCTCACACCAGGAGCGTTAATATAGAAACTATGATGATTAGTGACAGTACACAAAGCTTGTAATATAGGAAACTTACTGAGCTGCAGTTGAATCCCAATACGAAGGATCCGGAACAGCCAAGGTAGCAGTATCAATAACATCAGTCGGAATGATCATGTCTTCGTAGCCAGGTAGTACTGTCTGGCAAAACGAAACCACATCACCGGCTTTGTTCACAGCGGTAACGGCACCGGTGCCATCTACACACCAAGGCTTGTCCTCAAACGGGACCTTGATTTCGCCGCCATCGCAATAAATACCTCCGCACTACTTCTCGTTAGTGAGATTTTGCTTATGGATTGGAATACTACGGACCGTAGAATCCGGGTAAGTGTAATGCGTGTTTGGCTTCCACTGGGCCATAACTTTACCAGGGGGGCAAGCAATGGGACACCAGGTGCCATCGGCGCACTCTTGATCGGGGGCCAAAGCCCAGCCACCGTTTAGGGCGCTCGGGGTTACGGCAAAGAGGCCCTTGTCTGATGGGAATTCACATTTAGCACCCCCTCGCGGTTGGAGTTTCTCGGAGCGGCGAGCTTCGTATCGCGTGTTGATAGTAGCATTGCTAAGGCCCAAACCGTCTTTCTTGCCAACGTGATGCTGATGATGTTGTTGGTGGAGATGTCGGTGTTGGTGCTGGTGTCCGGCGCTAGCGGTGCCGGGCTGAGCAGCCAGGAGCAAGATGGCCGACCCGACGGCGGCTTGAAGTGTTGTGGCTTTCATTGTGTTCGTGTCGAGCGAGTGTAGTTACTCGCATGAAAAGACCCGTATACTCGTTTTAGCGTGTTGAGCGATCAGCAGTGCGACGAAGATCAGTTGCAGCACAGGTTTAGCTCAGTACTCCTCGTAGACGGTGGGCGACACAAGTGTTTCTTGCAGATAAGTAACGAGTGAAATAGGAGAAAATCTCCTAGACAATGGTGGTAAAGACCGTGGTGATGGCGTCAAACGAGCGTGAGTAGAAAAGAAAGAAAGCCACGAACAGACAACTCCAGCCTAACGAGCGACGAAGAGCGTGGGTGGGAAAAAGAGAGCGTCGGAAAGGAGTAAGGCTGGGAAACGAGAGCACTTTGCTCGATCCACCGCCAGCGACAAAACAGGGAACTGAGTCCACCATGTCAATGAGTCCAGGCCTGTTTGCCCATGGACGTAAAGGGGCGCGCCATTGGACTAAACGCCATGGGTAGACACCTAGTGGCCGTCCCGCGATCTGTGCTGACTCCTGGGACTGCTGGTGGGCTTCCTGACGAGAGCCCGTCAAGAGAGCCAGGGGGAGCCAGCTTGGTAGAGTGATCCCGAATGGGGAGAATGGTTAAGGGAGATCGACAGGGCTTGACGGATGATTGGCCGGAGAAGCTTAGCTATGCGGAACAAGAAGCCAATGAGAAGAGCCCATGGAGGCGATAGAGGGTAAACGAAATTAACAAAAACCTGCGCTAATCCCCAGAGATCGTAGCTACGATACATATGAGACTACAGTGGGCACGGGTACTGCACGGGCCCTATAAGATCTCCTTTACCGTGCTGACAGTGGGGCATCATTGCAGTATACTCGACTACAGTAGCTCTCTCTCATCTTACAACCTCCCAGGTTGATAAATGTCAACGCGGCGCTAGCAATATGTACTTTAAGGATTTGTATATAGGAAACTTTCTATTTATTTTATTTTATTTTTTTTACTCGAAAGTATATGCTAAAAAAATGAAGAGTAAATCTAATCGAAAAACTGATCAACTATTAAGTTGTTATAAATATCTATAGAAGCTTCCTTGATTAACTATAGTGTAGAATCGGGGTACCAAGCACGGGCCAGTTGTTAGCGCCGCACAAACATCTACCATCCGGGGGAGTTGTACTGTATTTAATAATTGGCCGCTACTGCAGGTACAAATCAACGGTTTTGGTTCAATCCTAGTATTATTAATCTCCCGCATACATAACCTATGAGCAGCCATTTCATCGCATCAAGATAACGTACGGTATATACATGCCAGGCAGATATCTACCAGCAAAGCTTCATCCGCTTCATACATACAGCAAGATTCTATGGGATACATACCACGTCGCACCACGCGATAATGACGATGATTGCGTGCCAACAAGTCGCTTGTTTACATTGCCCGCTATCGCACGCTAACCACTCTTCACCCAGACACTCGGCCATCCATAGCCGCTTGCGTGCCGAGGTAGCCCAGCTTGGTCTGGTTATCCTCATTGAGTCCACGTATGAATGAATGTATGTATGGGGTCCTCACACCCACGAGTTCACATTCAGACGTGTCGCGTTCGACAGCCATTCAAATTCTCGGCACTTGATTGAAATTGACTTAAGACGTGCACATGGCTCTGTTTCTTCAACGCGCGCCGCTACAACGCTGTCATGGATTCCGGACAGGGTTCCTTACATGGTCCCCGAGATAAGCGTTCGGACGTCAGCCATTGATGACCAGCTCCTCGTGGTGTAATGTTCGCCTGCATTATCGACTGCTGTGTGACAAAACTCAATTTCCAAAGCACATTAGGCAAAAGTGTGCCGGACTGCGTTATCTACTGAGGGGTGGCTCTTCTTTTTAATAAGATGATGATCAGTCATCCAATGGGCTTGGTGTTTGTCTGCTTCGGCGACTTGGAAATTTCGGTATGGCCGTAGGTCGCTTAGTTCTATGAGACAAAAAGACCACGAGGTCTGAAGGAAATAAAGGAATGAAAATTAGAAATGTTTGAGATGGACGAGCTACTCTGTCTGAGGAGGGAAACACTTCAGTGGGTATTCAAGATATTGAGTGGGGGCATCTTTGCCCAGTCGTAAATTACCTCCGTAGTTTGGAGGTGTTTTACCGTGCCTCCCGAGTCCTACCACAAAACATCGTATTTGTGACCCTCTGATGCATGACTTTCTCTCCTGCTACCACTTCGCTTTCCGCAAGACGACACCACCCACGAGAGCTGGATAACGGGCATACATCCAAAAGTGCTACAATTTAAACGGAAACGTTCGTTGGTCAGCTCAATCCTTCCGGCAGCTTCGCTCACCGGATCTGACCTGAACAGTGACGAGACACTTGGCATATTCGTGCTGGCGAAACATGAAAGGATAGTGAATAAACCGGGGGCCAGTGGGCTGTATGCGATGTTCATAACTGCTATATATATATGACACATTGTAATATTTAAGAATTTTAGGATTCCGAACTAAGTCATTGCACGTAAGATGTTCAATTAGCCTCATGCCCCCGCGCTCCCCCCCTTCATCCCACGGAGCATGGACATGGTTTCTAGTTGGGATAACTAGCGTCATACCAGAGGCCACTCGTGTAGCCACTGCCGAGGACCGTGGCCATGCTGACGGGCGACGACAACTTCTTGGACCACGAGACGCGCGTGCCGCTGGCGCCCGAGCCCGTGTTGGCGTACTCGGCGTAGTAGATGTTGGCGACGTCGGTGCTGCCGTTCCACTCGGACCACCCGGCCGGATTGATGACTGAGCTCAGCGAGGTGCTCTGGAACACGACGCGCGCGTACGTTCGCCACGGCCGGCCCAGGTAGTACGAGCCGCTCGACACCGATTCGCCCGCGGCCGCGGCGACGTCGCAGTTGTTGAAGAGGTAGTAGGAAGGGTTAGTGGAAGAGTCGCGGCCGTTGGCTATAGGTGTAGCATATTACCGTTGTCAGCTCTCTTGGTGTCTTGAGAGGGAAGGGAGATGTGGCCGGGGGGCCACCGGTTGTAGAGGTCACGGTTATTTAGGATTGAGTTGACCAGAAAAAATATATACTGACCCGTGATGTAGTATCCGCCGTTGCGTACACGAATGTCGCAGTCCTCGAACCAGGCCTGCGCCGTCTGCCCGAAGATAAAGTCGGTGGCTCCCGTAATAAGACAGCGACGATAGTATTGCTTGCCCGTATTCGCCAATAGCGTGTCCTGGAACCCGTATAACTGGCACCCGTAGTACCCACTGTCGGCGTAGGCGCTGAGCGCGATGGCCTGACTTCCTTTACCGTCTGTATCTCAGAGTCCAGTTAGCTAGCCTGCTCGGGCGATGCAGCTCGTCGCTCTAGACATGAATCTATGTAGACAAGCGCTGAGGCGTAATCGAACAGAAGATATAGAAGATGGGATGAGGCAACGCACATGAGTTCACAATATTCACATTGTATACCTTGACATTGGCAGCGTGAACCCTTAGCGTCCCGGAAGCATCATTGCTTCCGGCGGTTGAGGCGGGTAAGTTGTATGTGAGGATGGCCTTATTGTTGGCATACGAAGTGCTGTCGGTCGTGTACCCGTAGATAGTGAGCTGGGCGCTGCGCGCCGGAATAAGAACCTGCTCGGTAAAGGTACCTTGGTTGATAAAGACACATTGGGCGGCTGTTGAGGTCGTTGAGAGCGCATTGATCGCTGCCTGCACCGACGAGTACGTGCCACCGCTCTTCGCGACGTGCAGACATCCCGATGGCGGGCTCGTTCGGCTGACAGCGAGTGCGAGCGATGCGCTGCCCAAGAGTAAGGCCAAGATCTTCATATTTTAGACCTTTTTGGCTCGCTAGTATAATGCTGCCTAAGCTACGAATGCAGTTGAGGTGGCTACTGTCGCTCAATTAGCTGACTGTGTCCACGATTTGGTGTCGTCCACGGTGAATAAAATAGGGCCATCCTTTCTTCAACAAGTTGGTTGAGTTGCTGTCTTAAATAACGTTTATCTCTTTGGACGCCGACAAGAGCCTTTGTTCCATCAATGCTGCTTTCCGAATTCGCGATGCGGAGGCTCAGGGTCCCACGAGAATCTGGGGAAACCCTGGTCTGTCTAGACCGCTCTCGCCCACGGATTGTATTTACCGGGTACGCAAAGATTAATGATGGGACGGACAAATTCAAAGCTATCTTGGCATGAGCTGTGCGTTTGTTTCCACGATTTGGGATGTGTGCACCTGAACACTGAGCCATGAGGTATAAGATGATGTTCGTTGGTGGAGAAATACAACAATGCAATTTTCCGAGAGGATAATAGTGGATGTGAAGCTGTCCCTTTTCAATAACAGCGTTTAAGCAATACATAGTTCTATGACTGTAACTTTGAGATTAACCCCCTTGTCTAACTAGTATTGATGACATCTCACTTGCTGATGGATCCTAAGTGTCTTCAACCATTACACTTCGTCAACTATGTTCGAGTGCTTTTACGATTAGTAAATACAGGGTATTGTGAAGTTCCTATGCATAATTAGACTCAACCCGAATAGGGTAATGACCTATACAATACATAATGAAAACTAATATGTTCATGTTATGTAGCAGCCAACGGGGCAAAATAGCTGCTATAAGAATGTTTGATCTCACTGATCTCTAACCCAACCGGGAATCTCGTCGACTGCCTGAGCAAGAACCTCGGCAACTGGGGGCCAGCCTGCAGCTATAGCGCTTCCTTTCTGCTTTGCACCCATGATGGCGAATCGACCCTGAGAGTGCGCTATATATCCATGAAGAAGACCTTGCGCACAAAGCGAGGCCACCATAGACTCGACGTGCTCTGCTGTGATAGGCATGTTCCCCCAAATGAGACCTTCGTTCGGCCGAAGGCGTTTGGGCCCTCCAGGTGGCGGAACGAGCGTTGAATAGCCCGTTGCAGGTCCCGCGCTATTAGAAATGGCCTTCAAAAATATGCTATTGACATGCGGTTGCCTTCCTTTAGCCGACGGTCTAGCAGGCAAATATCCTTCTAGTCGCTTTTGTATGTATTCTGTGGTAATCAAAAGGTGTGAAAGCTCCAGCGTTGCGGCCTTGCGCGAGTCAGCCTCAGTTGGTGCGACATAGGTAAGCAAAAACGTTCGTCGAGAGAGTGACCGCCAAAGTAGCGGCCGCAAACGATATGTAAGGGTGAGTAACAGCCCTTTGCGGAATAGCCAGTCTTCGTGTGAATCGAGGACGTGTTGGAAGCTTAAATAATTCCCCGTGCGGATGGCGTGGGCAAATTGCGAGAAAATTGAGCTCATTGATTGGGTCTCTGGTCGTTGCAGCAGACTCTGGGAAGGGAGGCGGCCGAGCAGCATGTTGCAAGGTATTAAATAAGTGAGAATAAGCTGCCGGTGCTTACGAAAGCTTAGAGGTGTCTGAACATAAGCTTCCTCAAGGCACTGGGAAGCCCTTATAAAGTGGTTGTTGATGAAATGGAAACGTCCCAGGTAGTACAAGTACGTGACCCTTTGCGCCGCTGGATAAAAAGACAGGGGAGGCGATTTAGCGCTAACATTCGTAAACAGCTGCTTTGCTAGATGAGTCTTATGGCACTGCATCTCGTAAATATGGCATCATTAACATGGTTGAAAAGGTTACGCACTGCAAACAATAGCTTCAAGGTCAAATTCGCGAAGATGTAGACCCCAACCTTTTTGCCTTCCGGCTGTGCAAACCGCTGACTCGATCGATCCGTAAGACATGTTGTAAAAATCTTCTGTATGACTTCCGCTGTAGTGCCAACAATCGAGGCCTGGTCATCTTCGCCCGTGTCTACCGCATTCAGCTTCTTGGTTAAATCTGGTCGCTTGTTGAGTGTCATCGATAGCTTGGACAGGGAGGCGCATAGGGATATGCTGGTCTGAAGCATGATGGCTCCGTACGTCGGGTTGTTTAGTGCCGTCGTACAAGAGCTGAGAGGTCGATTAGCTACTGAAGGCTCACGATACATCGTCAAGCTAGACAATCAACTTACTTGGTCAGCGCCATGAGCAACTGGTGTGCTCCAAGAAGGTCGTCAAAATTTACATCTCGCCAATATTCAAAATAGTCTTTCATGAAAGCAATAAATCCCGGCCAGGCGGTACCCTGATCTTCTGGGAGATCATCCTCTTCTGGTAGGCACCTCTCGACGAGCTTCTCAATGGCACTTGTGTTCTGATAGCTCTTCTTAAGTTCGGTCGCGAGATTGAGGTATTCCTGAGGTAGAGGCGGTTCAACTCGAAGCCAGTCGCGAAGCCCAATACCATTGCGGGTTTTAAGAAAGCCTCGAATGCTGGTAAGGAACTCGATAGTCAAAGACATGTTGGCAACCAGGTGTCGAGCTCGCGGATAGGAGAAGGTAGCTGCGCTGTCTTGCAGGTTTGCATGTCGTGTTGCACGAATGGACGACTAAATCGACCGGCATCAAGAATTCGATTTAAACGAGAAAAGAGGTATCGTTAGACCAATGGGGACTTTGCAGTTTGCGTAGTCTTCGGCGACAAGATACAGGAGTAATGGGAGTTGGGAATAACGGTCGCAACTCAAGTTGTCGGATTGAAAAGTAGAGCTGTCAAGTGTGATATCGTATAGTAGCTGCAGAGCCAAGCCATCACTGGTACGTGCGTGTATGCAGCTAAAAGAGGGGAGGTGCTGGAACACGAACGTTGCGCAGTGACATCATGCTCCACTAGTCTCGATGCTGATAAGAAGTTCTATTTCCTATATATTAAAAGATGTGGTTTATCACATGCAAAAATACCCGTGTATGTTACAGTGTGTGCCTTCGCCCTTTTAGCTTAAACTTGTCATTATACCTCTGCTCGCCTTGGCAACCAGGTTATCCATTCGTATCTGTACGTTAGTGAAAAAGGCCGATATCTTGCCAGTGTTCCTTGACTGGTCGCACCACGGTTTTCGTAGTTCATTATGCTTATGTGCTTCTGAAGTCGGCTGAATATTGTTAAATATTTGCTTTCCAATATGAAATTAGCTGGTTGGGTGGGACCTAAAATTTTTGATTTATTGTTACATCATGGACGTACATGCTGTGGTATTATGTCTTCGAGGTAGATATTGACACTTATGTTTATATTTCTTCAATACGCTGAACGACCATAGCCGTAGCACACCCCCCGCCATTGCAGATGGCAGCAACGCCATACTCACCAGGCTTGAGTTGATGAAGCAAGGTTGTCAGAATCCGAGATCCGGAACTACCCAGTGCATGACCCAAGGAGATAGCACCACCCAGTGGATTGACCCGTGCATTCTCCAGGCCCAAAATCTGTGACTTATTGTCAGCTATCATTTTCTTGGTGCGGTTTGTCACGGTATGAGCTCAGAGTTACCTTTTCATTAGCTTTGATAACAGCCGCAAAAGCCTCATTGAACTCCCATACGGCAACTTGGTCTTTGGTTATGCCAGCGCGATCGAGGGCAATGGGAACAGCTTTTGCTGGTGCAATAGGAAAGTCAACAGGGTCCACAGCAGCGTCTGCTGAACTGCATATCCGGGCCAATACCCTTGATTTTGACCCATATTCTTGGGCAATGGCTTTGCTACCTAGTACTAAAGCACTAGCACCATCATTGAGTGTAGATGAATTGGCCGCGGTAACAGTACCTGAACCATCGCGAATAAAGGCCGGTTTCAAAGTGGGTACTCGGTCTGGTTTAATATCCATGTATCCCTCATCGGTATCGATGACGGTATCTCCCTTCTTCCCTTTGACTGTGACGGGGGCAATCTCGTCAGCAAAGGCCTTGGTCTTCCAAGCAGCTTGCGCACGTTCGTACGATCGAATCGCATATTCGTCTTGCATTTCGCGGGATATATCATGCTTCTTGGCAGTTGTTTCGGCGCATACGCCCATATGAAATTGATCGTAGACATCCGTTAACCCGTCTTTAATCAGACCATCCTCCATCTTGATATGACCAAAGGCCGGTAAACCACTTGCTCTCCCGACGTAATACGGTACTTGCGACATGTTCTCCATCCCGCCGGCCACTTGTGCTTCGGTCAGACCAAGCTGGATATTTTGGGCCGCGAAGACGACAGCTTTTAAGCCGGATGCGCAGACCTTATTAATTGTAATAGCTTCAACGGTCGTGGGCAGTCCCGCAAAGATTGCGGCTTGTCTGGCAGGCGCCTGGCCGACCGAGGCTTGCAGAACATTTCCCATATAGACATCAGTAATTCTTTCAATTGGTACCCGTGATTTCTCGAGGGCGGACTTTATTGCGACGGCTGCAAGTTTCGGCGCAGATACTGTAAGAAAGGACCCGTTGAACTGGCAATAATTACTTGTTAGCACTTTTAGTTCAAGAATGAAAGGGCACTCACTTTAGCTGTCGGCGTCCGAGCAGCACTCAAAATGTAGGCGTCTCGAACTTCTTGTCGAAGAGCAGCTTGCGCCGAGAGGTGGCGAGCGCAGAAGCGGCCGATCCCCGCATGCAACGAGCTTCGGGCCATTGGCCTGACTATCTGCGGCACCATGTTGGTAAGATGTGACCCGAAGTGAGAGGTAAACCAGAATACATCAAATAATGTGTTGATAGGTGTAGGAAGGACTGAAGCGTTCTGGGAAATGGTAAAGGATTGAAGGACATATGCGTTGTGGTAACTTTAACAGGTACCTTAGGTTGATACATAATTACGTAGAATACCGGCGCTACCCACCTATCCCTCGGCTCGTAGCGGGTCACAAGGGAGTTGCGTCCTCCATAGTGGATCTTCAGCCCCTCCACTCATCCGACAGCCATCTACTATCTCGGGACATACTGCGTAAATACGTATCTTCTCCGTTCTCTACATGCAAGTCTTATATGGCGAGCTGGGGACAAGCGCGAGCTATAACCTCAACAACGGGGACGGGGGGTGCTTTCATTGCTCAGACAGAAAATAGATTAGGTAAGAGATGAACATGCAATAGTCTGAAATATCGGTCAATGATAGCCCTTTGTCGACCAACACTAAACATCGACGATGAAGCTTGGACCGGTATTGGTTACTCATATTCTTAATATTTCAGCAAGTAGGAAAGCGGCACTCCAAAGTTCACTTATAATGGAGGGAAAGAAGAGGACTAAGAGAAGGTTGAATAAGGACATCTATAACGTGCCGTTATCTGAAGTTGTATGTATGGTACTCATTGACCTCCGATGAACGGTACCGCTAGCATGCATTGTATGCACGTGAGTGTCAGTGTATGCTTATATGTACATATCCGGAGGTTTGTGGGTTGATGGAATCTGTTTATCAGCATTAGCAAAACTAGACCCGCCGTCGCCGCCGCCCTATTCCCTACAACATATGTAAGGTAAATACATTCACCTCTTCACATAGACCAACCCACCGTTTTCTGCTACGCTGAAAGACAATCTTCTCGGCCATATCGCCATTTCAACGACCCCGCTCTTCGGACACTTCATCGAACGCACCTCTCCTCAAGACCCGAGATTCAATATTTGTTTCTTGCATGGGTTTCGCATTAACACAAAACTTAAGGATCCAAGCTACCTAGTCAACATGTCGACCGCTGCCCGCCGCCGTTTAATGCGAGACTTCAAGGTATGGCACGATGCCCAGGGCTCCCGATCTCACCGGGCGTGTTGATTAATAAAAGGCGTAGCGCATGCAGACCGATCCCCCTGCTGGTGTCTCTGCATCTCCTGTGCCCGATAATGTTATGACTTGGTGAGATAAGAACTGGATCACAAAACCTGCGATAACCCTAGCTTACCATTTTCTGTACAGGAACGCCGTCATCATTGGCCCTGCCGACACGCCATTCGAAGATGGGACTTTCCGACTCGTGATGCATTTCGAGGAGCAGTATCCCAACAAGCCGCCTGCGGTCAAGTTCATCAGCCAGATGTTCCACCCCAACGTATACGCTACCGGAGAGCTTTGCCTGGATATTCTTCAAAATCGATGGAGTCCTACATACGACGTAGCCGCCGTCTTAACAAGTATACAGAGGTACAAAAGACACAAACAACCAGGAGCCCGCTAGAAGAATGCTTTCTAATGCTAATTCTTATTCTTTTAAGTCTATTAAACGATCCCAATACAGGCTCTCCAGCGAACGTCGAGGCCTCAAATCTCTACAAAGACAATCGGAAAGAGTATACCAAGCGAGTTCGCGAGACAGTAGAGAAGAGCTGGGAAGATTAACTATGCCGCTAGCGAGTTAACCGTTAATAGTCTGGAGCCGGAGTTCACTTGTGAAGTTGGCTTCTTTTTTTTAATTTTCTTTATTTATTTATTTGGCAGGTTAAGGACAAGCATAGTTTCATCACGGCGGACAATTAGGGCGTCATAATACTAGGTCCACATGCAGACGGCTTGATATCTTGACAGCTGTTAAGGTGGCGGTGTTCCCGATATTATGCTTTCCAGGTCAATGGAGTCTCGTGGTGTTATTCCGTTATCATTTGTTCTTTTAAGGTTTACTTCGCATACGGCGGCGTTTTAATATTATAATATGCATTCATCTTATTTGCAGCTTATTATGCTGTCTGTGGTCTTAATACTGCGCATATCGCCCGTTTATCTTGTACCGTAGAACGTGCTGCTGGCTCACTAGCACCTGAATAATAAGTTATCAGATTTAATCAAGATGCATGAATTAGCAATCTAAATTGGGCGCAATGGGGACTTGGGTGATCATTGGGCCAAACTTTGTACCTTGTCTGGTTCGCATGGAATGAGTAAAGTTAGTGGCTTCTTGGCAGGCAAAAGAGTAGAATAGGATGATGAGCATCGGTTTGAGGGTACGCACTTTGTCATGTTGTTGCTAGTACTTCGTAAGGTATGACTAGATCACAGTACTACTTACTGGTACCTACTTGGGCCTACTCTGGCAGTGGGGTGGAAGAGGCACCCTTAGAGCCAATACTGCCCTGGGATACACCGGCTCACTGTAAGTTCAGGTATATCTTAGCGTACCGGTCCGCCCGTAGGGAAAATGTACTTCAGGCACCGTCCAAACCCGCCGGCAATGTCAATTCAACCCTGTTTTTTTGCCCGCCTTGCACCTCCCAGCCAGTCATCTCAGCTAACACCACACGCTGCCTCCAACTTCGACGCGACTCTACATATTTGGGCTGTGTCCGCTGCGTCACCCTCTCGCAAGACTTGTCTATTGCTACCGATTAACATCTTTTTTGGCCTGTTCGCCGTTCAGGCGGTCGAGCTGTGTCAGAATAGCCTTACATTCGATTTCATAACATGAGATAGACTCCTTGTCCCCTCCATTTCTTCCACCGCTTGCTGCGCATAGCCGTCTCCTCCCAACGCCAACGCCCAAGTCACGCTCATCATGTCGAGCGCAAATAGCATCAAGGTCGTTGCCCGCTTTCGGCCGCAGAACAGGGTCGAGCTTGAATCAGGCGGTGAACCTATAGTTAGCTTCGATGGCAACGATACCTGTAGTCTCAATGTGCGTGCGCCCATCCCTACTTATTAGCTGCCTGCCGCGATGCTGATTGACTTGTCCTCAAATCTAGTCGGCCGAAGCTGCCGGTTCCTTTACCTTCGACCGTGTCTTTGATATGAAAGGGAAACAGCACGAAATATTTGATTATTCTATCAGACCTACTGTAGACGATATTCTCAACGGATACAATGGAACCGTCTTCGCGTACGGCCAAACTGGCGCCGGGAAGTCTTACACCATGATGGGAACCAGCATAGAAGATGATAACGGCAAAGGGATCACACCTCGTATCGTCGAACAAATATTCACTAGTATATTGTCCAGCCCTCCAACCATCGAGTACACCGTACGTGTTAGCTACATGGAAATTTATATGGAGCGTATTCGCGATCTACTAGCGCCACAGAATGATAATTTACCCGTTCACGAGGAGAAGAATAGGGGTGTCTACGTCAAGGGCCTCCTGGAGATATACGTTTCCAGCGTAGAAGAGGTGTTCGAGGTCATGAAGAGGGGTGGCAACGCTCGGGCTGTCGCTGCGACCAATATGAACCAGGAATCCTCCCGCTCACATTCAATCTTCGTCATAACTGTCACCCAGAAGAACCTCGAGACCGGCTCGATGAAAAGCGGCCAGCTATTCCTGGTCGATCTCGCCGGTAGCGAAAAAGTCGGCAAGACTGGTGCAAGTGGCCAGACACTCGAGGAGGCCAAAAAAATTAATAAGAGCTTGAGCGCGCTGGGCATGGTTATCAATGCGCTTACAGATGGCAAATCTTCACACGTCCCCTACCGAGACTCGAAGTTAACAAGAATATTGCAAGAATCATTGGGAGGCAACAGCAGGACTACCCTAATTATCAACTGCTCGCCCAGTAGTTACAACGATGCTGAGACTTTAAGCACATTACGATTCGGCATGAGAGCCAAGTCTATTAAGAACAAAGCCAAGGTCAACGCGGAGCTCAGCCCGGCGGAGCTCAAGGCCATGCTGGCTAAGGCCAAGTCCAACATTACTAACTTTGAAAACTATATTGCCACCTTGGAAGGTGAGGTGCAACTATGGCGTGCAGGCGAGACAGTTCCAAGAGATCGATGGGTATCCCCCTTATCAGACGGTGCTCCCATCGCGAAAGTAGACCCAAGAACTATGAGGCCATCGACACCTTCCCGGCTCGTGCCTGAAAGCCGCTCGGAAACTCCTGCCCTGACTGAACGCGCCGGGACCCCCAGTCTGCCCATGGATAAGGACGAGAGAGAGGAGTTTCTGCGGAGAGAAAATGAGCTTCAAGATCAGCTAACAGAGAAAGAGTCAGCCGTGGTAGCGGCTGAAAAGTCTCTTCAAGAGACCAAAGATGAACTATCGTTTCTCAAAGAGCATGACAGTAAGGTCGGAAAGGAAAATGAGAGATTGACGACCGAAGTCAATGAGGCCAAGATGCAACTGGAGCGATTGACTTTCGAGAGCAAAGAAGCCCAAATCACCATGGACGCCCTGAAGGAGGCAAACTCCGAACTCACCTCAGAACTAGACGAAGTCAAGCAGCAACTTCTAGATGTGAAGATGAGTGCGAAGGAAACGAGCGCGGTCCTAGATGAGAAGGAAAAGAAGAAGGCAGAAAAGATGGCCAAGATGATGGCTGGTTTCGACTTGGGAAGCGACGTGTTCAGTGCCAACGAGCAGTCAATCGCTAATGCTATAGAGCAAGTCGAGGCTCTATATCAGCAAAGTTATGCCGGTAACCCCATCCCATCAGATGATTTGCAGGAGCTCAAAGCGAAGCTTGTAGAGACACAAGGTATAGTTCGGCAGGCTGAGCTCTCACTCTACAGTGGCGTTTCGGGTGATTCGGAAGCCCGTCGGCGGATAGAATTAGAGAGCCGACTAGAAACCCTGCAGCAGGAATACGAAGACCTTCTCACCCGCAACCTTGGAGATGCCGATATTGAAGAGGTCAAAGACCGATTGCAGAAGGCATACGCTAATAAGCAAACTACGCAAATGGAGCTAGTAGACGAGCTAAAGGCGGACATTGCTCATAAATCATCTGAGAACACACGGATGAAAACCCTGATTGAAGAGCTACAGTCCCGCATAAAGTCAGGGGCCGTAGCTGCACCTGGTCTTGCTAACGGCAAGACCATCCAACAGCAGATTGCTGAGTTCGATGTCATGAAGAAGAGTTTAATGCGAGACCTACAAAATCGATGTGAACGTGTCGTTGAACTTGAGATCTCGCTGGACGAGACACGCGAACAGTACAACAACGTACTGCGGTCATCTAACAACCGCGCGCAACAGAAGAAGATGGCCTTCCTTGAGCGCAATTTAGAGCAGCTGACCCAAGTCCAGCGCCAGCTAGTAGAGCAAAACAGCAGTCTGAAGAAGGAAGTAGCCATTGCCGAGAGGAAGCTCATTGCAAGAAACGAGCGAATCTCGAGCCTGGAGAGCCTGCTGCAAGATAGTCAAGAAAAGCTAACAGCGGCGAACCACCGGTTTGTCTCTCTTAAAACTTCAATAAACCAATACGTACTGACAAGGGCTATAGATTCGAGACTCAGCTCACGGCAGTCAAGGAGCGCCTGGAGGCAGCCAAAGCCGGCTCTACTCGTGGTCTAAACACGGCATCTGGTGTTGGTGGCTTCAGCTTCGCTAACGCAGGTAGTCGCATTGCGAAACCGCTTCGTGGCGGCGGCGGCGACGCTCCTGCCCAGGTCCCCACGATCGCAAGTCTGCAGAACGAAGGCAACGCGGGTAAGAGAAGCAGCTGGTTCTTCCAGAAATAAGCGATAAACAATCATCTGGGAATCTTGAGACCCTCTAGAAGTAGACTGAGACGGAACTGGCGCGTCATTACAGGATTATTATACCCCACCGTTACTCACGTTTTTCCTTGCTCCCTCTTCTTGGAGTTGACAACAGAGGTCTCTTTCGGTTGGCGGTCTTGAGGAGGCAACTTGTAATGTTTCACTCGACTTGTTGAAGATGGATAGTTACGCGATCAAGGTCGTCACGATTCACAGCTCTGTTGTAGGGGATGTAGAGCGGACGGCTACCTGAACGGACTATGAATGGGTAATGCGACATGGTTCACTGCCGTTTTACCTAACTTGGAATGCATGCATACATACACTGGGGCGATGAGGGGGCTTGAGTACTGAACTGTGGCGACTACAACAATGCTAGAATGTCTGGCGAGATTTCGTGTATGGGCAGAGAGTCCCCTGCGTTTATAGCATGCCAATAGAAAGACCCGACTTCCCGAATCACTCTCTTCCCTCTGCTACGTGTGGGTATTCTAGTCTTCCCTAATACAGACCGTAGACGAATTAGTGATCCTCATTGACGGCTTGCTGAATGACACATTCTCGTTTCCTTCGCTTTCTTGCCCATACTTAAACCACGGGCCAGACTTAAGTATAAAAATAAGTAGGTAAATCGAAAAAGGTAGATTCTTGTTCCAATTTCTCTCCGAAGTAGACGAGTGGAACGAAAGTATCTAGGGTATATAGAATGATACTAGCTCAGAACTGATAAATATTGTGTCGCACAACCATACATGCGATGACCTACGCGCTGGTAAATATGCTCGTGCCAACCGTATACGCACGAACGCCTCTCCCTTTCCCACCCCTCTGTATTCTCAAATAGTAATATGAGTAAACCGGGGGATAGGTCTGTATGGACTTTCCATCTCTTAAATTAAAACAATTATTAATTTGCCGCCTGCCATCCTAGTCCCTATCGGAGTCCACATCCATTTTCTCGGTTATTTCCCGCCCTTGATCAGCTGATCCGGTCGTCGAGCTTGCTTCGACGCTCCTCCTCAGTCCCCTGTTATCAGAGAACTCAGCTTTCTCGTCGTTTTCTCCTATGTTAGCTGAGATGTTTTTTCGATCGCCCTTCTGGGGGGTGGCCGTCTGGTCCCTAGAGACTTTAGGAGTCGCTGGGACAATGACATTCAGCACACAGTCATCCAAATGCTCGTAAAACTCCTGCGCTGTAGAGAATCGCGTTTGGCAAATTGAGCACTTGGCATCGCCGCCGTTGCGAGAGCTGCTTCCGGTGATGATCATCTTCCTGCTGTTGGGTGGAGTTTGTTCGACATTGTGCACGGCCGTCAAATGCCGCTTGAAGACATCAGCCCGGTTGAATGCCTTTTCGTACGCTGTTCCTGGGCCAGGACAGAAGGGGCAGACCATCGTCCCCTTGTAATGCGTAAGGGCATGTCTGTTCTTATCGTACTTTCGGGCAAACCCTTTCGTATGGTACTCACACGTCTCTATTGGGCACTTTTCTGGCCGTTCTTCTTGGTGTGTGAGCATATGTGCTGCCAGATCTTTAAAGACTCTACCACAGTCCGGGTGCGGGCAACGATTGCGATTATCCTCAGCCTTGGATATATTAGGACTGCTGTGAACAGTACTCTCCAACGACGGTGGTACAGATGGCGCTAATAAAGGTCCCTGAGGCGGCGCGGGCGCAAGTCTTGGGGCTTCTAGGAAGGAAAGCTGACGGGGTAGTGTGTATTCCTCCATCATCCGAACTTCGTTGTCTTCATCTCCACTTGAGCTGTCGTTCTCATTTACATCAATTGACTGCCGTACTTCTCGCATCCAGTCTTTCAAAATGGACATGGGTGGCCAATCCCCGCTAGCTTTGCCACTCCTATGCGGATGAAAATGTGCCCGCCGTAGATGAGCTGCAGCATTGTAATAGGCGCCATATTTCTTCTGGGTAACACAAGCTTTGCATTTTGAAAGGGGGATGAGTGGTTGCGGAGCGTTTGGGCTTGGGTTGGGCGGTTCCGTACAAACCCATCGCTTTACCAGAGCCGCGTGCTTGGCGTCGGTGTGCCTACGAAGCTCATGTTCACCTCGAAACCCTTCGGGATATTCATTGCATTTTGAACAAAACACTCTTCGAAGCGGTGGACGTTGATATGAGGTCCGCAGCTTTGTAGGAGAATTGAGCCCTCGAGCAATAGCACGTGTGAAGGCAGGACTTTCCGCTACGGTGTGTCTCCTTTCCTGATGCATACCAAAGTCGGCTGGTGGTATTTCCTGGTCGCTTCGATTTGCCCAAGGATCTATGGGTAGCCATTCGGAAACAGACTTGCGAGGCTCACCAGGCTCACCGATGGCTGCCGGTTGGGTGTAGGAAATGTGGCGGTAGATTGGGGTCCGCTGTCGGAAAAACCCATTGAACCCAACATTCTCAACCAAATATCCGCTTCCCAGCCCTAATAAAAAGTCTTTGGTCGAGCGGATGCCCCAGGTAATCCACTCGTCTTTTCGAATCGCCGACATCGTCGTAGCGAAAAGAGCTCGTTCGTTTCCGTCCAAATCTAGAACCGGACTATCAAGGAGCATGGGGCAAGACCAGGCAAACATGTGAACCAACGCCTTGTACACGCTATGCATCGCCATGGCTCCCCCTGATATAGGCAATCCGTTTTGAGCCTGGGCTGGAATCGTTCTCGACGGCGTGGAGATCAAATCAGCGAGGATTGTCCTCACAATGCTAAATATGCAGAGCGAAATAAAAACAGCCAGCCAACTCTTAGGTTCTGATGCCACTCTTCGCATAGTCACGCCTTCAAAGGATTGTAGGAATTGAGCCATGCAGTTATAGATCAATCGGTTCCGGCTATCGTAGTCCATATCATCGGGAAGAAGCTGAGCATTGGACACGTTGACTTCAGTCCGTATCGATGGTTCTGGTTGTTGCAAATCGTAGAAGAGAATCTCTCGCAATAGCAGTTTAGCACGATACAAAATCGGATAGGCTACAGCCTCTGATTCCCTCGTCTCGGACATGAAACCAGTTAGTCTAAACAATTCCCAAAACTGGAAGGGGACCCCCTCAGCATTCCAACTCGCTGCGAGCACTTTGAGCACGGGCGGCGGATAGTCCTTGGGTTCTTTTGAATAAGTCGCCAGCGTAGGGTTAGGCATGGGTAAAGTCGCCAGATCCTCCGTCCACCAAAATCCGTCATTGAAATCAAGATGGGTTTTCACCAAGTCTGTCATGCTCTGACTAACAAGGTATGTTCGGTCAAGGTACTCGTTCATGTTGCGCCGTCTTGCCAGTGGGGATGTAACGGGAGTGTGTGTTTGTCTCGGAGACAGGGCTTCTATTTTACAGTAAGAGAGCGTACTCGAGCAGCTATGGGGTAGAGAGCCTACCTGGCAGCATATAGTCAGCCAAGTTGGCCAGAGGGCCACGATGACATCCAAGAACGCTCCAAAACTCATCACCGCCGGAGTTAGGGTCGTCAGAGCAGAGCGCGCAATCGTCTCTAGCATCGCACTACGAACAAGTCAGCTCATGCCAAGCACCTACAGAAGACTTGGTCAATACCGGCTTTGCCTGGACCTTGCATCGTAGACAAGGCCCTGTGTCACGGGGAAGCCTTAACTCTCCAATAGATTCCAGTCTGGAATGGCCAACCCTGCTTCGTTTCAGCGGCGGAAGCATGGGGTCAACCTCAGATTCGATCGATGTCGAACCGCGAGGTTGAGTCGGGAACTCATTTGAAGGAGGGTAGCCGGGAAGTGAGCCTCGGCGATCTCTGGGTTGATTCATAGCAGCTAGTGCTGGCAATGATGATGCTAATGACAGACGCGGCAAAGGAGCTGGCGAGTTTTGTTTGAGGTGGTCGCCCCCAAATAACCGGTATGGCGGTTGATCTGAGAATGCAAGAGGTGGCGCATTGCCAACCGAAAGCCCTGAATCCCTCTTTAGAGGTTTTACATGCTGCTTCATGTGGTCGTCTCGGTCTTCAGCCGTAGGAAATCCATAAATCTGATGGATGCACTGGTCGTCCCAGCATTTGAAAGAGGCCTGACGCCTTGAGATCAGAGGCACATGGCCCCTCATCCTCCATCCTCGAAAGACGGGGTCATAATAGGATACATTCTTTTCCAACCATGAACTATAACCCGGCGGAGCCTCTTCATGCGCAGTAAGCCCCAAAGAGTCTAAGAACCTCTTATTGTGAAGATCCAGACCTATTGTTGCAGTGTGAGATAACCTAGATAAGACTCCAAGCTACGAAACTGTGGTTACATACCTTCATCTATCAAGTAGCTCTCGATGCATTCACATCTATACTGAAGCGACCGAGCCTCCTCAATTTCAGACAGGATAGGTACATTTCCGGATAAGTCTTGACAAGTTTCATCATCAGTGTCGAACCGCCCGAGAAGCTGCAATGAAGTGATCAGGGAAAGAACATACTTTGACTGTGCGCATACGTCTCGAGAGCCCGGAGTTTATATCGCAGCATGTCCAGCTCAAGCCGACTACTGGACATGTGTTTGGCCGGAAGCAGGGCGGCTAGTTTGGCCTGGATTTCAGCTTGCTGCTCAAAAAGTCGTCGGATCGTGGGGTCCAAAGACGGGTCAAATCCGGATGTCGCCACCGAGGTCTCCCGGTTGTCCAAGATGGAGCCGCGACGATCCTGTCGCGGCTCAAAAGGGTCGGCGGCCATCTTGCTCAATTTTTTCTTATTGCTTCCTTCTCGCTCCCCGCCGGACAAAGTCCACTCAGACAGGTCTAGATGGAGCTTGGTGAGCCTCTCACCACTGTCTTTAATAAGTGAAAACGCTGACGCCGGCACGCCAAGTGATGTACCGGCGGACGGGTTCGCGGGTGGCTTTCAGGCTCTCCACCACGCCGGACTCACTCTCACTCTCACGTCTTGAAGGCGATCTAAGTGAAGACATTAAATGCAGCTTACGAGGGCAGAGATGGCGACTTGAAAATACCGGGCGAAAGTGAGAAAAGATCAGATTTGTCCCCGGTCAGATGTGCCCCATCCTTAACATGAACCAATGGCAGCTGGAGAACTCGGCCGGTCTAGGTTTGATGTAGGGGAGGAGTATATTTGAAAGAGTGGGATAAGAACTTAGGCTCGAGCTACTCTTAGAGCATCCTAGTCGTGGAGAGCTGACCCAAAGGAGAATAGGCGTAGTGTATCGGTAGCAAATGGGAGGGGTGGGAGAGAAGAGAGCAAGGTCAAGACGATGAATGGGCGAGGGCAAATTGGCTAATACTTTCGGTCGTCACGATTGATGAGAGCAGAGAAGTCCTCAGACCGGCCAAATGGTGGGTCGTAGCGGCGGCGGTAGATTAGCAGAGCGTACCTAAACCTAGTGTCGGTATTGTACTGTATAGTACCGAAGCTGTCGTAGATAACACTATCAAGGCACCAACCCTTGCGTGCGGTGCCTGCGTGCGAGCGAGTAAGAAGCTAAAGTACCTGGAGCCCCAGCACGAACATCCTATGCGGGCAAGGCCACGCAAGGGCAGGGCAGAGCAAAGGGCAGGGCAGGGCAGGGCAGGGCAGGGCAGGTCGGGCTGGGGGAGAATGCAGGGCTATAGCACCTATGAGTATGCAGTAGTAGGCTTGGGGAAAGACAAGCGAACAGGGAAGCTTCATCACCCGCGTTCTGCCCGCGCCGAAGAATTGTGACAGTGGGTCGGGCCAGTGCTGAATCCCTGATTCAGCGTAGGCGGGTGGAACTGCGAAGGAAAAGGGAGCCAGGGTCCGGTCGCTAAGTAGTCTGTCGTTCTAGCTCCAAGGAGTGCCAGCCGAGACAAGCAGGTGCCAGCGGCTGTAGCCTGCTGGTCAGAAGTCGGTAGTTCGACGTCGAATATGCGAGTGTAGGTACTGCATATATGTACGCGGAATGTCGATATGTTTTGTGTATCTGTCTGTCTCTGCTTTGGGGGTTTTTTTATACCAAATTCACACCGTCAAATCAAAATGCAATAATTGTCCTCTTCCTCTTTAGGAGAGGAGAAGAGGGGAACAGATGACCTTTTCGGCCATGAACTGGGGATTTGGAGGGCCTTGAAGGGCTACACTAGCCTACGACAAGGGAGAGACAGAAGGCTGGGTGGAAGGGTGAGCGATAATGGATAGGGCACATAGCTGACTCGGCTGATAAGACGACATTGGAAACTAATTAATACGGTCGGGTTGGGAAATAATAACAATAATAGGGACATGGTCAGGTACTTTTGGGACTGGGGAGCAAGGGGTAGTACAAGTCTAACTTCGTCCGAGACTGGGGGGAGCACGGACGGTCATGAAACTGAGGTGTTTTGTTGCGCCTGTGAGCATTAACTCTTAGATACACAAAATAGCTAGCTAACTATGTATGACTAACCAGCTACAGCAAATATATTAGGAGGCGCATAGCAGATACTAACTTCACTGGGTAATCAGCGAGGTGTGAAAACAGTAGGACTGCGCTGTATATCATACGACTTGCAGTCCATGCTTAGTAGTAGGCCGAAGCATAGGCAGTGATTGGATGATACACTTGTGCTTGTAGATATGTGCCCGCTTTTCCCTATATACCATACCTATATGTACATAAATATGAGTGTGTGTTATAGGGATATAGACACATTACTACAGTTGTATGTACTTGCTCTGTGCAGTCGGATATCTGGAGGAATTATACATGCGAAACATGTAGTAACGCAGCTGATGTATACGCATTGATGCTAGGAGGTGTTCACTTCTCACCACGACAACTATGTAGACGTCTCGCCAAGGTTATAAGACATAAGAAGACTCCCAGTACCAATAGCACACCGTACTAGTCTCGACCGGGCTCGTACCAAGTCAGAATTGTGGTAGCCCATGACTGTCCGAATAAGAATCATTATGGGGATGTGGGGAAGAGGAACGGGGAAACCGTCAAGTCTCCTGTTAACTCCATATATCGTTCGCTTGCCTCGTAGAGTAGTAGCCGTTCAGCTGAACACTCGAGGCAGGCAGGTAAATAGTGACCTGCACCGTTAGCTGGGCTGAGAAAGTATTCCGACGATCGCCGTGATTGGCGCGGATCCCCACCAGAGCACAAATGCTACATTGCGGTAGGTAGGTGATATACTAGTAATACCTAGTAGTATAGGTGGTAACAAGAGCAGAATGTTCATAGCAAAAATCCCACCCCTCAACTGATAAGGCTCGAGTAGGAACTACTCGCCCGCCGCCAGCCTGGCATTAGCTCAGTGACGGTGACCACTTAGCTATCCGGCCGGATTATAATGTGGTAGTAACGGCACGATCAAGCCTATCTAGTTATATCATCTACTATGCATCGGTACGTAAGCAACGGTGCATTGCATATCGACATCATCCCTACTAGCCTACTAGCACCAGTCAGAAGGCTAGCTGAAGGCATCAAGGGGGGATGTGAAGCTGTGTTTTATTATGCTGCTGCAGCAGTCCAGCTGTGATGTCTCAGACGCCGTCAGACGGCTAGGACAGAAAGGACTTTGTCGATAAATTGCCCTCTCCCATAACTGGCCACTCGGGTTGTGTTGCCAGGAAGAACATGGCCGCTCTGGACGGTAGCCGTGCCTATCAATCCGGTTAGATTGGCGATTTCAATACTCACAATTGCCTCGAGCTCCAGCCTCCCCCGTTTTCGGTAAAGCAAGAGACTTTGAGTTAGCGGCACCAAAAGAGGTCGTGCGAGGCAGTCGTGATGTCGATCGGTTCCTGATACTGTATTGGTACCTGGAACTGAGCGCATGCTCTTCGGACTAGATGGGTTGTTCGAGCACATGGTCAGGAATAATAGTACCAGATTGAAGAGCTCATATCAATGTTTGTACATAAGTATGCTTGTATGCATGTATGTATGTAGTCGAACGAACTACTCCTAGTGCGTGCGAAGCCGGGGCGGGACCAGAGAGCAGAGGCTTTAATAGTGACAATGTCCGCCCAGCCTCCAATAAGAAGCGCGACTGTATCAGCGGCCCCTCCGCCGCACTCTGATACAGTAGCACCGCCTGTGATTCCCTATATTTCTCTCTCCTTCTACACGTGTACCATACGCAGGAAGAGAAAAGAGGACCTCAATATACCCCGGTTTCATGGAGGGGAACGGACACTAACCGGGGCAGCTGAATGGTGGCTCAGTCGGCTCATCACGCTGTCCCAGACAGCACAACCGTGCGGCACGTATCAGACGGACAGATCGCACAAGGATAGTCATGCGGCAGACGAGAAGAATCTCTGTACAGATTACAAGTAAGCACCAGAAACCCTACTTTCCATCGATCAGCTCGACTGTTCGCCTCGATGAGGTGTTGCGTTGCACCGGTTGATACGACCGACGCTCTAGGGTGCGGATCCTTTCCATCTTGGGAGCCTCGCATCATTCTCAACGGCATTGACGAACCTGAAAGTGCCGAGAACAGCCTACCGGCCCGCCCTGGCGAGATGAGCCCATTTTTTTGTTTGGCTGGGCCCGCCGAGAATACCACCTGAATTGACCAGGATCGAGATTTCTTTTCTCTGGGGGGGTTCGTGGGTGGCCCTTGGATGGGTCACTGGGTGCAGGTAGGGCAAGGCGAAGAAGCTTTTGTCTTTTTCAGTCCGTTGCGTTCTTCTGTCCCCCCTCATCGTGAGCGGCTGAGCGCCATCATGAACCATGAAGAACTAGAGTGCTTCCTTATTCTACGAGCACAGCTGTATTCAGCCGCCTCAGCTGTGCCCTTTTTAAGCAGGGACTGTGTATTCGATAGCGTTGCAGCCACGTCTTCTTGAACCTCTTGAACCACTACCGGACTCTAGAAAGTTCGACTTCGAGACGATTGTCAGTACCGGTAGATTGAGCTCAGACGACAATATCACTATCGCACATGTCATTGTTACCTTAAAGCAGCATGCGCGCAGGAGTTCCGCGGAGCGAGTTGCGAGAAACAACACTTCAGCAGAACAATAGCGCAGCTGGGTTCGGCCCAAGGTAGGATTAGGGAAACCGCTTAATTGACTCAATCCCCGTCAGACCGGCGAGCGCGGGAAAGTATTGCAGAGCCATCATAAAAGCGGTCAGGGTGAGATAGCTCGGATATAGATACTGCAGCAGCTCCCTCGCTCGGCAGCGAGTTGACGTGCGTTGAATGTGTATTGACGCATACGTCTCTTGCCTTTTGTCGACATCTCTCTTCGAATCAACGTTGAGGATTCAGCTCATCACATCTGGGATCGCGCGTCGCCAAGCACAGAGTGGGGATAGATGCGAACCGATGTACGGAGTAGACTCTGACCTCTTTTGTTAAACGGTCTTCTTGATGGACCTCCGCCCGTGAATCGTAGGCAGACTTCATGCACATTGACGAGTCGAAGGAAATGACTTCCGTTTTGCATCTTGGAAATTCCCTTCTGTCACCTGCCTGCCTTTGCTTGCTCACGAGGCGAGCTGTCGCGTCCACTATTGGCCCGGACTGGAGCAGCCGCTTCTTCTGTGTGGAGAGTCACGGCGTTAACCAAGTCGCAAAACGTATACTGTAGATCTATTCAGCTTCCTGACTGGGGCTGTGTCCCCGGACCACTTCAGCAACGCCCTTTCGGCCTAGTTCTGTCCCTATTTTGCCTTATCTTCAGCTGGCCCCCAACAAGAGACAATGGTTTGTATCGCATGATGGTGCTGCTTTCTGCATAGATCGCCGTCTGATAAGAGGAATTAAAAGAATATTCAATCAACTACATAATTCGCCCAGCTGTCCAGGCAGTAACACACCTAAAGGCAATGGTGGAATTGCACATGTAATTACGTATTTCAGCTTATGTGAGCATGCGGGCCAAGGTCGAAAGTAAGTCATCAAAAGATACCTAGACAAGGACGTTGCTCAACTTTCTGGCACTGTCTACGCGATTAACTTACCAGGCGATTTTCAGAAGAAGGATGAGAGTACCTTCGAAGAAAGACAAGTCACCAAGTCATGTGTTCGACTTATCGCAATAACGTCAAGGGCGTCCTAACGCAGTTATCATAAGAATCGAGGCTGCAGACATCGTTTAATAGTGATAAACCAGCGAGTTTTATCCTTGATATGTGGTGTACTATGAGCGTTGTTAGACTTGAACCGCATATAAGGCTCAGGTACACTATAATCAGGAGTGAGTATGTAGCCTGCTATATGTGGCTTTCATGAAAACTTTCTTATGGTATATAAATTAAAACGCGACCCAATGTTCGCGTTCGAGGCGTCAAGCCATATATTCTGCCCGCTCATATGAGATTAAGTTATTCAAGTACACAACATTTCCACGGCCTATTAGTGAAAGATTTTGTGAGAATTCAACATACGGCTACTAATAACTAGCAATACCGATATGGGAACCATACCACATAGTTATAGATAGAGCCATCCAGTATTTTGTCCATTCGCAATGATAGTAAGGTACGGAGTATGGAATACGGAATCGGGATACGAGACCACAAGATACAGATGGTCGAAAAGGAGTTACAATGTAATCATAAGCTCAGGGCTAGGAATGTTGACCTGGTTAGAATTGGTATCGGTACGGCCACTTACCACGTCTAATATCCCTCGAGAGGTTTGGTTATTATGTAAACAGCCTCGCGAAGCTGACTACATTGATTCATTCAATCAATCGAGCCTATCCGCAACGGAATAGTATATCTATCTAATTTTCCTCATTCGACCTACTGACCAGGTATCTAGCCAGCAACACAGCGAAAACACAAAGAATGAAAGGGTTACGACACCGAACATTCCCAGTGATAAAGTAATAACAAGTGACAATGATGCTATTGCCAGAAGAACCAGGTCAAGATCAACATCTACTCACACCTAACATGACATTGCCAGTACGTCGAAGCAAAGAAACAATAAAGCAACAAGCCGAACAGCAGATCCAGAAAGCAACCCATACAGCCTCCATATCTCACTACACGGACGAGGTAACCTATGGACCGCCTTGGCCAAATACATGCCGCGTTGATTACAGCAAGGCATCCAGCTAATCGTCCATAGAGTCTGTGTTAGAAGGAATGCCCTTTAGCTATAGATAAGATCCTATAAGATAGACCTTAGCCACACCACACCGCTGATTTCGTGAAGTCTCGAGTGAACTTTGTATCGGAGCAATAGGTATCCCTGACTGACTTCATGGAACATAGGTAGTTGTATTTCATAGTGTATTTCCATTGTTATGACTAAGTCACACATACGAGCGAGTATTCACCATAGCAGAATGCTACTCGCTCGCTATGGAGCTAAAGGGCCGTAAAAGATAATGTTCTAGTAGAAGCGAAGATTCATCGACTCACCCGCTGATCTGTAGCCTATAACAGCAGATACAGCATGAACGCATTCCTCCGATCAACTTCGTCGCCGCTAACCCTACAATACTTATTATTGCCATGTAATGTCTATATTATGTAATTAGGTAGCATATAATTACAGGTTCTATTGTCTAGCATATCAAGCCGCGAATGTCGCGAGTCTAGCTACGTTATTCCTCTTGTGTATTTCCCAGGTCTGTTCTCCGGTCTAAAAGTGTCAACCCGCTTCCCTGGATGAATGTTGGTCTCCTCTGCTGTAGAGAGATGCTGAGTGACAATGTCCTAGCGACAAATCTACACTACCCCACGAGGATGACTTGGGTGGTTGTGCTTCCTCCTCTCCCCATCCACCTTCTACTCTACCTGTGTCCACCTCTTCTCACGTAGCGGCACCTCCTTACCCGCGGCCTCGCGCGTCCGGTCCATCTCGCCCCGCCAGGCCCAGTATTCACCGAGCCGTATCTCAGCGTACTGGGCGTAGTCAAAATCGATTTGAGAGATTGTGGACTGGATCAAGGCCCATATACCCCAATAGAACCCTGGTGCGCCGCGGAAAATGTCCACTTCAGCGACCAGCTTTTCGGTTTCGATTTCCTCGTCGATATCAGTATCGCTACTACTATCATCGGGTTTCTTTACCAGGCCGAAGTATGTGTGTATGTACTCCCTGACAAACTCGAGGCGCTGCGCTCGCGTTGGCAGCACACTGTAGTCGCACTCAAAGCCACCCCATTCCGCAAAGTGATTTGCGAGGTCGAAGGCT
Organism: Xylariaceae sp. FL1651; assembly: GCA_025201745.1. Taxonomy (NCBI): domain Eukaryota; kingdom Fungi; phylum Ascomycota; class Sordariomycetes; order Xylariales; family Xylariaceae; species Xylariaceae sp. FL1651. The sequence continues at coordinate 797,796 of MU624245.1, forward strand.
GCGGGAGATGGTGTCGCATACTCATAGTCAATGAAATTGACCGAAGCCTGCTGTTGCTGCTGGGGGCCGCTTACTCCATGGCCTTCACTGGCCACATCTGTTCCAGGCCCCTTGGGTTCGATAATGACGTTTCCGCTTAGAAGGTCGCAGTGTGCGAAGACGAGCTACTCAAGTCCAGTACAGTCAATATCCGAATAAGACTTTCACGGTATAAGGGACTACATGACGATTTGAAAAGAGGGAAAAAGCCAAAGCTAAAAGTCAAAAACTTACGCCGTTCTTCCCCAACCCAGGCCGCCGGCTCAGCTTCTCGACGAGCCACAAAAGTTCCTTCTGGAGCTCGGCCTGCCTCGCGCGCTGGGCTTCTGTCTTAGTGGGTAATGCCCTTATCCACTTCTGCATGACGGTCCAAACGTTTGGCGTGGGTTTGCCCAGTGTGGTGGCATCAACAGTCGATTCGTGCGCACCATTCGCGACTCCATTAAGTCCGTTCCGTTGCTTGGATGTCTCATATATGCACGGCACGGTAGCATGCCACTGAGCTATGCGCCGTGCTACGGCGAGGTACAGGGGCTGGGTGCGCAGGTCGGCGGGTTGGCAAGCCTTACCCCGGATGTAGCGATACATCATACCATTGTTGAAGCGAGCAAGCAAAGCTGGTGCTAGGCCGTATTTCATCAATAGTTCGTGATTCTGTGTCTCACGTTGCCGGTCTATCAGAACGTCGGTGCCGTGGCCGTACGCTCGCAGCAGTATGGCCTCGGCGTCGATCTGCTCCTTAGATAGCCCCGGTTTCCGGTTGATGGCCTTCAGTAATGTATTGGTAATGCCATCCGTAAACCGTACGAACTCAATTCTAGAGTCTGGGCCTGACCATTCGGGTTGTAGGGCGAGGATAAGTTGTCGAGCAGAGGAATCGCAATTGGTCGAGTCGAAGGATAGGGGAATGTAGCGGATCTGGCCCGTGGAGCTGCCGTTAGCAGCCCCGTTGGGCATGTGGGAGGGCATGGTTTGCTAAGGCCGATCTCTTCGTTCTTTCGGGATATCGTTGTCGTCGTCGTCGCTGTCGTTGCTAGTGCTTTCGGTGCACTTAGGGGGGTGGTAACGGTGATATGGCTAATGGTTCACCGCATTTGCAGACCCCGGGTCGTTGCCTTTATGTCCAGTGCCAAGAATGTGGATATTCTAAAATTGCAGATGCGCCTCGGACAATATAGTCTACCAGAGAAACGGCGTTAACTGCCGAGGGTGATAAAGATATGCAGGGTCGCGTGATATAGACAAGTACAAGAGTAATGCTGATATATGGTGGTTATTCGGGCACATTTAACGTCCTAAGCTTGCTGAGGTGACTCTCCTCGGCGGACGAAATCCAACGATCTGAATCAACGTCATAGGAGGGTTCTCTGCGACGAAGGCGATGACCAACAACGATCGGCTGCCGACGGCAAACACATCAAAGCGAGCCAGTCAAGAGCTAGGCCTGGCTAGCTGGGCAGAGTCTCTCATCAAATCAGGGGTAGCTGCAGACGTCCCTGACAGACCTGAACCAGAGGCTATGCAGCAGTTTGTGGGGACCCTTTTTTACCGGCGTTGGTTAACCCCATTACCGGTATAGGCGTGGGTGGCGCAAATAGTAAGTATCCGGCTTAACCACGTAAGACACTTACCTATGGGTAAAAGCACGTTGTGGGAGATGTAAAGGACACAGTCGACTACGGAGGGACAATCAGATGACCCAATCTTATTAAAGGTGCCAGGTGAAATCAAATGAATGCAAACATGAGGTATCCGCGGTTATGAGATTTTGCAATCTCCCGTGGATACCTTTTGTTTTAGTTTCATTAAGTATATTTTAAATCGTGATTTGTGAATGTCGCGAGACCACTTGCCCTTTTCAGACAACAAATTGAAGAAGAGAGAGAGAGAGAGAGAGACTTGAACCAGTTCGCCCAGTGTAACAAGCCACGAAGCATGCCATAGTAGGTAAAATACTAAGTATGTAGTTAAGGTAAGTACGGAGTAGAGTGTAGGTAGGTACGTTGCCCCAAGGAGAAAGCGTCGCAGAAGGTATCCTATTACGGACGAGTACCTACTTACATATAGCTATGCCAACATGTACTTTACAATGCTGTGTATACCAGTATGTCACTTATACGCCCCCCCATAAGCCGCTGCGTCAGATGCATGTGAAGGCGGGCTTTTTCACCCTCCCAAGGCCAATTCGACCCGCCAAAAAATAAAAAATAAAAATAAAAATAAGCCGTTCTTGATGCCAGGGGCTGATGCCGGTAGCTTTGGATATGACGATACTACGCAGGACATGTATAATCACTTGCATCACGTCATCCATCGATTGGTTGCTTCCATTCGGCGCTTGATGCCGTTACTTCCGGGAAGGTGTGTCTATAAGGTAGGTACGTTGGGGAGTCGTCGGGTACGTAAATTGGCAGGTATACGTATTGGTATTGGAGGTACCATCAATCTTCTGTTGCGCCCTTCAGTTGCAACCATCTGCTCATCCAGTCCTTCATGTCATACATTCATCAACGTACTATAGTACAGTACACGCTCATTCACTAATCGACTCTACTCCTCTCGTTCAAACCAAATCTCAAACTCATCTTAGACAGGAGCTAGAACGTAGACCGTTGTACATCAAGACCTCCCCAGCTCCGAAGCATCTCCCCCCATCTCTCATAGGTCATCATCTTCCTCTATGTTCATTCCTAAAGCTCGACCAAGCTTGCGGAACCAGGCCGCTATATGCGAAGCCCAATTATCCAATGTATCGCTCGCAAACATAAGCAACCTGCTGAAAAAGAACAGGCTAATAAAGGACACACTTGCTATCACAGCGAAGGAGTACCAGTACGTTGTGCCGTGCCAGTATTGATACAGGTCTTCGATCTGTATCGAGAAGTAGCTGGTGACAAAACTGATCGGCAGGAAGAAGACGCTGAGTTTGGCCAGGAGCGTGGCACTTCTAGTGAGTCTGGCCGTGGCCTCGGAGTCTTTCTGCTGGGTCAAGTTGAAGTACTGCGCATCGTATTAGTTCTCGGTAGTCTGAAATATGAACAACTCGTAGTCCGTTCTTACCGTGCTCGAAAGAGCGCTGATCTCCTCCAGATATCCGTCAATCGTGTTGAGCATTAGATACTGCAGCCGATCGCCCAACCTCTCAAAACGGCTCAAGGCAGAGTCCGATAACATAACTTTGCGCGCGTCTTCTGCATGGCCGTTTGGTGCTTGCGCGTCAGCCTTGCCGAGGGCCGTGATCTTGCTGATGAGGTTCTTATAATTCTCGAACAGATGCTTCAGTTCCCGGAGATCCTTGCTCAGATAATGCAAGGTGGGTATGATATCGGTGCTCTTGTTCCTAATTTTTGGGCGCTGCGCTGGTCAGTATCCTCTCACCGGGTTTCGTGTGAACGAAGTCTTACTGCACTATCCAGTATTTTATGTGTCTCGAGAATTGTCAGCCTCTCGTTGCTTTAGACTTTGGAATGCACGACTCACCATCTGCTCTAATTTGTGCTCAGCAGTCTTCAAGGGACCAGCTGCTACATAGTCTTCGAATAAATAATAGAAAAGATTGCTGGTGCCTTCGTCTGCTAGACTGATCGGCTCGCCTTGGTGCGCGAAAGACATTCCTGTTTCGTGCCGACTGAGATCCGGCTTATCATGAGAATGCCATTTGCTTAGTGGTCGTCGAACTGAGTTGAGCGAAAGGGGTTTCCTCTTATACAGATCAAATCCCTTCTTAGAGAGTTGCAGAAGTACGTCAAGAGTATTGGCCCTGATGTTATTCAGTTCCTCCGCATTCCATTTTGCGTCGTCTTTGTCGGCAGACTCGAAGGATGTATGCTCGTGTATCGATAATACGGTATCTAATGAATGAGTTAACCGTTCGCCAGTTACGTGTCTAATTTGCAACGGCAACATACGGTCATTACACAGCGTTAGCCATTGCCAGTGTTTCGGTGGCATCATGCTTTTGCTCTGGTATTCTTGCTCTCTAGTTGGTGGTTTATGCAGCCAGTGGGCTCCGATACACACAGCTTTTGGCGTGCGTTAGCATCCATCCGGCGTGATGTTCGATGGAAAACTCACCTTTTTGGGTCTGGTCGGTTGAGAAATAATTCACAGTATCCTTCACCTGTAGATATAGAGCCATACTATCATCATCCACACTCATCAATCCGTTGTCATCTTTCTGGAACTGGCCAGTGGAATGAGACTCTAGGGGGAAACTGCCGTTTATGCCATTTCTGCTACCACCGATTTCAACGTCATGGGGCCGATGTCGATGCCTGGCAACATGTCCCGGCTTGTCCTTGTTCCGGCGGGACGCAGCTGTCTGCCGCCTCTGTACGGGCAAGCTCATGATGCGAACCAGTCTCTCAGAGAAGTCATAATGGTTCCCGATGGCGGCTATAGCATCGTGCTGGATGCTGGGATCCCAGATGTTACTGACGACACGATCAGCATACGTGCATTATAAATTGTTGGGTCTTATGGTAAACGGCATACATCCACCGGATTGGATACTCTTTCACGTTTCTTGCACCATCCACAAACAGCTCCGCAATATCGGCTGCATCAAGATCAAAGGCGATGCGCGCCCTTTCAGGTCCGAATTCCACCACGAAGTTCTTACTTTCAAATTTGGCTGCATGGGGCGTGGCTTTTTGAAACACTTCGTCAATATCAAAATCTTCGAATTTGCCCTCAAGGCAGCCTGGCACGGTGGACGCCATTACATCAAAATCGAAGGCCTTGCGGATGGCTTCGAATCAAGGCATACTAGAAATAGGACGGCCCAAACAATGAAATGATTAGATTTCCAGAAGTTGAAAACTCATGCAGCGCGAGGAAACGAAGGAAAGCATGAGGCTCGTTTATGGGCATGGGTGCAGCTGACATTTAGCTGTCCAGCCACCCAACAGGACCTGATGATGAAGCCCACGTGCAGGGGTTGTTTCGGCCGGCGTCACACGCGGCTACAGACATACATGCACATACGCGCTGTGGATGGCACGGTACGGCTACCTTCGAGGGGAACCGCTGTGCCAAGACTCGGAATCGCTGTTGACTGGTCATATATTTCCGTTGGCTTCTACCTTTTGTTTCCCCCTTCCTTTCCTACTAATAATAGGAACAAACAGTGATTGGGTCAGTATTTTCACATCATTTTGCACACGAAATCTGTCGAGAAAGACTAGCACGATGTACATTTTATAGAGCTGGATTAGAACAAACGCGGCAGCAAATCAAAGTGCGCTACTATCGTATAAGTAACTGATAGAGTGGTTACTAGGTAAGTAGTGTTGAAGTTCTAGTCTTAAGTCTGAGTACGGAATGGTGGTATAGCCTCAGTAGATACGCAAGACAACATTGACTCAACGCCCCCCAGCTTTCTGACTCATAAGGCTTGCAGATGCGAAATAGAAACTCACCTATAAAACGTGCCATTCCCCGAAAGCCACGGTATACACGGACGTTTACTTGACCTAAGTATACTATTGTTATACATACTTGAAACCCTCATATCGTGCCACATCATCTCAAATTAGGAACATCCAAACCGGGTGTGATAGGCGTGGTAACGGGCTGATGGTATTCGTTGATTGACCTGTCAGCGGACGTGCTAGAACCACGCTTTTTCATAACTACAGTGACAAGCTAAAGTGTAGATTAAAATGGCACCCGGTGTAGACGACACATCTGAATTTAAGATCGAGGTCATCCCAGCCAACGAGCAAGGCTGCCGTTTCTACCTCGAGCGATACAAGCCATTCAGACTAGCAGCGTTGCAATATGACGCCGATGGTACGTAGCACTACTTGAGTGCGCCATGGCGAAATAGACACGAGTCTAACGCCCGTGCTGCGCCGCCCCCGTGAGCTCACATTGTGTCAACTAACATTATTTTTCTGTTTGTTGCGGGTGAGCAGCTTTTGGTTCCACGTACGCGCGAGAAATCAACTTCGATGACGATGCATGGCTGGGCCGCATCAAGAACCCTTCGGCTAAGACGTTCGTGGCCTTGCGCTCGTCCGACGACGAGGTGGTCGCCTCTACATCATTGATCGGACCATTGCCCAATACGGGGCCGGCAAGCAATCCGTACCATGTGCTCTCTGAGATGAGACCTAGGGCTGATCAACAGGAGAAAGATGCAGACGCGGGCGGTGAGCCACTATGCTTTCAGATGGCCGCCGTTTACACTACCCCTAGCAACCGAGGCCGGGGGCTCGCAAAGGCCCTGATCAAGGCGGCGACAGAGGAGGCCATCCAACAGGCTCAGGCGCAAGCGAGGCCGCTTGTGCTCAGTGTAGTTGTGTATGCAGCTAACAACGCCGCGATATCTGTCTACGAGCGTTGCGGGTTTGTGAGGAGTGCGGGAAAGGCCAGGCTCGTTTTCAACGCCTTCAAAAACTCCTCGGCAGAAGAGATAAGCATGTATTATTCAGGCTCCTTTTCCTCCTAAACGAGCCGAGGGGAAGGCAGCTAACACCACAGCACTGCTGGTACCGTATCTACGCACCACAAAATCCCCGGGTTCCGTGCAGATCCGAGAGAGAAGCTGTCGAAATGAGGATAGACCGAAAAGCTGTGTTGACAAACCCGCTTCTGAACCTGTGGTTTTGCTGCTCATCCACTCCAACCACTGAGGGCTCATCTTGGCGGAGATGGCGGGCGAGGTCACTTTCTTGGCTCGGCGGCGCTGCTGCAGCCTGCAGGGACCGCAATCAAACCTACGACCCCCCTAACGCCGCAAATGGCAGCTCGTGACGTTATTTTCGCGAGGATCGCCCAAGGATCGCCAGCGCTGCTGAAATTACCCATCCCCACGCTCGCCATAGAGCCATCGCTGTCTGCATCCTTCCAAGCCCTTTTCCCCATTCACGATGTTTCAGACAAAGCGAAAAGCCGTTGGTGTCAGTGTAGATCCCCGGCAATCCTTTCCGTTGTGGCCTCGCTAACCGCAACCGCAGAGTCGGGCGGTCCCTGAACCATTTCCAGATGCTACTTATTAGCTTGCCATGCCTAGCCTAGATAGTAAATGTACATGCGTGCTTCAAGAAATTCTCCCTCCAAACGTGCAGCTTCGATTCTCTTTACCTCGTTATCCGGATTCACCTCCGTCCGTTCCTTACCATAAGACATTTGACGACAGTTGGAAGGCGACAAGAGTCTGCAAGTCAGCCTTCTATCCCGCTCCTTAAACCCCATAGATAATTTTCTGTATAATTATCCAACGCTCCCTTTGAAAAACGAATCATAGTTGTGATACCCCGAAGGAAGAAGAAGAAAAAGAAGACGAAACAGCCCTTATAAATAAACCAACAACCGCTGAGAATGCCGTCCAAGCAATCTACCGCCCTCCTGGCCGCGGCCCTCCTCGGCTCGCTCGTCCAGCACGTCATCGCGGCCCCGGAGGCCAGCAGCATCAGCCTCAGCAGCAAGCGAGGCGACGTGCAGTTCCCGCAGTGCATTTCGAAGTGCGTGCGGAACTCGGGGTGCTTCGACGACTCGTGCGTCTGCTCGAAGGCCGGGGCCGGGGTCCTGTCCGACATCGTCATCTGCATGAACCAGTGGTGCCCGGCCGACGTCACGGCCAAGGACCTGATCGGGCCTCTGCAGGGCAAATGCGACCTGCCGGCGTCCGCCGTCCAGGACGCCGAGAAGAAAGGCGGCGTCGCCAGCAGTGATGACACGTCCGCCGAGCCCACGACCGCGGCCGCGGCCACGCCTACCGCCAGCGGTAAGGGGGGTAATGAGGGTCATAGCGGTGACGACACGCCCGTGACTACGTTCGATGTTGGTGCGCCCGTTACCGCTGCCGCCCCGCCCGCCACGACCGTGACGCCTGCCACGCCGGTTACTACTGGTGGCACACTGGTGATCGGTACCGACGCCGCTACGACTGGCCTGTTGACTGACAGCGACAGTAAGCCTACGAGCGCTGGCTCGCTAGTGATTGCCACAAGCACACCACCCGTGCCCTCGCCCAGTACCTCCGCTAGCTCCCCCAACGGCACAGGCAGTTCCTCCCCCACTGATGAGAATGGTGCTAGCATAACGGGTCAGGCCTCGATGTTTGGCCTTGTAGCCGCCGTGGGAGTTGTGCTTGCTCTAGGTTTTTAATGAACCAGTTCCTAACCCGCCAACTAGAGTGGATAGGGAGGCTCGGTGTGTCAGGAATGGGGCTTGCTGCGTACCAACCAAGACTGGCATAATCATAATATATTTCTTTGCTGCATGTATATATCATTTCAGTTTATCCTGAGCAGGTTCACTCGGGGCTGGAATATCGTCTATGATACCAAAAAAACCAGGGATAGTAGCTCAAGCCTAGAAGCAAAAGCTTGAATTAATTCTGGGCTTAGTGCTAGAAAAATTGCCCCTGGTCAAATTAGTCACTTGGATGTGACAATGTGGAATTTGTTTACTGATGCCAACCATATCATTCGTGAAACCTGCCGCAAACTTGTATCACATTATCCGCCCAACCTTCGAGGATAATATAATTAGGATAGCCTCGCGAAAGCTACAACCGCTAAGGCTAACATATTTGATGAAATGAATGATACCGACACGTTCTCTCCTAGTTGTATAGCTACATAGTCGTACTCGCCCAAGTATGAAGCATATGAGGATGTGTCCCAGATTACAGACACAACTGCTTCGATAACCTATTCCCTAGGTGTACTCCCTGAGAGTATTTTCTCCAGCTTATTTCGGTACCAAGCAGCAACTTCTGATCTAGGAACCGTCAAGGGTGGCTGTGTGAAATCATCCTCAAGAAACGCTCGAGCGACTGCCTCGGCTGTTCGAAGTTTCTGTGTTTCGACTTCTGACAATGTTGAACACACAATCTCTAGATCTTCGTGGTGTGCTAACTGTAGTATAAATGACTCGGCCCTATCCACAATTGCTGGGTCGATACCATTTATTGCAGCACAACGACTGCCGAAGCTGGAGATGCTGCGGCCCAGTGCAAATTGATACAAATAGGTTACTTGGTCTTCCATGGCTGAAGCGTTGAGATCGATGTGAATTTCCATGTGGGCAAAGACCAGTGCTGCACTTTCTATTAGGAAATTTCCATCAAGGATTTCGTGAAAATGGGTAGCAACTAAGAGCTTCGGCCGTTCATGTCCAAGGCCAGTGAAATGATTAATTGTAGCCGCCAATAGACCTGCACCATCTTGGTTATTTGTCCCTTTTCCAAACTCATCAACGATGATCAGACTCCTACGAGTTGCAAAGTTCATTGAGAACGCCACTTGGCGTAAGTCTATGGCAAATGCACTTTCGGTTCGGGCCACGCTCTCGCGTGTTGCAATCCGCGTAAGAATACGATCTGTTATGCCTATTCGCGCATGCTCGGCTGGCACGAAGCAGCCAATGTGTGCAAGATATACGATTATTGCAACCTGTTTGAGATAGACGCTTTTGCCGGAATGATTTGGGCCTGTAAGAATGATTGTGCTCGGAGATTCCGGTAACCCGTCAGCAACTTCAGATGGCGAAGCGTCCTCAGCTTCATGCATGTCCTGGATAGGCGCTCCAGCCATAAGGCAGTCATTGGCGACGAACGACGGCGCGACCAGCTCTTGTAAGGGGTGCCGACCGCCCTCAATGTGTAAGACATTTGCATTCGTCATCTTAGGTACTGTCCACTTGTTCTGACCACAGCCAGTGGCTAGAGCGAGCAGACTATCTAGTTCACCAAGTACCTCGGATGCTGTAATGATTGCTTTTTCTCGGTCAAGAACTGCGACCGCAAGCCGATGGATAATTTCAATCTCCCGGTCTAAATAACGTTAGTATGTAGCAAAAAGAAGTTCCTTACCAAGAGTACCTATAATCATGCAATACGCGTCTCCGAATTCTCCATCCATATCTTTCATCTGGCGGTTCTTGTAATAGACCCAGCCATCAGCCACAAACATGCATTCCCATGCATCATGCAATCCCTCGCCCTCATACTTACCTTTTCCACTCTCAGGATTTAGCGACACAACAGTTAAAAACCCAAGTTGAGGGAAGAATATGCAGTTCTGTACATACTTCCTGGCCCATTCTGGAATGTCATTCTGCAATTTAGCGATTACATCAGCAAGGAAATGTCCCATTCCATCGTAACTTCTCTTACGCTCGTCTAGTTCGGTGTCGATGCCATGCTTCACAGCTGTTCTTCCTCGCTCTATAGATTGCTCGAAGTCAATTGTTTCAGTAATTAGCTCACCCACTTGGCGAATCCGAAGCGGCTCGATAGCTTCAATGACCTGAAAGGTTCCCGCATCAGAGTTGTGTGGGGAATAGGCGAATATGGAACAATCACCTTTCTAACTATATCAAGCTTCTCTGCATCCCGAAGCGCTTGAAGTGCTTCTCTCAGCTGCAAAGAATAAGCAGCAAATCTTTGGAGGACTGCCCAGACACCGTTCACCACAGATATCTTTCGACCAGGATTATCAATGCCTTTTCGTAGAAGCATTATCGTAGATTTCATATCTTTGATTTTCTTAAGATCCTTAGTGAGGCTTCCTAGAGCTTCAGCGTTACCAGGGCGCAGAAAGAATGAAATCGCCTTGTGTCTTGTACGAATAAGGTCGATATCAGTGCTTGGCTGTAAGAACATTCGACGTAATTTTAGTTTTCCCTGAGGCGTTGCAGCAAGGTGGTAAAACAGACCATAGACCGAGAGACTTTCTTTGGCACTCGAGGCGGAACCTGTTGGACCTTGTTGATGACTATTGGGATGGTATTCTGACTGTAAAATCTGTAACGAGACAAGCGTATCGGCGTTTACAAACATGGAATTGAACAGGGAAAACATCTCTACAGACCGAATTTCAAAAGGCACAAGGGCATCTGGATCATTTGGCAAATACTGCGCTGTTTTCCTGCGTTGAATGTCACCAAGAACTGCACCGGCGCAGCCAATCTGAGAACTGTCAGCTATGAGTACTGGCAAATATGTGCTTAAAGGGCTCTGACGGTGAGTTTGCTGTCAAGGTTAATACGAGTCGCCAAACGCATGAGTTGACTCTGCCGAGGTTCTTCCTGGCCGCGGTGGTCATCAAGCTCGAGAATAGCACCATCTACAACAGTCGTATATAGCATGCTTTGCCGATTATTCATCCCAACATTAAGGCTAAGCAACTTTTTCTTGCCATTTTCATAACGGAAGTCTGCAGAATTCAGGTTTCTCAGAATATAAGCAGCCGGAAGGTCTCCTGAAATTTGTTTTAGTACCAGATTGCTAAACAAATCCGGATTGTAACCTCACCCCTATTGCCATTAATATCTTGCGAGCCTCTCGCGAGGCAGTTGGCAAGAGGTCCAGGAGCCCTCGTAGAAAGTAAAATCGTGGTTGGTTGTGCATGAAGAAGTAGAGTTTCGACAAGATCGAGGTCGGCCATCGGTACATCTTCAAGTAGGTATAGAGTTTCTTCTAGGGCAATATAGTAAGCGCATCCAAGAGTACATCCTTGATATCCATTGTCTTTCATATCAATCGCCATGATAATTTCATTCATCGCATCAGCATCCTCTCCGAAGAGCACGTCCTCAACTTGTCCATTATGATTGCCATTCAAAGATGGAGCTGACTCTTTAATCGACGGGCGCCTGCTGGACGAACGCAACGAGAGCCTTTGTCTATAAGCATACTCAAGTACCGGAGGTGAAGACTGGTAGGATCTAGTAGTAAGACGAGAACTTGCAGCACTTATAGCTCTTGGCTGACTGCTAACACAACCTCTTGGGTGTGGAGGATGATCTGGTCTAGGGGCCGGCGAGGAGAAAATGGGGTGTTCTGCAGGACATGGTATAAGCGATGAGGCTGCTGTTCTAGGTGCTTCTAGAGGAGTAGACATCGCAGTGGATGACCTGAAAGAAGCAGTGGTTCTCGTGGGTATGATACAAGTATACGTCAATACAGGTACCTTGAGAGCTGTTTTGAGAATCGAATGCGTTGTAAATGGAAGGAAGAACAGGTCGGCTGGGTGTCAGCTAACGATCACTGCACATGGGTTAAGAACTGTAAGACAAGGTGTGTGTGTATGGTCTGTGACAGGGTTTGAGCAAACTTGAGAAGCACCCAACCAGAAGGGGGACTGGAAGTGAGAAGGAACAGCAGACATCCGCATAATCAATGTATGATCAACTAGATACACAAACGTTCAGATACAGAACCTGCCAAAAACATGCTGCAATAGATTAAAGGCAGAAACCGGTATCCTCTCCCACAAGAACAATGAAGGTAAGTACCACTCGGGTTCGGCAAGTGCTAGTGATGATTGGCACCCATCAGGTCATAGCCTCGTGTGCCACTTCCACTGCTCTACTCAACTTAGTAAGCAACATGCTGCACCAGATATGGTTGAGATATCGAGATGCCGCAAGTCGCTAAGGATCGTATAGGTACATAACTACATAGATAGGTACATCAAGTGGTATTCGCAACGTTGGCAATATGCAAACGTGCTAAGGTCTAAAAAGTCCTGACCTTTTGTACACTCGACATCATTATCTGAAATAGCCGAGTCTTTTTCCCGACACTCTATTTCCTAGGATATAGACTATGGTAGTTCTGGTTATTAACACGCTCATCGTGGCTAGGTCGATTTCTCCTTTATCCATGCAGCAAACTCTCTCCTTTGCTTCCGAATATCGACAAATCCTGGCCGGCTTTCCAACAATCGAAACGGGTTTCCCACATAGTCCTTCTCAACTTCTCCACTACTGTTCAAGAATCCTGCCTCTCCTGCCCTCTCGATTTGCCCAGCCCAGACACGCCATTGCACAGGTCGTAACTGAGATGTTCCCGACACAAGCCCTAAGCAGACGATAAAAGTTGCGACAATGGTCTCGATGGTGATGTCGACGGGAAGCGATGAGACTGAACCAGCTTGAGATGACGTTAAAGAAGAGAGCGATGCGACTCGATGAGACTGGAGAGCTGAGTGTTCGTGTGCCGAATAGCAGCTGGATACAGACACACAAGCATGTTAGCAAACCCGAGATTCAAGCTTCTTTCGCGCACATTCAAAGAGCGAGGAAGATGATCATACGCGTGGGCCAAGAGGACCAGGCCAAAGGCCGTGGTGCTTTTGGAAATCCAAGTCATTATTTCTCCTTTCCTTGGTCTTGGAGTATCGTGCAACGACAGTGCAACATGTGAGGGAGCAGCTATCTGGGGTCTTGAATGTTGTGCCCACTCAACAAAGGGCCAGTGATAAGCTTTGTGTCTCCGATATCTACACCTATTTCCCTTAACGGGTATATTAGCGTTGCCCGCATATTTATGTGGAATATCGTAAAGAGTGGCTTAATACAATTATAGGGTGCCTAAGCCCACACGGCTAAGGCTTGAATTTCGATTGGCTAATCTGTACTGCAGCGGGATTTAAACGAAACTACGGCATACCCCGCCATTTGAGCTTGCTAGCAAACATCCCACCTCATAAATAACTGAGCAACGCCGCTTTTGGTGATCCTGCCTGAGGCGAGCCTAAGCTGGGCCCCACCTTTGCATTAACTTTTGCATTATTACACACCGTACGAGGCGGTTGCTACCTAGCTCAATGAATAAACGGTGTTCGTTGCTTTGGATCGACTTCCTAGGAAGTCGGTCTTAGTTAATACGATATAAATATTATTTATTGATACGACGTGCACAATATCGCATATGCGCTATGAACACATATATGTTCGGCCTCTGGGCATCTATAAATTTAGATTATTTTCCTTCTTCATCTTACTTTATCAACACTACACGGGCTCCCATTCATGACTTGTACGATCTGACTGGTTATCCCACAGTACCAGCGTCCAATTATTGCCCTGAAACCTACAAGTCTACCCCCATTGCCAATCTGGCCAATCCGCCAGCATACGCCCAAAGACCATGCTCGGTCAGGTGGGCTGAGGTAGGAGGTGCATAACAGATTGAGAAGAGATGAATATAGTGACCTGACAACTTAGATTAATCACTTAAGACGTCAACATCGGTCTCTTTCGAGCCATAGGGCCTTATATATTGCCTGTCATGGCTCTGAAGATCTATACTCATGTCAAGGGACTGTGCTTCTAACCTAGGGCCTTGTAAAATTGCTCAATAGTTACAATATCAGGGCCGTTCCAAGGCAAAGATGACTCTCTTAGCCTCGTCAAGCGACGTCGGTATGATGTGTATCTTTTCTGGATTGTCCTTGGGTTGTACCCTCGGCGTCCACTCAATTTTCGACTCATCGCCAAAATCCCACCATCCCCTCCCTTTTTTCTTATAGATTTGCTTCCTCTCCCGCCAAGAGAATGTCCAACTGTCATCGACCTCCCCAACCGGGGCATCATGTAAAGACCGATCGAACAGACTAAATGTCGGTAGCTGCCACCTATCCCGGGAGATAGGCAACGTATCGAGTCGCGCCTGGTCCCACATCACGTATCCCCATTTACGTAACTTCGCTTGCCTCCTCTGATACACAGATCGTCCCAAGGATTCCGACTCGTGAGCCCACTTCCATATGCTGAATGGCCCATCATCGGGGTCTTCAAAATAAAGGGGCTTGACTTTCAGAGCATAATCTCGCGAGTTTTCATATTTAGAAACCGAAGCTTCCTCATTACGCATTTCGTAACTGAAATCTCTCAAGGCTCGGTGAAAATTATGGGGCCGAATGTGTGGAAGCTGCCAATGGTCGAGAAGCTGCCCGTGGTCGAGAAGCCGCCCATGGTAGAGAAGCTCAAGCTGCCGATCATAAGTCTTTGCTTTCGCGAAACTCTCTAAGAAAACTAATCCCTTGAAGTAGAGAGATTGTAGATAAGAATCGCCGAGCCACCGAGCAGGTTCAACTTCGAACGCTCCCCAGCATACATCATGTGCTGCCATCTCATTAAAACCTGTTGTTAAATATCAGCTATACTTCAATACAGAAACCTTGCTCATATCGGTGCCCGTACTTGGAGAAACTTGGAAAAAGAGAAAATCTTGCACACAAGCAATTTGCTCGATCTCCCAGTGGGCAAAGGCAAATAGAAAGTCGTTCATGCACTGGCCGAGCTCTATTTTGGGCATAGAAGTCTGACGAAAGACGTTAAAGAATATCTCGAGGATATATAGCGTACGCATGATCCGATGTCTTTCGAGTATTGAGAGCTCTAGGGACTGAAACTGGGGCTGGGAAGTGTGACCGTCCTTCATGGCCGCAACAAGCTCTTGTAATCTCGCCTCGGTAAAATCCTTGACCAGTCTTAAGACAGCCGAATGTAATCTTGAGAGGTCGGCAACTTCTTTAAGCGTCAAACGGATGCCAACTTCCACGTTTCTTTTTTGGAGGTGGGCTTTGTAAAATTCGTGTACCGATGATCGAGTTGGCCTAGCCAACCTCGAGGCTAGTAGCGCGGCCATCGCTTCGGGGCGTACATCACACGAATCTAATTCATTCAACAAGACTCGCGTGGCGATGACAGATGAGCTTCCGGTAAATGAATTTAAGACGGAGTGGCAGCTAAGGATGGCGCAACGCAATGTTGTGAGGCCGTTTAATTGACAGAGAATGGCGCGGATCAGCTCAAGTGGGAGGCGTTCGAGACACGATGTCCGAGCTATCGAGTTGGGCTCCATGAAGGACCTGATAGGGCCTGGAATAGCACAGTGGAATCCTCAATAGAATAACGAACGGCACAACCCAACGATGGGGCAAATGTATGAATGAATAGAAGACTAGGTAACAAACTGAACTATCAAGTATAGAAAACTGCCGTTGTGTTCTGGGGTTTTATGTGGTTTTATTAGGAGAGATGCTATGGAGGCACCCTCTGGGCCAACACCTTCAGCCAGCACTTATTACCACTAACAACTACTTTCTTAAGCCAAAACCAACGAAGTTTTCTCGACAAATCAAAGGCCTAAAGATAGTTAGCATCCGTGTCAATTGGCTTTGATTCGTCAAACAGGTGGCCAAAGTATTAGATCCACTCCATATCGTTCAAAAAGGCTATAAAGTCTATCCAACGGCATGTTTGTGTTGGCCAGTCAAAGGTGGCCAGTCGAGCCAGTCGAGCTAGTCAAGAGCTGTCAGGGCTGTGGCGGCTGCCAAGCTTTTCGTCAGACCGGATCGGCCCGGAGGGTACCCCCATAGCATCTATCTTTCCCAGAGCACATGTGACAGCCTCACTGAGCTTAGCTACTGGAAGGATCAAATACGGAACACCTAACTTGTTTGTTGAGCTGAACCGGTTTAAGAAACGTTCTCCTAGACTAACGTTTTCCAAAGTATGCACAAAATTGCATAAATGCTGATGCTTCGTTATCCGACTAAGGACAGGCTGAGCCTGAGCAAAAGCGGCAATTGCGCTAAACCTAATCTGCTTGAGGCACGGGAACCATAAATAAATCGCCAGAACCCCGCAACACCAGTTTAGCTCACAAGCAACGAGGGGCACTCCACCTTCTTTACGTCCATCAACACCAACAACGTTGATAATATTTCATCATTGATCCACTTGAGCCTTTCAAGAGACTATATTTTCCCTAGGTATATTGCAATATCGACCGTGGCGTCATTTCACGCAAGCAAGCACGTAAATCGGCCTATCCGTTATCCAATCTCTCTCTCAAAGCTTCGTCTCGTTTTCGACTCTCCACCATGCCTCGTGTAAGCTGTTACAACAACTATCCTCACTTACATCAGCCCATATGCTTACAGTTATTCATTAATAGGTCAAGTACGTCCTGCTCGACTGTGACAACACACTCTGCTTGTCAGAGCGTCTGGCTTTCGAGGCCTGCACCGACTTGACTAACGAGGTCCTCGAGAAATGGGGCAAGTCTGAACGCTACACAGTCGACCAGCTTCTCGAGGACTTTGTCGGCCACAATTTCCGTGGCATGCTTGTAGGTCTCCAGAAGAAGCATGGCTTCACCATGACTCCCGAGGAAGTTGACGCCTACGTCGACCGTGAACTCGGTGCTGTCACTGCCAAGCTGAGCGAGAAGTGCACACCATGCCCTGGTGCCCCTGAGCAGCTCGAGGCCCTCAAGCAACAGGGCTATCCTATGTCTGTTGTCAGCACGTCCGCTAAGCCTCGTGTTGTTGCCTCTCTGAAGAAAACTGGCATCGACAAGTACTTCCCCGACGAGCATGTTTACAGCGCCGCCACCAGCTTGAACCCTCCCTCGAGCAAGCCCGACCCCGCCATCTATAACTATGCTTGCCAGCAGCTGGGCGTCAAGAACTCTGAGTGTGTCACTGTGGAGGACAGCAAGAGCGGTGCCACTGCTGCCATGCGTGCCGGCATCCCTCTCATTGGCTATGTCGGTGTTTACGGCATCGAGGAGGGCCAGGAGAAGATGGAGCAGATGGCCAAAGTCCTGACGGAGCAGTGCAAAGCCAATGTCATCATGTATGACTGGAAGGAGTTCCCCGAGTGCCTGAAGAAGATCGAAGCGGCTTTGTAAGTCGCCTGGAAGGCTGGCACGTGCATATAGTCTGTTCTTCACAAGATTCACGAGCAAGGCTGAGATAATGAGTGACGATGATCAGGGTCCACAAAATTTCCCCGTCAGTTAAGCTTTAACTGCTATGGTACATGAATAGTAGAGGGCACCTGATGGAAAAGCTAGACGATTGATAAAGATTGACGAGATTCGGCCATAGACTCTCTTAGATAAGAAACGCTGATTTTCTCAAACGTGGTAAAATGTGCATGGACTGTGTCTCTGCACTTGATTAAATTCGAGGTTTTTGAGACGTGGGGGGCGACATATGACAGTGTGCGATTCCTCGCACAGAATGCATGCCTATTGGGATTGGGCGAGCTTTTACAAACAAATCACAGCAGAGACAAGGCGTTCATTGAAGTAACTGCAACAGGGGCTATAATACCAAACACGGAACTGTCCGCTTCCGCATCTGCAGTCAAGTACAATGCTTTGATTTAGGTACTAAAGGCAAAAGCAAGATCGCATATAGCTTATACTAGAAACCCTTAAGAAAATCGTTACTTGAAACTTCGCCCTCTTCTGGTAGAGGCTACCTCCAAGTCTACATATCAGGTAGTTGTCCACTCTCGCAGCGCCTTTTCACGCTTTATATACTTCTATTCAATTTGCAGAGTCTTGATCCGGGTGCTTTGTCACAAGCCTTCCAGTCACTGCAAATATTTACGTGAAACTAACATTTGATTTAGGATGAAGTAGGTGGTAGTATAATCAGATTCACCTTGCGGCCTTACTGACCACTGTGCTGTTCATATCTCGCAGATAGTTATAAGGTGGGTCAACTCTTGGGGGATGCAACGCTTTGTAGTGCTACTTGGTATTGGATAGAAGGGATGATTGAGTCGATTAGCGAAAAATACAAGATGGAAATACATCACCCCTTACCAATAAACGAGACGTAGAGTCGGTAGATGTTCAAAAAGGTGTTACCCGTTTCTCTCCAGAGGGAAGTCCGAAGATAATTGTCAATTTAAGCCTTTTGGACGATGCCAAATCATACCCCGAAGCACTCAGCGGAGCTCTTGGTCTGCCAACATATAGCGAAGCCGGCGACCTCAAACAATCAACTTCAAACTAAATGTTGGATTAAGTGCTGACAGACCGGTAAGAAGCTCACCACATGGCAAACCGGCAATCACCCTTGTCACGAATTCTGATGGTGGAACCAAAGATGATGTGGATTGGACTAGCGTTCGGGGTGGCCCGCAAGCGGACTCCTCGCGGCTCGTATTCCTACCCTCCATCGCCTCTGACAACGACGCACATCCCGTTTATGGGGGTGTCGAGCTCGTTCCACAATGAGTGTGCCTAACCGTTGCGCAATGCATTGCCGCCGCTATGCTATTTGGAGGTATGCGTTCGAGAGTCTGCGGGAGTAACCCTATGCGGTATCTATTGTGGCTACTATCGACGACTAAAAGAATTTGGGGATCCACATTCCAGAGTCCGTGAATTAAAACGCAATATCGCAATGAACGGTACGAAGCTGTATATGGGCTAAATGGGTACAAAGGTATAATAAAGTTGTTGACTGTGGAAGCTACTGTCGAGCTGAACTAGCTTACTAGAACTATAGGGTCCTCAAACCTAAGTTCATGACTAGCAACGCGTCCTAGCTTCCGGAACGGACGCTACGAAGAAAATAACGACCAACTAGGACTTGTGATGAGCTGTTGGTCAATACCTACACTATAATGTGAGATTACTGCAGAATGCCTCGTATTTTCCAGTTATAGGATGACGTCACGTAGAAAACCAAACCTCATGCTCGGATTCAATAGTCGATCGGGATCGGCCATATCATATGTGTTTCAGAAGCCGTCTCCGGCAGTCGATAACTACAGATATACGGCAAGAGGAGAAATACTCTGACGAGGACCCTGGAGCCAGCGCCAGCGAGAATGAAGGTTCCTGATCATGAGCCAGAATAACAAACAATCCTTTAACCTAAACCTTGAACTGTCTCGTCCCGGACCGGAGCCATGCGATGCTAAATGTGTGGCCTGCAACGCATACAGCTACAGTTTCTGTAGAAAATCCTTTTTAGATGTACAAGGCATCTTGTGTACGCACGGCTCCTACAAACTGGAACGCGAGTTAAGTATCGTCAGCACAAGACTAAGAAAAGGATCTTTGGATAGGTGGACAAGAAGGTTAGCAGGGCCGGGCCTGGTCTTGGTATTGCATTGCATGATAATTTCTACAGCGAATGGCAGAAAAGACAGCCGCATGAATCTTGGACAAATGACTAATATTATGGGACATACAGCACTATAATTAATGTGGACTCATTCGATCTCTGATCTCGACGAGCCATCGCGACAACAGCTGGGGGATTGTCCAAGTTTGGCCAATGAGACCACTCCTCTCAGCCCCATATATCAACATAGCACCTCGTAATTTAAATTCCAAGCCACTCCGTTACGCCCCAGGCTTCTCCATCCGAAGCCAAGTGGCCAATCGGAGCGGCAAGCCATGATCGTATTAGGTAAAGACACGAAACGAGACGAGGGTGTGGCCCCCTGTCGTAGCGCTGCGCCTAAAGCTGGGCCCAATTTGCGTGTGACGACGATTTTCGCTCAGCTTCCCCGGACGGAAGAAAAGGGAGGAAGAAAAAAAAAGTCTTGGTGTTGTGCATGTGCTATGACTCCAAGTACACTACACTTCTATGTAGCGTAGACGCGTGAGACCAAAGCGAGCCAGGCGAGCCAGGTCCCCCTGTACGGTAAAATATTACAGTACCTACGAGTACGGAGTATGCACGTGTACTAATAATATTGACTTGACTTCGGTAACAGGTAGCTTGGGTACGGAGCCTGCCGGCCAACCAAACTTGCCTCAGTCTAATGCAGTATATTTCTTCTTATTAAAGCACCCGCCCTCACTTGCGTTCTTCTCGGTCTCCTGTTTCTGATCTCATTTCCCTGGCGTGCACCGTGTCTTAGACTTATTTCATAGACTCTCGCTCTTCGGACCCCTCCCTCGTCTTCTCTCGTTTATAAAGAAACCGTTGGAAAAGGGCTCCTTTTAACTTTTTAATAAGCAGTCTCTCTTCGACAGCGTTCAACCACATTCGTTGACTTACTCACAAGCATACACTATTATAATTATCTAATCATCAAATATGCGTTTCACTTCTTTCATCGTTGCCGGCCTCTGTGCCGTTGCTGCCAGTGCCCAGTCCTCTACCGACTCGGCCCCAGCTGCTACCGCTACCTCTGCCTCTGCCTCTGCCTCTGCCTCTGTTTCCAGTGTTGAGATGACTGGTTCTGCCACTACCGATGCAGTATCCAGCACCGTCGTCTCTAGCAGTGCTCCTGCTCAGACCACATCCGCCGTCGAGATGTGCCTTGCTGCTTGTAAGTAGAGTAACTGCATTTAGAATTCCATAGGATCCTTCGAAGGAAAACGGAGAAAAAGCAAACGCCGGGGAAGAGTTAAAGAATATGATCTAATCTGCTCTCTATTCTACAGGTGACCCCAGCGACACCAAGTGCCGCGCCAATTGCATCGCGGTGCCGAGCCCGGATAACCAGAACGTGAACCAGACGACGTCGTGTGTGGCGGCTTGCCCACAGGGCAACGGCACAGCGGCCGACAACCAGGCCTATGCCGATTGTGTCAACGGTTGCATCGGACAGTATTACTTCACGAGCACAGGCACGCCCAACCCGTCTACCAGCGGCAACGCCGGCTCAAGCAACAGCGGCAGCGCTACCCCCTCCGTCACCCAGGTCGAGACTACCATCACCACCCACGGCTCGACCTTGGTCACCTCGGTCCCCAGTACCGTCGCCGGCTCTCACACCGCTTCTGGTGACAGCCCGGCATCCACGTCATCGTCCCACGGCGCTGCCGCCGTGTACGGTCCCGTCGGCTCGGGCCTGGGACTCTTGGGCGTGTTTGCTGGCTTCCTTGCGCTATAGATTGATACTGTATACCATTCTAGGTCACGCGTTAAGAAAGTTTCGCCATTTAATTGGAATGTTGGGGGTTTGGATCTAATTGGATAATTATACATGTATACCATAATGCATACTTCCTCAACAAGAAGAAAGACTTAAGGACGATGACGCCAATAATACGTTGGAAACGCGGTTGGGCTGGAGAAATGAGACGATGTGGTGCATGTTACTTAAGTAGAAGCAATGAATATTAGCTTTCTATTTGCAGGTGTAACTAATCGCTTTTATCTGGGTTTACCTGACTCAATTTCGCAACCAAACTCGGAGTGTTCAATTTGATCAGATTTCTACGTCTTTTACTACTTTGCATCCGTCTTGGCGCTTGGTAGGGTTTCTGCGATGTCGCTCAACCAGGGAATGCCGAGCTGCTTCATCTGAACTGCTAACTGGAATAGATAGTCTAAGCTGTTCATGGAAAGCATCACATATTTAGCTGACAGTGTAAGATAACGGGATTCTGTTTCACTCACCTCTCACACATTGTTTTCGCCTTGTGTACATTGTCGCCCCATACATAGACGCCATGTCTGCGAACCAACACAGCGTACGTATCCGGGTATTTTTCCATGGCCTCCTCGAGAAACTCGGTAAGATCCTCTTCATGCGCGGTGTTCTCGATGACGGGGATGCGCAGTGTGTCGTGGTAGCCCAGATTGCCCGTCTTCTGGGGTCCCCGGCCGAAGCCTTTGATCTGCTCGATATTGTTGATCTCGAACAACTTATCACGACCCGGGCCCTGGGCCTCGAGTAGAAGCGTCACAAGTACCGCCCATTGCGAGTGTGTGTGAATGCAGCATCCGGCTCCGCGCCGCGTAAAGGCGGCGAGAAACAAGGGGGTACACTGCGAGGGCCTGCCGTGCGGCGGCGAGCGCACGTACGTCCGGTTCTTGAGGTCAGGCTGCTGTTGCTGGAGGGACAAGACATAAAGGTCTGCCGCCTTCATCAATTCCTTTTGCACACCCGACGGCGCAATGTAAACCAGGTCCCTAGTAGATATGTGAGCCACTAGATGAAACTATAGCTTTGTAGAGGGTAAAAAATGAGATAGTATGAGATGGGAGACTCTTCGAATAGAGGCATCTTTTCTGAACAGAGTGATTGTAAAGTGAAGAATGACGGCGAGTGCGATTAAGAAGTGGTTCCTCACCCGTCACGAATCGAACACCCTCCCCCCGTTCCCGTAACCCAGCCCAAGGTCCAGAACTTGGCACATAATGAAGGTATAAGATTTGCTGGATGGTCGTGATTGTCTGAGGTGATGAGGTGGTCGTTACTCTCAGGATCCAATTGGCCGCTCATGATTACTAAAGCCTAGAGCTTCAGACGGCGGCACTGCCGAACCGATATTTGGATGCGGCTAAGCCACTGCTTAACAGGTGGCCTTTTCGGTATTAAGACCCCGGTGATATGGAACTCTTGTTTGGGGAAAAAAAAAGGTAATATCAAGAATTGGGTGAGCCGCTTACAACTTTGGGCAAATATAATACCGAGGGGTGAGTAGGGGGAGGGGTGCGGAGCGGAACGGTTACCTGTGAATGGTGAATGGTGTTGGTTAGAGACAGCGGCTTTTTCGACATCTTCTCCATTTGATGAGGCTAAAGTCGAATTTGTCCGGCACAAACGCTGATTGATCAATTACTTTCTCCCACCTCAGTTCCCCACCTCGGTACTCCAACGTTATTTTTCTCCAAAATGGTATGACCAACAACCCCTACGTACAAGTGGGAACGAACGGGATACGCTTATCACAAATTAGCATGAATGAAGGCCACGATCATTGTTAGGTCAGCGAGTACACTGGATTCCTTGCTACCCTAACAAAATAGACGAGTTTGGATAAAAATATCTACAGCCCTATGTAGTGTACGGTTACAATGGTCATTAGTATTTGATGTAGAGATAGGCTTGCCTATTTCCTTGACTAGATGCGAGTTACCTGTGGATGTAGATGATGTAATACCCTTACCTACAGGTTGTCTATCGTCGATGATAGCAACGTCACACCCTGTCTCTCTGGTCTCTCGAAGGTAGAAAAGACATTAATCAGGGTTTCAACGTAGGGTACATGTATAACAACTAACTTACATGTAACTTAACTTAATACCTCGTATCTAGCGCACTAAGTTTATTATATGTGTATAGACGGGATCGAGGGCGCTTGCGCATGAGATAAGGGCCGTGCCGCATGACATGACTATTTAAGTCTCTTACAAGGAATTGGATATTTATGTAGCATGTAAAGACCTTGCGTACCTATTCAATGCATCTAGTCATGCTTTGTCTGTGTGTTCATGTTGTATACATAAGTATCAAGTAGGAGGTTAGAATAATGCAGCTTCTCGTTGCCTACCTACTTTGGCCTTGCCTGTTCCTGACGATACTCTTGTTCTCTAGGGTCGCAGTCCAGCCAGAACATTGAAGGTAGGATATACTTGTGTGAGTCCGGTATATATGCACTTAGTAAGCTTCGATTAGATGCACATGCAGAGACGGATAATGCTAGCTCGACCAGTCTAAACTGTCTTTTAGCGCGGTAGCGGAATGTATGAGGCAGGTGGTGTAGCTTATAGGCCCATGGGATGTGATGAGGGAAAGCTCTAGAAGTTACAGAAGCCCCAGAGCAGTTACGGAGGCTGCTAAAAATGGTGACTTGCGACATATGCTGCCCCGCAAATGAACCCATCGACATCGGGAGAACCTCTTCGAACTGGCCAATCAATGCCTGTAGAGCTGTCTGACTTCTAGGGACTATTGCCCCATATCTAACAACGAAGCTCAATGCCTTATGGAGGACTGTATCTATTACTGCCTCATGCCCTGTAGCCAGCCGGCTGTCAGCGCCAGTGCATTTACCAATTGGTCCCCCCATTTGGCCAAGAGCAGCCCAGCTGCTGCCGCAGTCCCGACCCCGACCCCGACCATTCTTCCTCCCACCCCAAAAGGCCACGTTGGTGCTTCCTACTAAAATGAAAAGATTCTGGCAACTTCGCAGATAATAAATTTCCGTTCAACGTCTGCCTCCCTCGACCCATTGTCTTTCTTCTTCCAGACTTTCGTGGAGAATTTCTTTTTCTTCCTCGTAGCTCTGGGAGCCATCAATCTTTATCACCATCCTCATCACCGCTTCGCCACACTGAGTCGGCTGTAGATAGCTACTACCTCTGTAGCATAGCTGTCTATCCTGCTCCTCATTGTCGTTGTCGTCGTCGCAGTTTACGCTTGGCTTCCTGGTTCATTTTAAACACTCGCAGCCATGCAGCTGAACTCTGCTGTCGCTGCCGCCCTTCTGGCTGGCAGTGCTAACGCCCATGGCTTTCATGGAAACCCTCATGGCTTCGCTGGCCAAGAATCCATTCCTGGCGCCTCCACACCTTCGAGCAGTGCTTCAGTCGACTACACTATGCCCGCCGTGATGCCTACCTTCACTGTAAGTTATTCTGTAGCATTTTCTTCCTGATTTGATGAATCGCAATCTCTCCCCATTGGAACCAGACTCTTTGCTAACTTGCTGTTCTTATCTGCACAGCCTTCTACCCTGAAAGCCCCCTTCCTCGAGCAGTTCACCGATGGCTGGGAGTCCCGCTGGAAAGCTTCGCACGCCAAGAAGGACACCAAGGGCTCTGCCAATGAGGAAGAGGAGTGGGCGTACGTTGGTGAGTGGGCTGTCGAGGAGCCCTACATTTACAATGGCTTGGTCGGCGACAAGAGTTTGGTCGCCAAGAACGCTGCTGCCCATCACGCTATCTCGGCCAAGTTTCCTAAGAAGATTGACCCCAAGGGCAAGACCCTCGTTGTCCAGTACGAGGTTAAGCTGCAGAGTACGTCGTCTCCGTTATCGCGCTCGTTTACAAGCTAATCGCTTTCACAGAGGGTCTTGAGTGCGGTGGTGCTTACATGAAGCTATTGCGTGACACTAAAGCTCTTCACCAGGAGGAGTTCAGCAACGCTTCTCCTTATGTCATCATGTTCGGTCCCGACAAGTGCGGCCACACCAATAAGGTTCATTTCATCTTCAACCATAAGAACCCCAAGACTGGCAAATATGAGGAGAAGCATCTGTCTGCTCCTCCTACGGCCAACATTGACAAGATCTCGCAACTCTACACTCTGATTGTTCAGCCCAACAACACCTTCACTATCCAGAAGAATGGTGAGACCGTCCGAGAGGGCAGTCTGCTCGAACAATTCACCCCATCTGTCAACCCTGACAAGGAGATTGACGACCCTAAGGATTCCAAGCCCGAGGACTGGGTTGATGAGGCTCGTATCCCTGATCCCGATGCTAAGAAACCCGAGGACTGGGATGAAGACGCGCCATTTGAGATTGTCGATGAGGAGGCCACCAAACCCGAGGATTGGCTTGAGGATGAGCCTCTGACCGTCCCAGACCCGGAGGCCCAGAAGCCCGAGGATTGGGATGATGAGGAGGATGGCGACTGGATTGCTCCCACTGTACCTAACCCCAAGTGTGCCGACGTGTCTGGCTGTGGCCCCTGGACCAAGCCGATGAAGAGTAATCCCGACTACAAGGGCAAGTGGACCGCACCGTACATTGATAACCCAGCCTACAAGGGTGTCTGGGCCCCTCGCAAAATCAAGAATCCTGACTACTTCGAGGATAAGACACCTGCCAACTTCGAGCCCATGGGTGCTGTGAGTTGCCTCTTTCCCTCGGCATCAGAATATGCGCGTAGCTAACAAGATAAACTAGATTGGCTTTGAGCTTTGGACTATGCAAGCGGATGTTTCTTTCGACAATATTTACATCGGTCACTCCATTGATGATGCAAAGAAGCTGGCTGATGAGACCTTCTTCGTGAAGTTCCCTGTTGAGAAAGCTATTGAGCAATCCGAGAAGCCCAAGGACACTAAGCCCGCGTCGCCTTCCGACCTGAAATTTTTGGATGATCCTCTCCACTACATGAAGGAGAAGTTAGACCTTTTCCTGACAATTGCTGCTAGGGACCCCATTGAGGCTATTAAGTTTGTTCCTGAGATTCCTACCGCCATTGGTGGCCTTCTAGCTACTGTTGCCGCTCTCATTGGCGTCTTTGCCCTTGGAGGTAGCGCTCCTGCGCCTGTCAAAAAGGCCGCCACTGATGCCAAGGAGAAGGCCAAGGAGGCCAAGGATAAGGTAGCTGAGGCTGTCTCTACCGGCGCCGAGAATGTTAAGGCCGAGGCCAACAAGCGTGCTACACGGAGCTCCTCGTAAGAAGCCTAAATTATGTAGGACAAGTGCAGTAAGGCGTAAAAAAAAAATAAGTGCGACTGTGGTTTAACTTGGGCAAGGCAAAGGCTAAGAGCCTGTAATACTACGACACTACAATAGGGTCTTTCGTCGAAGCAACTATCGGAAACTTGGCATGGCGCAGGTGTATTCTAATACAATTTAGTAAATCGGTCAAGCTCTCAAATGTGTCCTAACGATAGGCTACAAGTGATGGTATATTCATGAGATTTATCCACTATGCTCTTAATCAAGTAAAATCTTGCCTGTGACCTCTATTCCTTAAATCTAGTGGATTGCTGACACATACACTTCTGAAGCATAGCCAGCTTTTACGATAGTATATAGAGGTCCGTTTCAAGCTCACATGTAGAGTCTAGAGTTTCCATCTTATTTTGATCGCAGGACGTATATGGGAATTGATAAGAAGGCGTTCTAGGACATAGTAGATTAGTAGGCTCAGAGATATTTTCCTCCGTCCCTTTCCGGCTCTTGCACTGCATTAGCAAAGGTCGAGGAGGAAGAATGAAAGAAAAAGAGAAAGTTATCTGAAATTTAGGTAAAGATACTGATATAGAAGAGAGATTCTCCACTTTCTTGGTTTCTGCCTAAGCGTATGCCCTTGTTTACACACTTACTGACATGCAAATTGACGATGACCTCGATGACAGACTGGGAGATTGGACGGCAGCCCGATGCGCTAATACGAATAATCGGAGGCCTCGTCTGTCTACTTCTGATCCCTATTGGATTTACTACCACATCCACGATATTCAGAGCGGAATATTGCTTTTTTCCCATTGTTCTATTACTTTCTCATCTCTGGCACCGGGTATCATCAACACCACCAACCGGAGCCGACCAAGCGTCGCTGCCCACAGACCTTATCATGCTGCCTCATTATCCAGATACGTATATGTTACATATACACATATACCAACCCGCCCCCATACATTGTGCATATGCGCCCCTGAATAACAGACATAAGAAAAAAAATTCAAGTCTTGACTGAGCTGAGCCTTGCCATTACTCCACCCCACTGCGGAACCTCGCCTTGTCAGTGACCATTCCCTGCCACCGGCTTCCTCGCGAAGCCATTCAGCATCCTGTAGCCCGCGCCACAGCTTCTGCCCTCCTCAATGACGTCGTGCACGCTCTCCAGGCACTTCCCTGCCTCGCGGACCTCGGCAGCATCAAGCCACAGCCGACCCTCGCCCGCCACCTTCTCCATCTCGCAGCGAAGGAGCCAGCGCTCCCACGCCCAGCCGCCGGCAAGGCCCGCAATGTTGGCGGCACCCTCGGTCGAGCCCTGGACGATAGCCTCGAGCTGGAGAGATCTCTCCACACCATTGCTATCGCGCACGACAGGCAGAGGCTTCTCCCCGGCGGGACGCTTAGTGTGACCCATGGGGAGGCACATCCAGGCGCGGCGGACCTCGTCGAAACCGGCTCTGCCTAGGCGGCCCAGAAACATACGGGTGGGATTTGGGTCGTAGCCAAGCGTCTTGAGGGAGAAGCCGAATTCGACCGACTTCGCGAGTCCGAGCGGACCCGCGTTCATGATATCTGAATCGATCACCGAAAAGTCGAGGTAGCCGCCGGGCTTTAATACACGTATCACCTCGCTTAGGCAGCTCTCCCATTCATCTACACCGTTCTCTCCAATAAACTTGAGGATTGAGTGGAGCTCACGCGCCGATACGAGGTCAAAGTGCGCGTCGGGAAAGGGTAGTCGCGTGAGTCGCTCGACGGCAACCTGCCGGTGATTAGGTGGACCGCGCATGTTACAGTTGGACAGCTGGCGGATTGCTTTGGTCGTCACCGTATATATTTTAGCATTTGGGTAAGTAATGGCACAATGCCAAGCCCAATCACAGGTAGCCTGGCCACCAAGGTCGAGAATGCGCGCACGATGTCGGGCGCCGCCAATGCGAGAAAGCCTCGCCAACCGCTTGGCGACGGGGGCAGAGAAGAGGCGTCCGCCATTTAAAGTCTTGGTTGCACTGACATGCCAGTTCGCCATGGCCATTTGGTTGAGGGCCTCGTCCTCCTTCTCGCGCTTCAGCCTCTCTGGGTCATCAACGAGGACATCATCACCGCGAACAACATTGGCACTCATGCGCTTTCTCGCTGATTGTGGCACAACGGACAACTGGTACTTGCCAAGCAGCTGATTGCGGTGGGCTTCGCGCAGGGAGATACGTTGCGCTTGGAGCGCTTCAAAGCGGGGGAGACGGTGGACGAATGTATCCTGTTGGCGTGATCGAATAATATAGTCCTGAAAAGCTCGGTAATATGCTGATTCCTTGCGTGCAAGCATGGGTGGAAGACTGCGTGGAATGTTCGTCTTAACGACAACTTCCGAGAATCGGACAGCCTTCTTTTTCTGTGACACGATTACCTCATCGAGCTCAGGTTCCTTCTGCTTTGTTTCCTCTTTGATCTGGACCTTGATTGTCTCATGTTCTAGCTCAGAGTCTGACTGAACTTCTTCTTCAGGACGTACACCCGAGAGATAAGCCTTTTGGGCCATAAGCCAGAGCTCTGTGCGATCTAAGTTTGAGAGGGCCTCTGCTTGTTGTTTCTTGGCATACTCCGGGTCATATACTGTCACAATCTCAGTAGCTACTACGTCTTCATTCGGAGACGCGGGCTCAACTAGAGCAGTGGGCGATAGTGGGGCGTTGCTCTGTTCAATGCGCCGCGCCGTTAGGGGGTCATCTGGAAAAGTGTGCTTGGCTTCTACGACTTGCTCCAGAATTATCGGTCTGGCAGTGGGCATGCCATCTGACATCGTGCCCCTAACCTCAACAAGATGCTCAACTGGTGCCAGAGATGTTGCAATGTTGACGTCCTGCCTAGGCCGAGGAGGCGGTGGGGGAAAATCTGGCAGGTTGGGTGCAGAAGGATTAGCTTCTTGCCATGGACAACGATAGAACTGTTCAGCAGTGGTCGATGTAGGCGGCGCATTGTCGTCGGGAGTTATGGAAGGCATGTGCCAGGTGTGCCGCGCTCTGGCCGAAAGCCCAGAGAAGAATCCACCTGGAGATGGAATCTCAAGTCTTGTCAGACCATTAAGGGGTTGCTGCTGTTCTGTGGCTAGTCTCAAAGCCGGCTGAGGCACAAAAGTAAATAGTCGCGAGACCTGTTGGGTCATCTCGGGCACTCTCTCTTCCGGAACCTCAATCACCTGCTCAGATTGGTATTCTTCATTAGTATCCTCGCTTCCAGATAGAGCCTGTAAAGTTGCGAGCGCGGCCGGCTGTAATTGAATGCCAGTCCAGTCCCCAGGAGGAGTCTCGTCATCTAACCCCATGATTGGAGTTGGTGGTGCGGACATTGCAGCCATTTGATCAGAACTTAAGCTGCCATCTAGCGAAGGCGGTGCCGAGATAGCGGGTACTTCTTGGATTTGCTGTGACCGCAGAAAAGAAATTACTGCTGGAGACATCTCGACTTTAGCAGGCGGCGTTGGCGGTACTGGCGATTTGTGTTTCTTCAAGTCTGGTTTCACCGACCAGCTTTCCATTTTGGGATCTCCTTGAGTCGGGATGATCAACGGCGGTAGTGCGCGGTGGGATGTAGAAGGTTCGATATTTGGTTGCTTCATAGGAGCAAGGCGCGAGGAGTTCTGGCGCCTTGGCGGTGAAGCTCTTGTCATTTTGCGTCGACAATCTTCGTCATCTGATACGCCGTATATATCGTCAAACTCTGTTACGTCGGTGCTGACACTGGTACGATTCCATGGGTTCGAGGACGTCGACGGCGAATTACTCTCATCAAAAGACGCCGTTGAGGGAGAATCAGGTAGAATAGGCGCTGACATGAAGTGAAAGCCACGCGGTGTCGGGAAGTGGTCACTGCGTGGCGACAGCCATTGTACTATCTTCTCATTTGACGGGCGGGCCTGAACCCTACGTTGCCCTTGTGCGATCCGCCTGCGTTGCGAATCCTCAGGCATTTCTTCCATTATTGTATTAAGTGACCCCGCCAGCCTTCGAGCCTGCGAAGGCGACGAGGGTCTGTAGGTGCTCGACGGCAAAAGAACTAACTCAGGCATCTTTCCTGTGAACTTTGCAATAATAATTCCGATGAGAAATGGATTACAAGTTAGAAGTCGGAGAAAAACTTAACGTCGACGATGAAAGGGACGTCCAGCGTCATAGAAAGCAAGGATTATTGACGAAATCCCCTAACGACTGGAATGCTTCGGTCAACGAAGCGAAGAACAAAACGAGGCAACCCAAAAGGAAGGAAGCTTGGAGGAGAAGAGAACAAGAGAACAACAGCCTACCAGACGCTCGGGAGTGAGTAGTTTTATTCCTTACGACTCCGAATGTCAAGCGGCTAAGGCGCGGGGGAGACATTCCACGGAGGAGAGAACAAGCGCTTCGATCAAGGAAAGGTAGGCCGAGTGGGCATAACGCACATAAGCCTGCATCACGACTGCAGGTTCGCCAAAAGCGCACACTCGCACGAGCCCGTTTGGGCATGAAAGCGTGAAAGCCATGCGAGAAGAAGGCGTGTCGTCTCGCCAAAGGTCAATAGTCAGCAGCGGAATCGGGTAGACCACCGAGGACGAGGTCCAATCACGGCCGGCCGGTAGCCAGGCCTGATGGGTTAATTTTAGAAAACAAGACCAATGCAGCCAATAGTCGGGTTGGCGCATGGCGGTGGAGGGTGAGCGCAGTCGATGATTGGGAGTGAGCTCTCATATTCCCCGGCCAATGAGGAAGAGCCGCGCTGGCTTCGGCGCTTAGCCGTCCAACGTCGTCCGTGATGGTCCATGATTGGACATGCGACGTTCACGATGAGATTAGTCTAGGAGGGAAAAAGGCGGTGCAGGACGGTTGTGACTATTCGCAAAGACGACTTGATATCGCCAATATCCAATATCTATAGGGTCTCTACTATAGGTATTGAATCGGTTAGTTTCTGGTGGATAGCTCCAGCCGATTCAGCGATTCGCTGTGATACATCGGTTCGATACCTTAGAGACAGATAGTCTCGGGCACTATCGCGCGCTGCATGGCGCTAGAACAGAAAGATGGAAATCGCATTATACCTGCACTGCGCAATAAGGTGAACATGGCTGCTGTTAGTAGGTAGGTAAGCAGGCTCGTCTCTACGTTGCAACGAACAGTGACGTATTGGATGAATAAAAGACGGGCGATGTAGAAACGGGCAACCAGAATGGGCGTGAGTATACCACATTCGGATTTCTACGCCAAGGAGATGCTGTGCTGACCCTGTATCTACCCTGCAGGCTGGATGCAACGCGAGGCAGCATAATGAGCTGCAGTTAGCGGCATTTGTGTGGTGATGCTTGACGCTGTAAATGGCGAAGAAGCCATGACAGTAATTTGGGGGTGAGATATATGGCTTCAACATGTACGAGTACTTCATCTGACTGGGAACCAGACTCTGGAATGTGGATCGCAATATTCAATTCTACACTACATAACGCAGTTAGTACAGAATACCATGCTAACTTGGATACTCCAAGTATTTCATGCACTAAGATAAGTACCTAACAGAGGGACCAGATAGAGGGGATCGCATGTGTGGCTGGGGCCCCGTCCACTTTTTCTAGTTGCCATTGCTCGCACACGCGGCTCTTCGCCAAGTGGATGAATTGAATCTACCCCACCATCAATGACCCCGCCATCTCATGCCACCTTCAACTACTGCAAAAAACGACCGATCTTGTGTGAAAGCCTGTGGACGTGGACGTAAACGCGAACGCGACGAAACATCCCGCGTTTCTCTTTTCCCCAACTAACCAACCCATGGCAGATACTGAGCAGTCAGAAGTGCCGAGCGAGCCTCAGAGCCGACATGTAACCTATTGTGGCGGTAAGTCAAACACATCAACTTCTCTGGTGGGTGCACCGTGGCGAGAAGCTCTACTAATAAACACGGCCGGACAGTTTGCACATTGCCCCCCGAAGTACGAGCTTCCTACCCAGGTGAAGTGATCAACGTCTTGTGCACTTGACCAGCCGGACCAGCAACCAAGACGACGAGCTAACCCAACCCGACAGTATTGCGAATATGGCGGCACGGTCAAGAAATGCCAGGACTGGCTGCAGAAAGCACATCCTGCAATGTATGAGAAGATATGGTCTCCCGGTAAGGGCTCTCTTTCTCCTAGCGAACAAGGCACCTGCCATGTCACCAGCGCGACTAACTCGTGTCATGTACTGTAGAAGCCTTAGAAGCTGCCACGGCGTCGTTATCTGTCGAGGCCCAGAAGCGGGCCGCCAAAGATGCCCAGAAGAAAGCCGCCCAGGCTGAAAAGGCCGAACAGAAGCAAGCGGACAAGATCGCCAATAGCGTCATCACGATAAAGCGCGTGGAGAGGAATAAGAGAAAATTCGTCACCGCCGTATCAGGCTTGGAGGCTTTTGGCCTCGATCTGAAGAAGGTCTCTAAGGAATTCGGCAAGAAGTTTGCTACTGGATCTTCCGTGACCAAGGTACCAAGTGGCGGGGAAGAAATTGTCGTTCAGGGTGATGTGAGCGATGAGATTGAGGAGTTCCTTCTCGAAAAGTATAAAGAAATACCGGAGGATAACATCGAGTTAGTAGAGGATAAGAAGAAGAAGACATAACCGCAACTGCTTCTTAACTAGGCATTGTCACACCGGGAATATCAGGATATTCGAGCACTGCAAAAACGATAATTCTTGAAACGAAGCCAACATGATGCAATCCTGCCAACATGAAGCCCTTTGACCCTATCCCGAACGCCATACAACCAGTTAATCGCATATATACCAAGTCCGCATACGCCATACATTCTTCAGGCCCGTTTCCTTAGCGTCCTTCCTGTTGCCGCAGGTGCTGGGGCTGGCTTTGTGGTGGGCGCTTTCTTTGCCGTAGCCGACTTGATCGTATTCATTACTGTCCTTCTGGCAGTGGGCGCTGTCTTTGTGGCTCTCGAGGCGGTTGTGGTCTTCTTCACTACGGTCGTTGTACTGCCCTCACTAGATTCGCTCGTTACACTGACCTTTCGTCTTCCACGGGTGACAGTCGTAGACGGAGGCGGCGCAGGCGCTTTACGGAGTCGACCGGTTGCTGTCGTCGCGGTGGTTCCGGCATTGGAACTTGCTGTTGAGGAGGTGGTGAGCTTTCTCGTGGTAGCAGCTGGGCGTGTTGCCTTGGCTCTCTCGACCATATTTGATATAATGTTTGATGAAGCTTTAGCTGCTGGACCTTTGATCGGGGATGCAGGCCGGCTGATCATGGATTTTGAAGGTGAGGCTGGGCGTTCTCTAGGCACAATGCGTGTATTTGAAGAGGCGGGAGATAGGACTTGTGATGCCGCAACCGGTGCCATGTCAGTCGGCACGCCTCGAAGTCTTTTCTTAGAAATATCGATAGCTTCGCCCTGGTTCTCCTTATCCGCACCAGACATTTGACTGCTGCATGCTGTTAGTTTAGAAGCATAGGGTTCGCCTTTTAGCCCGTACCTCAAGCGCTTCTGTGGGCGAGCTGAGCTGCTCGTAGGCACTGGCTTCCGGGGGATGGGCTTGGGTGATGTGCCGTCCTTTGCTGGGACCGGTGGAGGCCTGGCTACGTACTGAGATCTGGGTGCGCGAGATTGTTGCGGCTGGAGGCATCTAGTAAGGAGTTCGCCCATCTTGACTTTTCGCAATGTGGTCGGGATTCGGTTGACGCGCATTTCAACGCGTGATCGGAGCTGCTGTGCTTGTATGTTATATTGAGCTCTTAATCGCCGCGCGCGTTCAGTAACTATACTTGTCGTCAATTACTACTTTTGAGGAAAGCTGACCGGCGCTCGATACCTACTTTCGAGCTGTAGGTTGTCAATCAATGCTTGCTTCTGAGCAAGCGTGATGCCCATCTTGCGCTTTTTGATGGGACTTCTCTGTGGGGAAGAAGTGCTTGGCGACGACTCGGACTTGCGTTTTCGTGGACGCACTGGAGCCATTATGACCGGTTGTAGTTAATTAACAGGATAGTCGTCTGATAGCCTGGTTCGCGGGTGTTCAATTGTGTAGAATTCTCTTTACAGGCAAGGAGTTCTCGTAATTGCGTAGCACTAAAGAATATAGTTGTCGTGTCTTAAGTGTTCTTGTTTACTTTTAGAAGCTTCCCACTTTGGCGTCCAACCAAACAATCGCTCGCCATCCCGGCTGTATCTGGCTCGAGCTTCAAGCCCCACATCGATCCCCACCTAACCCACTGAAACAGCTGAAGTACCCAAGTACCCTGAGGCAGAGCTTAAGGCTACACTGACCTGACGTTTGCAAGCTTCCCGAACTACACCCAGCACCCATAATTCCAGCCTCGTCTTTCACTCATCCGATCAACGAGCAGTACTACAGTGCCTGTCAGCGTTAGTACTCACCTAGCCAGTAGTAAACCGAGTGATATACTTGATTCATCTCCGGTCTCTATCACAAACCCTATCGCTCCTTTATAAATCACCGTCCAACACGTCTGACTATCCAACCCCGTACCACACCCGGTGCATCCACCATCACCAAAGATGCCGCTTCAGGCTGTTATGCTAGTTGTCGACAACTCCGAAAGTAGTCGGAATGGAGACTACACACCTTCTCGTTTTGACGCGCAAGCCGACGCAATAAATATCATATTCGAGAGCGTTACGCAGGGGAACCCAGAATCTTCTGTTGGCTTGATGAGTATGGGTGGCAAAGGGCCCGAGGTTCTCTCGACATTGACAACGGAACAAGGAAAAGTGTTGGAGGGCCTACATCGCACCAAGAAGAAGATCGCGGGCTCTTCGCATCTTGCCACAGGCATCCAAATCGCCAGTGTACGTTTTCATCCCAGCAAGGGTATAACAAACTCCGGGCGCGGCTAACACATGTACCTTTATTATAGCTCGCCCTGAAACACCGACAGAATAAGTCACAACGCCAGCGTATCATCGTGTTTGTCTGTTCGCCGGTAGCCGATGACGAGAAGAAGCTTGTATCCCTAGCCAAGAAGATGAAGAAGGGGAACATCGATATTGACTTTATCCTATTTGGTGATCTGGATGACGATGACGTCCAGAAGAAACTTGAGGCTTTCAACAATGTTGTCAAGGGTAACGACAATTCTCACCTCGTCGTGATCCCTCCGAGTGGCAAGCTTCTCAGCGATCAACTCCTCTCTACACCGATCTTACTGGGTGAAGGAGCCGCGGGCAGCGCTGCTGGCGGTGGTATGACTGAAGGCGGCGGAGACTTTGGTGGGTTTGACTTCGACCCCAGCGCTGACCCTGAACTGGCGCTTGCTCTGCGTATGAGTATGGAAGAGGAAAATGCCCGACAGGCGAAAGTTGCCGAGGAAGAAGCAACGAAAAAGAAGTCGAACCTGGAGGATATCAAGGAAGAGGGCGAGAACCAGCCATTGTTGAGCGAGCAGGGGGAAGCGAGCGGTAGTGGATCGACTGGAGACAAAAAAGACAAGGACAGCAACGACAAGATGGATACCTCATGATTATTTGGCTTTGCCTGTCAACTACTTCCCAATAGCATAGGCCTTGGGGTCAAGATCTGTACACTACCAGTAGATAATATCAAAGGCGAGGCCTAGAGCAAACCATTGCATCACAGCTAAGACGGTTTTCTTTCCGTTATAGATTGAAACAGAGCGGTTATCTATCGCAAAAATATCTAGACTCCTCAACGCCACGCGTGATATATGTAATTAGTCCCCAGTAATGGTACGCCACACATAAACCCTCACTTATGCTATGGAGCAACACCGTTCATAAGCCCCATCACCGCGCATTGTTGGTTTCCCTGATGTAGGAATTCAGCTTCCGGTCGAAGGTCTCGCAGCGTATGGGCATCTCCAGCTGGTAGAAAGGGTTCTTCGTAACATAGTCAGCATACAGGTCGTAGACCTTACGCATAGCCACGTCCACATTGGCCTGGAGAGTATCAGTAAAGAGCAAGAATTTGGTGCCCGTCATGGTGTTAAAGCATTGCAGGCGGAAATTTTCAGACTCGAGGACCTCGAGACCGGAAGGCGGGTCAGGACGGCTAGGTATGCTGCCTGCAAGATTCGAGGCTGCTTGCTGCTGCTGTTGTTGGAGCCCCTTAAGAGGATTCAGACGAGTAGTGATAGCGTGAACCCTAGGAATGAGATGAGTATAGGGATGCTTAGATGAACCAGCAATCAGCTGCTCTCTTAAGGACGAAGATAGCTGAGATGCTAGGAGCTTACCCATGAAAGGTTCCGGCAAGGACTAAGTAGTCGTTTGTATTGAGTTGGTTCAAGCCATCTCCAAAGGTCCGATTGTAGATGAGACCACCGGCCTTATTGATGACAATGAGCGCCAAGATGCCCCTATTCGCTAATATTAGCTGCTATTCAATGAGTATATTGGGGTAACACACATGATGGACATCCAAGGGATATGACAGAACAGCACTACGTGAGCAAAGAAAGGGTTTTCCTGTCTCTTATCTGTGAAGATTTCATTGCCCTGTTACCGCCACTTATCAATTTGATCAGGTAAGTACCTAATTATGTTATGGTTGATAGGCTTCACTATCAGGAGCCTTACTCGTCAAAGCAGCTTGAGAGGTGCTGCTTCAGTTAGCTAGGGACAGTGTGAGCGACAGTGTGAGCGAAAGTGAGCGCTACTGTCGTAACTTAAAGACATCCGAAGTTTCCCCACTGCTACAGTGAGCACTCAGCTTTAACAGCCATGGCCATTGGAAGCAGGTGGCAGGTGGGTGGTGGTGTGCACTACCTGCCCTGAGGCTGAGGCTGCAGGGGGCCAGCCCACTAGAACGCGCTAAGCGGGAGTCCATTCAACGTTTACTCGCGTGTGTTGAACTTTGAGCTCCACGCCAAAGCCTTTCGACAATACCTCCTCAAATCATCCGTCTCACATTACAACAAAGAGCACACTTCCTACCCGCAACAAGACTGTAAAGTCACGGCATCTGACAAATAGCATATCTATTCAGCACTCCACCCTGGTATCGGTTGCCGGCTGCCGACTACCTAGCGCGCGCTCACTCCCGATCAATCAGCAATTCTTCGTCCAAGCACACCCTTCTCTCTCTAGGCTACAGTCGCCGATTCCGCTCGTTTCTAGACATCGCAAGCTCTTCCCACCCTCACACTAGCAAAAATCAGGTCCAGGCTCCAAAGGTCGGATCGCAGCCATGTCGCGCCCCCAGTCTGAGCAGTTCCATCAGACTTCGCGCGCCAAGGCGCAAGCCGCAGGTAACGAAGAGGCATCGACAACTATTAGCCTGGGCGAATTTCAGGATGTCGATACGCTGACGCTGTCCGAGGCGGCGCTGGTTATTAACGCCCTTGTGGCCAAGCGGCGGAATGACCGCAAGAATGTGAATGAGACTGAGTACGCATAAGAGCAGCCTCTCTTTATTAATCCGATGACCCATCCCTATACTTCTTAGTAGAGAACTTATTTGGCCTGGCGCCTATCGACTAGTAGGGAGGAGATTATTGGTATATTGTAGATCGATAGCTAACGTGCTTCCACCTACAGAATGTTGACCAAGACGATCGACTACCTAGACGCCTTCTCGCGCTTCAAGAAGAAAGAGAACGTCGAAGCAGTTGAGCGACTATTGAGTGCCCATAAAGAATTCCACAAATTTGAGCGCGCACAGCTTGGTACGCGCCGTCTTCCCCAGTTTCCTCGTTTCTTCTTTTTCCGCTCCTCGGCGCGCCCAAACTTACCAATCCTTAGGCTCTCTATGCTGCGAAACCGCCGAGGAGGCTAAGACGTTGATCCCTTCTCTCACCGACAAGATCAGTGACGAGGACCTGCAGGAGCTCCTCGAAGAAATGTACAAGCTAATGCCCAATTGATTGCAACCAAGGTGCTATTCGCCTATGGATTCCGTATGATCCGGCCACGTAGATCATGATTTATGCCAGCAAGGACTATTAATATCAGCGCCATACGTACAATTATCGACATCCTTTCCATCGCTAGCAATCTCCCGGAACCGGAAGTCCATGAGCGGGATTTTCTTCTACGATATTCATCATTCACAGGCATTTACTTGCTTTCTTGCTTCCATAGAGGATCCCTATAAGAAAAGGGACGTGCTGCCTTTCTTCCCTTTTCACGATATGCATGAATGGCGTTGGGTGCGTCTTCCTATGGCTGATGAAGAATGAGGAAGATCAGCTAGGGAAAGAATTGCCTCGGTGAAAGGGGCCACTTTCCCTTTCCCTCCCTCTTTCGTCCCTAAGTAGGTCTATTTGTTTTTTGTTTGTATACCCCCGGATAGGAAAGGCTGGTCAAAAGAAGCGAATGAGAGATTTTGTTCAGTGGACAGCGATCTAGTTCTTGGGACAGAAGAAGACGATAGAGGAAGACTGCGAGGGTGTGACCGAGAGAACGAGGAATTAGGCTAGGAGGCTCTGCCCTTGTTCGGGGCGCAGCCAGCTATATACCTAATCTGACAGTCCTCTATCTACTCACCCACTCTTCCAATACCTAATTGGCAGCACGAGAAAAAGAAAACCAATTCGCAGACACATTTGACATGGTAGCTTACGGAAACTTGCAGCTCCCTGCCCCTTTCCTTGCGTCCTATGATCCCTTTCTCTGCCTTCCGCCATCGAGCACTACAAGCATTCCCCTGCTCATAGGTTCCTTGTGCATTCCAGATCGTGAAATCTCTCTTCTGCTTCGTTCTTACATGGTCCAGTGGAGTGGTATACCAGTCGGACAAGTGAGAAATCACGCTCCATAATCCTCGTTCCCTTCCTTTTCTCTTCCCTTCAAGGACACGTCACGTACTAGTTGGGCCCTAAGGGCGGCTTACCACTCACTTCTAATACAAGATGCCCGGCCAGGCCAGTCATCCAGAATGGAATGTTCATGGGATTTGGGGCCTACTTAGAAGGGAGACCCTGAGCCCAGCTGTTCGCGTACAGGTTATTGACACGCTCGTCCACCGTAGCGTTCAGCGTCGCTCGGGGCGCGTCCCGCGGGGCGTTGGCCGAATCGCGGTGGTGGTTTGGGTCCACCACGTCCACGCCGCCAGCAGGCTCCGACATGCGGTTCTGGATCGCCATCTGGGTGCCGGGGAACCCGGGCGTCAGTGGGGAGGGGTGGATCTGCTGCATGTTGTTGAGCGGGGAGTGCCGTCGCGAGATGGTGGAAAGGGTGCTCGGCGACTGCGGAATGTCGCCGGCGTCGACGCCGACGCGCGCGGTCTCGGCGGAATCGAGCTCGACGTAGACGGGCCGCGAGTCCAGCTCCAGCTGCGGTGGTCCGGTGTACCGCTCCGCCACGGGCTGCATGGGTCGTTCCTCTGAGGGGTGCGGGCTACATAGTGGCCAGCCCTCGTCCTGCTTAACATCCTGGGATACGTGTGGGTTATGTTGGCCTTGGTGGCGCTGAACTCGGCCTGGAGAGAGTAAGTATTCGAACCCAATTTCTTTTTTTTTTTTTTTTGCCCATAGCATTCTCTATGGGGGATATGCGCGTGTTCAGTGTAGTGAATTAGAGCCAAGGGCGATATGAGACAGCGAATGAGACTTACCCCCAAACTCGGCGAATACATCTGGGCCAGCCGCTGTATCGTTTGCGGTCGATTGGCTCTGACTCTTCATCGACTTCTCGTCAGAAGTTGGCAGCGGTCGAGGGCTGCCACCACGAACCGAGGACATGCGTCTGGAGAGGCGCCGACGTCGGATGAACCAAAACAACAACAGAAGTAGCGCAATACCTCCCACGGTACCGCCGACACTGACCGCGGCGATGGTAGTAGCAGGTAAAGGGGCACCACCGTTGTCGGGTTGCGTGGAGGAAGTCGACGTTGGCGCCGGGATCGTTTGGGTGATGGCTGTGGCATTACCGGCTGAACTAGTGGTGCCGATGATGCTGGTGCTCAACGTGGTTCCGTCCGAGGTGGTGGAGGCGTCTGTGTTGGGCAGTGAAGATGGAGCAGGGGCGGTTGTAGATTCGGGCTCTGAAGTAGACGTTTCTGGCTCGTCAATTGTAAAGGTTTCTGTAGATGGCTCGGTATCGTCAGTTGTTGATGGTTCTGCCTCATCGGTTGCGGATGTCTCAGAGTCCTCAGTCGATGTCGGAGTTAATGTTCGGGTTAGTGTTCGGGTTAGTCTTTGGGTTGAAGTAGCCTTGCTTGTGGTATTCGGCTCGTCGCCATCATCGTCGTCGCTGCCGCCACCTGAAGCAATAACAGCTGCGTTGCATGGATCAATGTTATCAAGGAACTGACAGGGATCGGCTCTACAACACCCTAAGAAAGAGCCGCATTCGAATGACCACCAATTGGCAGGACAAGACATTCTCCGGAAATCCTTGGGGGTTGCAATGAGAGAGGCATGCATCGTGGATGTCTCGCCCAGTGAGAGGACTTCAAAACAGTATTAGGCGGAGGGTGCCGAAGTTCAGTAAGAGCGGTGATATCTCTCGATGGTAAGGTTGCTCAGAAAACAAGCGGAGTAGAGGGAAGACACAAAGATAATTAG
Source organism: Xylariaceae sp. FL1651 (assembly GCA_025201745.1). Lineage (NCBI taxonomy): Eukaryota > Fungi > Ascomycota > Sordariomycetes > Xylariales > Xylariaceae > Xylariaceae sp. FL1651. Next base: position 838,998 of record MU624245.1, read on the forward strand.
CCGTGCATTGAGAGAAAGGGCGGAGTTGAACGGACGTGGTGGGAGAGTAAAGTTTCTATCGTAGTCAACTGTTGGAACTACCAATGCGGTTGAAGATTGAAGTCGAGAAGAAGCTGTAATTGCCGAAGGTGTTTTGCAGTGATACAATTCGGAATCACATCAAAAACCGCCACAGCTATGCAGAACTCTCGAGGACGATGCTAGATCGTAAATCGTATCTGTCGAGATAGCCGAGGCAGCTTTCTCTTCTGTTGCAAGTAAATAGTGTAGTGAGTAGGGAGGAGAACGATCCACAACTTTAAGATGAGAAAGTGATGCAAAAGACACCAGTTGTACAGAAACGAGACATGTAGGTAACTCGTAAAATGCCCACAAATCGTCGTGCTTACAATGAAGAGAGAGAGAACAATAAGAAGTTGATACCTCAGGTAGTAGGTGGTAGGTGGTAGGTGGCAGACCCTATAACTGAATAGATCTGACTCACTACAGAACCGAAAATACCAAGCACTAGTCAACAGGAGTCCAGTATAATAGACTTATCTCTTCCAGATGGAAAGGACAGTAGGATACTACCTTATAGCTATGTACTATGGGGAGGTACTACATAGGGCTATTTCATGGCCAAACATTGATTGATGATAAGAGGCTGTTGGTCTTGTTTGCCCACCCATACCTGGGCGGAGGAGGCCCAACTGCTTGTTCAAGTTCGCAAACAAACTGACTTTGGTGGATTCTGCGGGCAACCAGATATACGACTCGGTTACCTTCTTTATTTTATATACGGAGAGGAAGTCCGCCTTACTTTAGGGTATACAAGACGGCAAAATCGGTACACTCTCTTGTGACACAGCACCCCTTCTTACCAACATCCATATACCACTTACACTACAGTCCCTTGCCGGTGTGCCGTATAATTTACTTTTCATGGTTCTTTGAACATCTCGACCAATCGTCCGGATAACTTACCTTTCGAAGCTGTCGAGTGTGATCTCGAGTCTCTCCTTCCGGCAAGTCACATACACCCCCGAGGCCGACAATCCGCCTGCCACGGGCGACTGAGTAAACCACGACATATCTCCAACGTTGCACGGTACTATAGTAAGGCCGGAGAGTTGTGGCTATATGCTACTAGAGCTCGGCTCACTGACAAAGGGTATCACTTATACACGCTGACGGATGGTCAAGTCTAATCATCCTTATCGTCGAAGCATAATACACTATTTTAGCTCTCCCAAAAATGGCTCCACGACGTTTTGATTATGATATGAACAGGCACTTTGGCCCATTCCTCTTCCGGATGCCCTGTACGCTGCATACTTGTCTTGGGTGCTAACCTAACATCTCAAGCAGTAGTCTCGATCCCATGTTTCCCACAGCCTTCTCCCTTTTCAATCCGGCTTTCTTGCCTTTCTTTGCCCCTTTCTTTGCCGGCTTCTCGTCTTCTTCGACATTCGCTTCAGCAGCCTCTCGCGCAGTCTTCTGCTCGGGTGTTTCCTCAGTTGCTGCTTTCTCAAGCTGCTTCTTGTGCTTCTTCAAAGTCTTTCGCAATTCGTCGCCATGTGAGAAGTCGTCCGCTTCGAGGAGGTTGACTACAACAAAAGAGCTGGGTCCTGTAGCCCATGACATAGTGTGCTCTTTAATGACCGGATATAGAATATCGGCGAAATGAAGTGGCGGGTCACACGGGATGATTTTTCGCGTGGCTTTGTCAAAGTGGCCACCAGCTATCAGGGTTTTGAACATGCGCCCGCCGTGAGGGGTTTTAGAGGGATGAGGCGGCGGAGGGAAAGCTGCTACAGCCTCGTCCAGCGATTTCACTCCACCGTGTTCGTCAGACCCTGATTCTGGATCGCCCTCGGCCGTGGATGCTATAGCTTCCAATGCTTCGGATTTGTCCCCAACACCGGAGAGAAGGGCTTCACTGACCAGTTGGCAACCAAATGAAGTAGCAATTAGGTCTTGCGGTGACGAAGCTATGGCAGCTAATAAAGATGGTGACAAGGCCGCAACTAATTCCTTTCGGCGGATCTCGGGGTCCTTCTTGCTAGTGGTCTTCCGTATTTCCCAGATCTGTTCTAGGACTTTGAGGTCGCCAGCATGGCTTCCGTCGAAGAGTGCCTTGCTCGGACCTTCGAGTAAATACCTTATCGTTAACCTAGCGTTAGGATCGTTCGCCAATGTGATAATATTGGAGACCTCGTTTTGTTCCGTTTTGCCAAGTAACTCAGAGATGATAGACTTTGCTGTTAAAACGGTATCGTCGATAGTGTCATAGGCAGTTAGTATAATTAGGTGTCCATAAGGGTCAGTCGACATAAGTTGGAATGTATCCTTGTACGTTTTCAGTATTTGTTTTCGATCCTTTGCCGTGCCGTAGGCCAGGAGCAAGCACACGAGGCGAGCTCCGGACTGGGTGAAGCCCATGTTTTTTAGCAGATCGCCGTTCTCATCTTCCTTGATCATTTCCATGTACTCCTTAGCTTCCTCAGAGCCTGCCTTCACATTGGTGTAATACTGGTACATGGCATCATGAAGCATGGTAAAACCAGTCAGCTTTTTCTGAATTAGCTGGTTGGTCATGTCCAGCAAGTATCTCATGATGGGTCCCCGTTTGCTTGGTTCTTTTTCTAGGATCTCCGAGAGTTCCGCTGTCGCGACGGGCTCTCCTTCCCCGGTCGCGCGAAAGATGAAAGAATCGGGCCCGTACCATTCTCTAAGCAGGATGGCCTTTTGCTCTTTGGACGCGACGCCTCGGTATATATCGTCGAGAATCCATGAGGCTTCCGCATGGTTGATCATTTTTCGTACCTTGCCATAGAACTCGGGAACGATGATGTCTCGAACTTCCTTGTCGCCCTCGACAATGAGCTTGCCTATCAGGAACTTGGCGTACCTGCTTTCAGCAAGCAGAGGATAGGTCCCTTGAAGTTCTTTGGCGATCATCTTCCGCCTCTCTGGTGTGGAATACTTAATGGCAGTCTGAACAACACGCACGGCATCATGCTTTAGTACGAAATCCTTCATACGTCCAGTGGTGATAGAAAAGAGCTCTTCAACGAGCTTATCTCTTTCCTCCTTAGGTACATGGGACTTTCGTCGGAGCCTCTCCCATAGTTTCTTAGCTCTCTGTAATTCATCGGCTAGCGGTTTGTTTGCTTTGCGCTCCTGGGCGAGCTGCTTCTGTTTCTGGTGGGACTCTCTCGAATTTTGGCCTTGGGGGGGTGTTTTAGCAGAAGCCGATAGTACGATCTCCCCAACTGGAGTGAACTCACCTCTCTCAAAGACCTTTCCGGCTTGATCACCTTGATCTTTGGAGCGAATAGGCACGTCACTATTTTGCTGCGTCTGCCTTCCCAATTGGGCGCCACCAGTGTCGTCTTGGTCGGAGAAATCTCCAGTATCGCTATTGTCGCTTATACTGTCGTCTTGGTCCTTTGGGGGCGATGGTGGACGCTTCTCGTATTTAGGTTTTTTGCTGAACGACTCTTTGCTGCCATTAGGAAATTTTCTCTTGGTACTAAATTCGCTCTTGGGTGCCATCTTTGGTCGATTTGCCGGACTGACAGTAGACAGGATTGCGGAACCTCAAGTATTGACTGATGACTTGGGGTGGCCGACTAATTGGAAATTTCCCAGGTGCAAGCGGCAGAATTAAAAGTAAAGGCAAAGTGAGCATTGGATTTTTAGGCGGTGAGCCCCCCATCCGTAGCTTGCTACAGCCTACAGGCGACTTTACCCCACTATCGATAATACTGATAGGCGCTGCCTCTACGATACATATACCTAAGGGGAGAGCAGATGCGACTGTTACATACGATACTAGTAGCTCTGCCCCTCTGCAAAGCCCATTTCAAAAGCTACCTTCCCCCCCCCGTAGAGTGCATTTACACCTGCAAGCGTCCCAGGTTCGCCCAACATGGGTAGAGAGGAGCAGGTCGAAGAACGCGAGGTTCTCGACTCAATATTTCCAGAAGAAATCACAGGTCCGTGCCTCACCCTATATAGGGTGCCCCGCCATGCGCCTGAGATTTCGACGATATTGACTTGGCCTTCCCTCCTTCCCCAAATTAGATATCTCAGACACCGAGTACCGCATCGCCGTGAAGCTCAACCCGCCAGATGACGACGATGGCGAAGAGGCGGCCGAGCCGCCGACGCTGATCCTGCACGTGCGGTACCCGGAGGCGTACCCGGACGAGGCGCCCATACTAGATCTCTCCGCGCCCGCGAACGCGCCGCCCCACCCACGGTTCTCGGTGTCGTCCGACAAGGAGCAGCTGCTCAAGGGGCTCGAGGATACGATCCAGGAGAACCTGGGCATGGCAATGGTGTTCACGCTCGTGACAACGCTGACGGAGGCCGCCGAGCAGCTGATGGCCGACCGCAAAGAGGTCGCCGAGCGCGAGAGAGAGGAGGTCCGCCTCGCAGCCGAGCGTGAGGAGAACAAGAAGTTCCACGGCACACCCGTCACCCCCGAGACGTTCCTCAAGTGGCGCGAGGGCTTCATGCGCGAAATGGAGGAACAACGGCTGCGCGAGGAGGAGGAGCGCGCAGCCGAGCTGAGGAAAACCAAGGCCAAAGAGCCTCCGAGGCTCACGGGCAAGCAACTTTGGGAGCGCGGTCTCGCCGGTAAGGGCGACGAGGAGGAAGACGAACCACTGACGGAGCAGGTGGAGAAACTCAAGGTCGAGGCATAAGAGCGGAACACAGGGTGTTGTTTCGCTCCGAGACCGCGCCAAAAGATTAGCATTGCACGGAGTTCTGGCGCATTGAAGCAGAAAAGGTTCATCGTATTAAGGGCTTTTAGATGTCTATCTGCCCTTCCCATTATTGGAATGATCATTTTGCCCTGCCGGTTTTAGACTCCAAACACCGTGTCATGCCAGACATTGTCAATGCTCTAGATGCTGTGGTATCCCACCCTCTCATTTCTCATTACAATGCATAAGACAGTGATAGACTACTCATGCATCTCCTCGTCGCTCTCGTCATCCTCCCATCCATCACCGTTATCACCATCATCATCGTCCTCCTCCCCCGCTGGTGCCTCTCCGAGTTCCTTTTCAATAACTGCGAGGAGCTCTTTGGCATGCTCTCCTAACCGCTCATCTTCGTATTCTTGTAAGGTATAGAGGTGAAGGCACTGGTTGAGCCACACTCGACTGGAGATCCACGACGTCTTCCAGTCTTCTTCGGCCTTCTTCGCCTTCTGTTTCTCGCCCGTAACGTAGAGACCCCAACCGCCCAAGTACCATACTTCCACGCTCTGATCGTCTTCCCCCACTAGTCTTTCGAGCACCTCGATAGCCTCTTGTTCCATTTCCACCTCCATGAGTAACCTAGCAAGACCCACTCGGCTGGGAAAATCGGGCACAGAAGGGTCTTCAGGGAGTAAGTCTTTCCAGAGCTCAAGACTTCGAGTCAATGCTGCCCTGGCATCGTCAAATCTAGACTGGGAGATACGGACGTTGGCCAAAGTCTGCCAGGTCTCGGCAAAGTTGGGCGCGACCATGGTAGCTTCAGTTGTGAGGGCCTCGCACCGCTTCTCGGCGTCTTCCTCCCAAGACAAATCGGTCATGTAAACCTCGGCGACAGAGCAGAGCGTCATGGCCAGCTTCCTCCGCAGCTCTTCTCGTAGTGCGTCTTGCTCATCACTGCGTTTGCCCTTGTCTTGCGCGGACTCGAGGGCCTGAATCTGCTTCTTCAGCGCCGCAGCGCCCTTCTCGAACCAGTGGACACTGTCCTTGCCGCCCTCTTCGCTCAGCTGCGCCAGACATAGGAACTTGTCGGGACCGCCACCCACGCTCTCGTCCTTGGCCCCGTCCTCGTCGATCGCGACGGCGCGTAAGAGGTAGGCCCGCGCAGTCTCGAAGTCGCCGAGCTCGAGACTGACTTGTCCAAGGAGGTTCAATGCGGAGAGGGCATTATCGCTGCCGGCGGAGGACTCTTCGAGTGCCTTCTCGGCGAGCGTGGCGGCATCCTGCACGTTACCTTCTTGCAGCTGAAACTCAGCGGCCTTGACAAGGACTTGCGGCGTCACGGTTTTACTGGAACTGCCTCCAGCGGACGCCACGGCGCGCGGCGTTGCGCCTTTGCTGTGTTTCTTTGACTTCTTTTCTGGGCGCCGGGGTGCCATTGGCAAGGAATAAACTGGTCGCAGCTAAGGCGCCCGGATTGATCAGTTGCTAAAGGTAGTCGACCACGGATACTTGTCGCAAGGTGGGCTCCAATATAACTTGATATTGATGGTTATGGCAGAAAAAACTACTATCGATAAGAGATAAATGCTAGGCTTCTCGGCCAGTGCTGCACTTGCTGGCGGGGCAATTGAGTGACGACATAATAGTAGGTAAAGTACTTAATATCCTGTACATGTAAGTATGCCCACCACCTTTACGTATTCATTTCTCCTTAGAGATTACTTACCAGCCAAGATAGATAAAAGAATCGTCAAACATCTTAGCGCTTATTCAAATAGCAACCGGGAAAACTTCGCTAAAAAAAATTGAGAGCTTCATAATACCGGCTCTAAGTCCAGTATAATCTTAGGGGTACGGAAGCGGTATCTCTCAACTCTGAGCTTAAACAATAAGTCTAACAGAGCTTGCCGGCCTAAAGCTCAAGGAAAAATACCTCAGATTTGGCTGTGACTCTTCGAGTTGGTGTAATACCAGACGAAGACATTTTACAAGTGTATCGTGAGAAATAAATACAAGCCATGTGGAGCCTCATAGAGCAGCCACGGCGAGGTGCGCTGGGATATGCTCCATTTCACTTTGAAAGAGCCTCACTAGTTCATGCAATCGCAAGGCTTACATCAGATGGATAGACCTGCGACGGTTGAAGGCGTCCGTCCCTCGATGCTTAACTGTGTTACATCTAACGAGTCCCAAATATTGTAGTGATATCAAAACCCGTCCTCCCATCTAAGCATTATCATTACGACCTGGGCCGACCAATGGCCCAGCCAGCTTGTTTACCGTCATGTCTGTTTTCCTTGCCTGACACCTGATAGCTCAGTAAGGCGGTGGAACGAGCGTCTAAGATTGAAACAAGATACTTTCCGAATAAGGGGCAAGCGATCGCTCCAGTGTCATGATTGCCCCAACCCATGCAAACCCGTACGCCAATAAACCATGCATTCAATCAAATACCTCTATTATTTGACGACAAGTTAGTGAACTTCCTGGTTTTCAACTGATTGAGCCGATTTTGGTCGTTCCATATGACCCAATTCCGATCCTTGGCCGCTCTGCGCCCGCTTACGACCCGGAATGAACCGCGCCATCCCTTGTCCGTGTGTATTTGAGTCTTGGGACTCAGAAAATTTCGCGAAGAAGCTTTTCTTCTTCGATTGTTGGGGGTTCTGCTTCTGATCATCGTTTAACCCGACATCCTCAAAGCCTTCCTCTGCCGTAGGTAGCTCATTATCAAAAGAACGGTCCCTGACAGATGATCTTGGGTTTCGAGCAAACCTAGCGGAATCGAGGCTCTGGCGAGGAGCGTCGTAGACAATGACGGGTGATTTGGCGCATATATCCTTCACACATGATATAGTCAGTATGGCAAGGCAATAGCGCCGGCTTAAAGGAACAGCACTTACGAATGAACGGCGGTACGAATCGAAAGACTCGCGAGAGATAGAGAAATGTTCAATATCCCCGATGCTGCTGTGAGTGTCCATTGAAGTCCGGGAATTTGCAAGCCGTCTCGGCCAAAGGCCCTTCTCCTCTGTAGGTGAAGGCTGGATTGCGATCAGTCAGCAAATACGGTAGTGGTGATATGGATCGAATCCTTCTCACAGGTAGATAGACACCACTATCATTAACGACTTTACAGCGGGGAACAATTAGCTTTTTCAGCCTCGTCCTAACGTGAAAGTGTGACGCGATAGAGGAGACTCACCACTCATCTTGTAGTCACCGGTGTCATGGCTCTTGGCGCTGCGAATACTCCATGCCGACGAGGCCCGCGACCCAACGGTGTCTACCCTCTCGAAGCCGCTGCTCGAGTCTTTCGGAGTAAGCAAGCCAGAGTGGGCATTTTCGTCGTTGGCGACTTCGGCGCCTGTGGTTAGCAAGGGGCGCTTGGTGAAGGGATTGCGAATCGGCATGATCGGATGTGAAGCGGGAGAAGAGTTGAACAAGTAGGCCAGTGGACAGATACAAATTTGTTGCAATGCGAACCGAGTCCAGTATTAAAGTTAAAACAACTGGCGGCAGACAGATTTTGATTGATCTATGTTCAGAAGCAGTATCAATTCTTTAGCCGATATTTGTGTGGAAGACTTTTGGTTGTGAAAGAAAACAGTCAATTGCACCACAGTACAGTTGAACTTTACAATCTGGACTGCGGCGCAGGCGGATTGAAATCATCTAAGCCGTAGTGTACTTTTAATATCTTTCAGGGTTCTCTTGCACTGGGGTAAGCATGCGACAGCAGTCTACAGTACCACCAATGTGGATTAGTAGGACACAAAGGATTGGTGGGGCAATTGGGTCGTCAATTCCCAGTCAGCAATCCGCCGCGGCAGTGCCTGTTAAGCCTACCTAACAAGAGAGAGAAGCAGAGCGTCTGGACAGAAGAGGGTTCCCGGCTGACGGCCCCGTCTGGTGAGTGGTGATGTAGGATGGGCTGGGTCGGGATTTCGGATACTGGCCAAAACCGTGACATGGTAAATTTTTATTCCTGGTCCTGCAAGGTACAAAGTCCAATGACAATGGCAACAGTACTGACAGAGCCATGTGCATGCACAAATCTACACTAGCACACGATTACTCGGTTTTATGCAATGCACGGCTGTTGTAGTTCAACATTATTAGTACTAGTAACTTTGAACTGAACTTGTAGTAGTTCTACATGTAATAGTACTAGCAATTTTGAAGTGAACTTGAAGCTCTCTTATATACGAACCTTAGATGTTATTACTACTACACGTATACTGAGCAGTACTCTACATGTTTGGTAGTAATTGTTCTACTGCCAACATATAGTAAGGCTTCTAAGACACCTACATAGCAGAGTGAAGTACTAGACTACATGCATGTAGCTAATACCTACCTTTTGTAATAGTAAGAGCCGAGGGGAAGTTTTATGAAGGTCCAAGAATGGGCACTAACAGTCTTGCCACACGTCATTCTTGCACAGGAGATTTGAGCGCCCCCGGCTCTTGAAACCCTGCCCGCCTCGGGAGCCGATTCCTTCTGTCCATTCAAGACCTTGTAAGGCTAGTGATGTAGCTCGCGGCATGCGCAATCGGTCACACGGATTCCCTAGGTTCCATCAGAAATCTCATTGAGGTCATGGGTCGACTGGAGTGCCAGCGCTGTCGGAAATAGTTCCGTTTCTCGTCCTTGATTTGGCAGACCTCGTCGTCACGAATGATTCGAAATTATCCTCTTTTTGTCGTGCCTTGATAATTTCTAAGAAATGGCATGTTCAAAACTTCCCATCTAACTTACAGTAATCTTACAATAGCGTGCCTACTTAATCGCCTGAGGCGTCTTACCGGATACCACGCCGTAAATAGGGCTTGGTTAGGTACCTATTTTACAGTATAATCGCCCGTGCCACATAGATCGATTACGAACTCATCAGTGGTCGAAACATGGCACCAATATGTAAGGATGCATAGTCAACGAGGAGATCGCCCACGCAGTAAGCCGACAAGTGAGCATGCACTCAAATTCCGTGCACACCAAATGAGGAATTTTCAGTGATGGGCGCTGTCGAGCATGCCAATTCTGGCCGATAATTCCAATTATGCTTGTGGGGAGGCGCCTGAATGGCCAAAAAGGGCGCACAACACAATGATGATTGGTCCGCTACATCACGATCACATTGCCATTTGCAGGTCGCCCTACCTACTACTAATCAACATTGACCTAACAGGTTGTGTAGTGTAGACAAATGTTAGCCCGGCTGGACTTCTATTGGTGAAGAATCTAATCGCCTTTTCCTCCTTGGCCAGCGGCGTAATTCTTCTCCATTTAATTTCCAGCCAAATGGTACATAGCCATGAAGATGTTTCTAGTTCTTGTGGACATGTTACAAATACCTTCGTATATCCCTTCTTTCTCCTATTTTCGTCCTACGGATTGTAAGTTTCGCCTAGTGCTTGTATTGAGTAATGGACCCAGGTACTGCCTATAATACGGGGGCTCTTGATCTCTACGCCAAGCCATCTTCAACCTTATCGCTCGCAGCAGAAGACCAAGTCTCAGTGTAACCTTACGCCTAGCTTACTGAAGAAAGGGTCCCAGCATGAAGACATGCAGAATAAGGTAGCAACCCACTAGCCGAATCAAATCGGTGGTCATTGAGATCAGTTAAATACAACTGTCTTGTGGCCGTTAATCAACACCCTCTTCTGGCTCCACCATTTAACGGCCGCGGCTAACACCTGACTCTCAACGTTGCTTCCCTCCTCCGTCAACTCCTTCGCACTCATCGCATGATCGACCCGAACGACCCTCTGTTCAATGATAGGACCTTCGTCCAAGTCGGCTGTAACGAAGTGCGCTGTGGCCCCAATGATCTTTACTCCTCTGTCAAAGGCCTGGTGGTACGGCTTGGCGCCCTTGAAAGACGGCAGAAAGCTGTGGTGGATATTGATGATCTTTCCGCTCATCGCTTCGCACAATCCGGGGCTGAGGACCTGCATGTAGCGCGCTAGCACCACGAGATCAATGTCGTTCTTTTTGATGAGATCCAGGACTTGGCGCTCCTGCTCCAGCTTGGTGTCTTTGGTGACGGGCAGATGGTGAAACTCAATGCCATAGCTCTCAGTAAGATCGCGGAAGTCGGGATGATTAGAAACAACCAAAGGGATCTCAATGCCAAGTTGGCCTGTCTTGGTCCTGAACAGAAGATCGTTGAGGCAGTACCCTATCTTAGAGACCATGATCAACACTCTCAGCTTCTGATTTGCCGGCCTCAAATCATAGTGGTCCATTTGCAGTTCTTCTGACAGTTTTTCCACGGATTCTCTAAGATTGTCTGTAGACTCGGCGTATCCAAAGTGCACTCTCATGAAGAATTTCTGGGAACTCCTATCGGAGAATTGCTGAAGATCCATGATGTTCAGTCCATGGTTGGTGAGTAGCCCGGTAACGGCATGGACAATGCCAGGCTTGTCCGGACATGACAATGTAAGGATATGATCGTTCTGTACAGACATTTTGCGGATTTGATGGAGGGATTATAGCAATATGAAGATTTCTTCACGGCTTGAGATATGACTAACAGGCCATGGATATAGATGGGTCGGCCCATAGACACTTGCGACCATATCGGCCGCGAGTCGGCCTCCGTATAGTGCAAGAACCCCATTTTATTCTAGTATCAAAACTATACACTAGGCGAGTTGGCGGTTATTACCCAGCTACTTCTAAAATGGCTGTTAGGTTATCGCAAAGAGGAATGGTTCGCGGGCTAGAGCCCGAGAATTCGGCATGGGCTTTTCCTTCAAAATGTGCCACTTTTAGTATCGTGTCCTCTTCAATAAATTGTCATCACTTTTTTCCGTTGATTATCTTTTCCCCTTAAATATAATACTCTCTTGTATGCCGTACAGTTATTCAAACAGTTCCACGCAAAGGTATTCCTACAGTCTCGGTATAGTACCGAACTAGCGTTTTCAGTAATCGAATAATAGATGCGCAACCATTCGTCGGCCATAAGTTTAACGTCCAATCGTGTAGCCGGCTCTTCTGAACAGCCAACCAACTAAGCGGAAGCTACCCATTTACACTAAAGACATCTATGGCAGCTAGTTGTATGAAATTGCACCTCGCGGCAAATGGCCTTGCCCTCTGCAAGCCAACTCGGTTTGGACGTATCTAAACTAAGCGGGCTTTAGGTACTCCAATAGGCTCACATTTCTAAGAGTTATAACAAAGACAAAGCTAACTCATAACACGAATACTGCTCTTTCATTACCGAGCCTCCTTACATTACTAGTTGTAATCTATGGGACCAAACGAAGAACAGTGAGGTCGACGAACTAGATAGTCCGGAGACGCCGCATGCTTTGCCAATCCAAAAATCAAACTTGGATCTTCCCATATTACGTTCACTTTACAGTAGAGGAAGAATGCACGAGAACATAAGAACGAAGTGCGCAACCGCGGTTACCCTCAACACCTACATCAACAAAGTACATGAGATCGCCAGGGCAATCTGCAAGCCAGGGAAACGAGTTCGTCCAGCACATGATAGATCCGGTACCTCTCCTCTCTTCAAACCGGCCCGCGGCATCGGCACCCATATACTAGGTACCTGTTGGTACGTCCTAGGGCAGAGCCGGAGAATGCTTTCCATGCAATTTCGTGCAAAGTGACTCCAAAAACTCGGAACGTTTAGTACGATTCTACTTGGAATGAGGTGCTCAGGGCAGTGACGGCTTGTCAGTAATATGAAAAAATCAGTCAACGGAAACGACACTTGTGCATCTTGACGGTCTAGAAGAGATGTGGCGAGACAGAAGTGACGCGGTGCCCAAAAAAAAAAAAAACATGCAGCATAATGGAATAGAAAAGCTTCACGAGCCGTGTTCAACATGTAGCTATTCAGCCGGGAACAGGGCAACCAATGAATGAGCCGGCAGCCCCCACTTCCCACCATCTTCTTTTATCCTTCTTCAAGGTACGTAATACGGACGTACACGCGCCCTAGGTAATAGTTCGGGCATAATTTTTCCGACAAGAAGGCGCCTAGATCCGTTGAGATGACAACTTCACAATGATAAATCAGCTTCATAGCTTCATCGTTCTAGAAGCTTTGACCAGAACAATACCACAGCATCTCTCCAAATAGGATGCCCATCCCTCGTGTTTTCAGAAGTGTGCCAGGTGTAATGACGAGACCAGACTGCCGTAGCACGCCACGAGTGTTGCTATTCCGGCATAAGAAAGTGTTGAAGAGAAAAACCAGCGCTCGAAAGGTCTCGCAAGAGCAGTGTTTGCTCTTTGCCGCCAGATAATTAATCTATTTCTGGGGGCCACTAGCGTTGTCCATTCACCGGCGAGCTGCAGCACTCGTGTTTAGAGGATGCTGGCAGTGTAACATTGTGGAGGTCGTACCACGCCTCGCCAGGAATGCATCTGCTCTTACAGCCGGTTGGTCGATCGCTCGCTTGCACAACCGACATCAACTATTGTCCCGACTATCTGTAGCCAAGTGTCTAGAACCAGCAATGTTCGCCAGCGCAATAGCCAGCGCGGCCAGTTCCGAAGCCGTCATGCTGCCATCGCGAATAGTGCCTGCCCAGTTGGAGAGATTATCTCTATTGCGCTCGCTACCTACTCTTACGTAAGGGCTGTCCCTAGACTCTTTAAGTGCTTTAAGTGCGAAAATAATCAATAACGCTTTCTTTAACAACCTAGGCCAGGGACAACATCTTTGCATTTTTCAACATATGTGCTATTAGTACCCATGATCCTTGTTGTATACAGTACCCATACCAGAATGTCCCTGTGTTTGTTTGATTGCCAAACAAGAGGCGAGGGCTTCCGAGCACGGTTGTTGGTTTTTACCCCAAGTGTATTCGGTGCCGTGCATGGTTGGATGCCACCTACCCCCGATGTTCAGGAACAGAACATTTATTTCCCGGCTATATGCAGTAGCCATTGCAACCCACAGCCAGGATCTCGATGCGGCTTGGCAATTAATATGTTCACTTGCAGCTCAGGCACACCGTATAATTCAGTAAAGGATATATCATGGGAGTTGGTTTGAATCCTGACCCCGGGGACAAAGAAACGGTCTGGTCAGTAGTGCATCTTGTCACTGGGATATATAGGACCACCATCCCATCAGTGAATGTGCTGGATGGAATCTTCTCTGGTTGACTCAGGAAGTTAGCCAGTTTGCGGGGACCTGATCGACGACTTGGCGATCATCGTTTTCTTCTTCAGCTTCTCAGCCTTACTTCACCTAGCTGTACATGTCTATCCGTGGTCATGTAGGAGTTGTATTGTCCGTATCCGAATAAGTTGACTGTACAACTGTCGACACTCCCGAGCCTCGTATTGCAACAAAGTAATACCCGGCCTACCTTTTGATGTCCACCTGGTTCTCGCACTACTTAAATACTTGCCTATTCCATTAGGTACCTCGGCTACAATACCTCAGATACCTCCTACCTCATCCGCATCACTGCAGGTGGGCTGGTATATTGTAGCAAGGTACCCGGTACCCAGGCACTCACATACTTCGGACGGACTGTGCTTGCTTGTCACAGTATTATAAAGGTCAGCAGTGACAGCGTGACTTCCTTATGTTCTCGGGGCCGAACAGTAAGTGCAAACAGTCCGGCTGATTCTCAATGAGCAGTTGGTTCATTCACTAGATATCTCCATTATCTGAAGTCATCAATTTTCCCTTCCTCAGTAAAGCCCGAGCACATAGTCGCAACACATTATTCGGCTTTCACCTTTGGATACGCATCTCGATATTTCAGCTAGCCCAAGCATCTCAACCATGGCGGGGTTCCAGTTCTTCTCTAATTGGCAATTATGGGAGCAGTTGACCTTCGTGAGTGTTCTGTCGCTATCTATTTCTCCCAGCCTAGAGCGTAACTAACGGAGACAAGGTGTTGGCCGCAGGTATCGTCGTCGTCTTCTTCATAGGCTGGATTAAACTGTGGTGGATGCAACGACTTCTTAATAAACACGCGTTACTTGACGAAGAGAAACGGGTCCGACAGATGGAACTACGCAAGAGCGGTCTCCCTATTAGCAGGCGAGCTGACATCCCTTTTGGTGTGCGCGCCATACAGAGCGGCGTGGAAGTCGAGGGCATCTGGATTTCTCGCCCTGATACCCCGGTGGAAACACGTAGCGCCAGCAAGGCTTCGTCTACAACTCTCGCGATCAGCGGCGATCTGAAGGATGAAGAGAAAGGCAAGACGGTACCAGGTAGCGTCCTAAGGCCAACCACCACCGTCATCGAAGTTCAACCCACCCCGAAACCAAGTCCACGCATCAGTCCCACAAGCAGTGTTTTTGATCGCAGTATTCGACAAGAGTCCAGCGGAGGAGCTACCTCTAGCCCTCTGGGAACGCCGTCACTAGGGCCACAGTATTCGGCACAGCGTCCTACGAATAGGGCTCCTAATGAGACCCAATACTTTACTACGACAATTCAACCAGAAAGTATAGCTCGACCCCATATAGAAACTTATACTCCTACATCCTCGTCTTCGAGCGTCAATTCCTCGGCCTCGTCGCGTATCAGGCCAACACCGAATCGCAATTCAAGTTCGTCTGAGGAGGGAATTAGTCATTCGAACCCCTACCATTTGGTAGACGCCCGCGGCAGGCCTCCTGGGATCTCGTCCCGTTACCAAAGTCCCTTTGGTGACCCCGGGGCTTCAATACTGGCTATACCCTCTGTAGCTCGAGGCAAATACTGCTCGCGAGTCCGCGCGGAGTCTAGTGGAAACCTATTCGAAAGTCCTGAAACTGACAGGGCATCCAATTTCCACGCTCAATCAGCCTCTCGGCCGCAGCTGGCTTCTACACGGCCTGCTCCGGTCCGTATATACACGAACTCGCACGAAAACACGTCATCAAGAAGAGTGAATGCGGGTTTTGAAGTATTACCTGCAGGAACGTTTAGCCGTTCAAGTAGCTATGATCGTGCTGCGCAGATTATTTCACAGGGCCAGCAACGAGACCCTAGTGTTTAGCATCTAGAAGTCACTAAAAAGGGTGGTTGTAATGGGCTTTCACTGTGTCCGGCTATCTACATAGGGAAGCATTGGGCCTCATCGGTCATTCATGGGTGTGACGCCTAGCAAGTGAGGTAAAGGTGCGGTAGCTGCTATGATTAGCGCTAAGATAGGTTTAGTTGAATGCGAAAGTGGTAATGTAGATGGAGAATCTGATGTTGGCATAAGGCTTCAAAATGATTGTACTTCACTGCGTTGGAGACGACCCCTGCGATTTGGTTATGGCGTTTTTTTAGAGGACAGGAACGGTGGCAAAGAAGAAGAAAAGAGAGCAGAACTGCCCACGGAACACAGTGAATAAGTCGGCAATGAAATGAATTAAAGTGTGATAATATAATGAAAGTCTTTTCCCCTTTCACAGAACTTATTAAGACGTATGGAAAAATATGCTTTAAGCTCTATCAATTGATTACGTAAGTATTGTATACATTACCGCGATTATTCAACCGATTTCATTAGAAGGGGATACAAAAACGAGAAGAAAAGAAGAGGTTTAGGTAAACTAAGCAGCTATGTATATTTAAACTTAAAAGAAAGTGTTCAGACAGTACTTATTAGAAATATCTACTATATGACCATCTTGATGGTATAATTACTACTTTATATTTTATTTTGAAATCATACTTCAAACCTTGGAGAGTTATCTTTTGAACGAGGTTTCTACTTGAAAGGGAACTCAATGTGGTGAATTGCACGTGGTATCAAATTAGCCCACTTCCAGTGCTAACATCTAGATAGCTTTCTTTAACGCAAATGCATAATACCTTTGGCTGTAGTTTTGCTACCGGAACCTTGCAACAGTCTGTTATTTTCACTTTACCGTAGAGATACTACATGACCGAGTGCGAGTACGCCTTTTCTCATCCCTTCATACTTCCGAACATAAATTAGCCTCTAAATAGCTGTAGTTAAGTGATGAATGCTGCCTTACCCATTCAGTCAAGTTGTACTGTTGTCCTCCGTTTACGGCATTCATTGGAATAAGCTTATGAAAGAAACACATCAACGGTATCGTGTAACATCTCGGCCGTAGCTTCCATGGCGATTGCTCTGATAGCTTGGCTGTTAGCATATGTTATACGCTCGATTGAGGTTTAAACTCTGACACTGGCCGAGGAAGTGCTTACAGGCGCTGGAGATGGCATCATATCCCACACATAGCTCAAGCCCATTCAAGAGTGGCGGCCCCTTCGCGACATGCGGTATATGACTGTCGTGTCGCGAGAGGATAGTCCCGCTAAGATCTTCGGGCGAGGCAGGCAAGCAAGGCAAGCAAGCACTACGGGCTGAGATGGCTCTGGATTGATGTTTAATGCGTAGATATGAGTAGCAGCGCCGAGTTCTAAGCTTCGCTGGACAGCATTTTACAAGTAATTAGTATCCAGAGGCGGAAAGTTACTGTGCTTGCCTTGTGGATATTGACGCAAGGACGCAAGGACGCAAGGACGGCGGCCGACCTGAACAATTTGGTACAGGATAATCGATGAAAAGGCTGGAATCTTAAGGGAATATTCGCGCTGTATAATGTTGCCAACTTTGTCGTCGATACAAATTGGGTCTTCGTTAGTGGTAGAGCAACACTAGGATCTCTCATTATTGATACGACCGTCTCCTGCTAGTCGAAAGCCGGGACACAACCTGCCAACTAGTGGATTGCTCAGCACATGTCCCAGGAAACAGGCCGCAGCACAAAGGTGGTCGAGGACTAATTGTGTGGTTTGTTTAGAATGTTCAATAGTTAGCGATCTATCGACATTATTCCCCCCCCTCTCACTGACGTTGAATAATGCGAGTAGGCTGAGGAAGGGCTTGTAGTAGCCCAAAAGATCATCGCATTAATGGAATTGGCCAATACAGGTATACACTTTTGTCGAAGGAAGACCCTATTAAGAAAGGTGACTGCCGACAAGGGCTTATAAAAATGAGACCTGGTAAAGTAATGAATGTCAGACATTCTACCACGTCAGGAAAGGATTGATAGGATAAGATAATTCGTTTTGCAGATAGCTTGGCCCGTGGAATATATTTTGATTTAATGCATATTTGTGAAGTTTGACGGTAACTAAAAAGAACTTGTAAACTGCACTTCTCCTTCTCGTAAAGGCAAATCTAAACTAGGCCTCGAGTTATGATGCATATGCCACGTGTTATACCACCTAGGAAGAAGAGCCGTATCGAATCAGAACCCTTGATAACGCCAGCCATGCAAAGTCGCCCATACGCTATGCCCATAAGATACCCACCTCATTACCTGCACATTATACCCACACAGTAGCGGACACCACAGCTTTAGCAATAGGGCCACGTAAAAGTATAATCGGGCTTAGTTGCTTTATTCTTTTTCCATGTCCTTTGGAGCAGGATCACCAATGCCATCCTCATTGATAGCAAACAGACAATCGCTCTCGGGCAGACATGGGCTGTCATAAATTTTGGCGATACGGGTTTCTGCCCGACCCTTCTTCAAGCTAATTCTTGTAGTACTAGCGTGGGCGATGATGTTACCAC
This sequence comes from Xylariaceae sp. FL1651, assembly GCA_025201745.1. Classification (NCBI taxonomy): domain Eukaryota; kingdom Fungi; phylum Ascomycota; class Sordariomycetes; order Xylariales; family Xylariaceae; species Xylariaceae sp. FL1651. The sequence goes on from MU624245.1 coordinate 857,239, forward strand.
CAATCGGCTTTTTCGGGTCCGGATTAAACATAGCACTGGGGCCGCCGTCAACCTGAGCAACGACCTGGTTGGTGATGACCACGGCGATTCCAAACTCGTCGGCCAACCGCTGTAGACTACGCATAAACTTGGCTAGATGCGTCTGTCTAGAAGATAGCTCTCCCCGACCTAGGAAGTCGGTTCGGTAGAGGGATGTGGCGCTATCAACAATCAGAAGGGAGAATCTGGTCTCACACATCATAACTGCTGCCTGAGAAAGGAGTTGGAGCTGATGATCGGAATTGTATGCGCGGGCATAAGCAACGTTGTCAAGTACCTCCTCACCGTTTAAGCCGTAGCGGTTGGCGACGGCCAGTAACCGTACTGGACGGAAGGTACCTTCAGTGTCGATGTAGAGACACTTGCCTTCTCCACCTCCCATGTCGAAGGGCAATTGGCAGGTGACGGCGAGAGTGTGGCAGATCTGACTTTTTCCAGTCCGAAACTCGCCGAAGAGCTCTGTCACCGAGCCGGTCTCGATGCCACCGGCAAGCAATGTGTCTAGGTTCTTGGAGCCCGTCGTGATGGAGATCAGCTCACTTCTCCGTAGGTGCATCTCCGTTGCGGTGGTAAAGCCCAAGGGGACGAGCTTAGAAGCTAAGGCAAGTCAGAGCCCAAGACCATGTTATATAAGTAGTGTACAATGCGGTAGCAGAAGCTCATTACCTTCAGCAAGCACCTTGGCAGCTTTCTGCTCGGATATGCCTTTGACCTGCTCTACTACGCGTTTGGGTGCGTAGGCAACCGATTCGACTGTCTGAAAGCCACCGTCCATCAAGAGCTGACAGTCGCGCTTCGTAAGACCAGCAAGACCCTGATGCCATGATAAGTATAGCTGGGATATATTGCCTAGGTGGAAGAGAAACAGCTGCCTACCTCTAATGCGCTGACGGGAGTCGGAGCACCCGGGCCAGTCATTCCGGTCTCCTGGACATTTCCGTCCTCTTCGTACTCTTCGGCCATTGTCGGCAATTATAAATGTACAGGTCTACTAATTAACAGTCCTTGGACACAGTGACTTTGCGGTGAAAATCGAGCGTTGCCGTCAAGAATGAGAGTAGACAGTTGGTGCGGTTGAGACTGATCAATGACAGAATGGATTGAGAAAGTGCCCAAGTACTTAGGGAGTAATGAAAACGCGCCGGCGCGACGTGAGTGGCAAGTGTTGGTGGGGAAGTAACAAACCCGCTCCTGCTTGGAAATCACGGTAGCACGTGACTGTAAAGAGCACTTAAGCTGCAGCAGCAAACACAGTGCTGAAAAGCCGCCAGCCTGGCATCTGGTATCATCTGTCAAACTTCAAGCTCACTCTATTCCTGGGTCTACAAGCTCTGAGCATTACCGGTTCGCGTGACGGCAGTACCTAGCCAGCTTTGCCGATGTTAACGAACAATCGCGCGACGACTTCACTGGTGCAACGACAAACCTACCCTGATCCTCTCCAACCCTAGCTGGGTGCTGATGGACTCAGCATGGCTAACCGAGAGCCCCCGTACGTTTTCAACGAGACACGGTTAACCCTTGAGCCATCTTCGTCCGCCTTGATTGTTGATGTGAAGCTTCCTTCAGCAACAAACCAGTCCAAGAGTCGGCGCCAGGCCAATGGCTCGGCCAGCACGAAAGTCGACAATAATGCTCTTCGCACGCGAAACTGTGCCACTGCATCCGCCATTTATCATCGCAAACACCATCATTACCCTCGGAGCTTCCTGTGGAGAGTGCTTGAAGACAATAGCATACTGAGCATACGGACCGTCGATGTCTGCAGACCAGAGAAAGCTTCCGATACCAACCTTATACTGAACTTCCACTTCCCGCATGCGATACGACCAACTTGTGTTGCCTTCTCTGACCCGTCAGACCACGATGCGCTCGCCGTTTTCGTCCTCGACGAGGTAGGCCAGCTGTATACTCTATTCTTACGACCGGATTCTTTCCGAAAACGATCCTTCGTTGAGGGTGGGCTGGGCGACGCATGCAAGATACATCCACTCAATGCCTTTCAAGGTTTCAAGAGTCCATACAGACTCATGGCGGTCAATAGCGACCAACTCGTTGTGTCCCTCACTGACGGTGGTCATATTCGGCTCGACAAGAACAAATCCCACTCGGGTTAGTCGCTACGCAGCCTTTACGTATGACCATGCTGACATATTTTTAGCACCCCAGTCTCCCTGGAAAGAGACTTTCTACAATGTCAAGGGATGGGTCCAGGGATTTCGAAGTATGCTTTCCAGTAGAGCCGACTATGACACAACTGCCGCTGCCGCCGCCGTCGAGACTGGCCTCGGCCTGAATAATGCCTCATTCCTGTTCACAGTTTGCCTTGATCATCGCATACGAATCTGGAATCTTAATAGCGGTCAGATTCTAGGGACGATGGACCTGTTGAATGCCGCTAGGGACCCTCAAGAAATAGGGAAGTGGCAACTCGATTCAACACAGACCAATTTGATTCGCATCGTGGGTGAGACGGAGGGAAAACGGCTTTGTGTGACTTATTCTCCGGTCGGCGCGGGAGAATTCAAGTTTTGGAAGCTTGAATCTGATGATGAGAACTCTGTCGATATGAATGATCTTTACCCCGATACCCGCCTTGTACCGACACCGCCACTTGGTTCTGACGTCTGGACGCTCGCCGACTTTTGCTTGACCGAACGTGATAGTGCTCGTGGGTTTCGGATGTGGATTCTATGGAAGAACAATATGGCCTATCGGATCCAAGAGTTGAGCTTCTTAGTGGATGAGCTTCCAGAGATTTGGCAAAAGCGTTGGCGATCCGTTTATTCTGACACGAAAATCCCTTCAGCGCCAGTCTCTGGCCCTTCCGACTCGGTCGATGCTAGCGAGAGGTGGCTTCGTCTTATCCTTTCTCCCAACAGATTTCCTCAGGCAACCCTAGAGGCAGCGTTAAGCGCATACGAACAAGCAATAGGGAAAATGGACAGCAAATCGTCTTGCTCTAGCCAGAGCATCGCTGCGTTAATATGTTCTGCAATTGCTTCGACCTCGACCTTAAGTAAGACTTCTTCAGGCGCATTGAACTTTGACCAATTCCGTGCTTCGAGCGAAGCCCAATGGCGGAAATTCTATCGGATTCTGATTGAAATAGATAAGCCAAGGGGCGAGGCGCTCTCGCTGGCGTATGAATCCGAATCGGAAGTACCTTGGGTTGTATGCGCCGACAGTATTTCAGCTATCAGAGATTGCAGTACATTAGAGCGAATCTGCCACAACCCACAAGTTCAGCATGCAGAGCCGAGCGACCTATCTTCATTCATATTAACTGGACAGAATTTTATTGAGGGATTCTCGGATAGTATGTTACAGATCTGTCAATCAGTTCTTCGCGCGGAGCTTTACGAGGAGACGTCAAAAACAGACCAGGAACGCATACAGTTTTTTTCAGACAAAGCAGGGTTTTGGCGTCAGATATCCGACGATGACTGTGCTCAAGTGACAGATGCCCTAGGTCCAAACTTCAACGTTGTCACTTCGAACATCTACCAGCAGATGCTTGCGACATGCAACGAGACCTGGAGTCCTAAGCGTCCTATGGAACATCCCTTGACTGAACTTGGACGCAGGATCATTGTGAGGGCGGCTGAAGACATCGCAGATCTGCAGTGGAATGTCTGCTTCAGTCAACTTATTCTACTTGTTCACATGGAATTTGAGTTTGACCGACCAGAAGATGCCCTGCACAATAGGGTCAATATAGGGGCAGTGTATAGGAGTTTGCTCAAAGCAATCGGAAGGCTGGAATTGGTTCGCTGGCTTGCGAACACTCAACTGCCGGCATCCTTTTCTAAAGCAGACAGATCGAGCTCGATATCTGGTTCTTCCCCTCTTCTCTCCAAACGATTAAGTGAAGAACACAAGACCAGCACGGCCCTCGAAGAGTGTGTGGGACATCTCCTCGGCGCTTCGGACGTAGGGTCGGGCTCTTTATTAACAATGCCTTCTGTTATCACGAAGATTGTAGCAAATCTATGTGCACCGGATAGCGATGTTGAATTGCAACCCCATTATATTCAGTGCGCGCTGCTGGTTCGGGATAGAGCCGATCTGGCTTTAGAATTGGCGTCCTTTTCCGATCAAGACCCCTTCTCCGTCTATATACAAGGTCGAGTCTCTTTGGCCCTACGAGACTTTTCTAATGCAGCCACATACTTCAAGAAGGCAGCCTACGGCATGAGTAAGTCAATCGTCCTATAGGTCATTTTGGACCATAGCTAACGTAAAGGATTCAGGTATACCGCAAGCTGACCCCGGAAGGCATAGCAGCGGCCTTCTTGATGACGACGAATGGAACTTATTATTTGCCGGTTTGCCACGATACTATGCACATATAGTTGCATTGTATGAGAAACAAAAGGCCTATTCCTTTGTAGTGGATTTTTCTCGTCTGGCCCTGCAATTTATCAACAAGAAAACAAAGGATGCCGACTTATTACGGACGGAGATACAGGGTCGTTTGTTTAGTGGAGCAACGGCCATCTCACGATACGAGCTTGCCCATTCTACTTTGGTGGCGATGAAGGACCGCGCTTTACAGCACTCTTTCCTGCGAACTCTGATTCAGAAAATGTGTGATAACCTCCACAATGCCGAATTGATAGGGTTATCTTTTCCTGGTCTTCAGAGCGCGGTGGATGATATCCTAGCACAAAAATGCCAAGACACAGTGGACGTGATAACCGGCATTCCGTATCACCAGATTCTCTACTCCTGGCGGATTAAGCGGAATGATTACCGCGGCGCCGCCGTTATTCTTCTGGACCGCATCCAGAAGCTCAAGCAACTGGGAGAAGGGGATCAATTCACAAGTGATGACGTCCTCGACACAGCGATAACGCGACAATACCTGATCCTGATTAACGTACTTAGCTGCGTTGAACAGAAGCAAGCCTGGATCACAGCGGAGGACTCTCCACGTCAAAGTGGCAAAGGAGCTTTTGTCAGTGGGAAACGTAGGGTGGTCACGCTGGCCGATATTCGAAAAGAATACCAAGACGAACTCGATCGCATTGCTGCGATCCAAAACAATCAATTTGGCTTTGCGGCAGATGATGAGATGGAAATTCTCTAGAAGAGCGCGCTAGAGGAGGACAGCCTGTAATGTACAGTATGGAGAAGTGTCCTGGGCGAAGGATACCTCTAAGACAGAAAACTAGGTCACAGTAGTGACAGGGAAAAAAGCAAGGTTCATGGAACAACATTTCTCAGTTTTGTTTACACACGCCTCTACTACCAGTGAACGCCATCCAGCCATGCTCCCAAAGAGATTCGTAGCTCGCTAAAATTATGTACATGGGAAGTCTTTTCTGTTGGCGACCTAGTCAACCATAAAAAAAAGTAATTAGATTCTAGGCCGCGGCAGGCAACATCATGGATTTGGTCGGCTCTGGAACACTTGAAATTCCCTGCGGATCATTGTTTACTGCATCGGGGGCTTGTCGATACAATACAATCTCGGACTGTTTGAAGTAGCGTCTGGCGTCCTCATCTATCAGCACCAGACTCAGATAGTACCGTGTCGAAAATTTCTTATTGACATCACGGAATGTTGGGGTTAGGTCAAAGCCGCCGAGGAAGAGTCGGATTGGAATTGTCTCGCCACGAGATGGAGAACCATCCATAATCTACACAGAAGTCTGTTAGGCTGCGCACATCATGGCGCGGCTGTTGAAGGGGGAAGGCATACCTCGAAGCGCACCAACGTCTCGCTCTCGTTGTACTGATTTGGTGCGGCACCCGTGGTCTCCCTCCGAATGATGCTTAGCTCCATGTGCTTAATTTTGAGACGGACGAGCAGAAAGTAGATGCGGCCGACGATGACATCTTTGAGATGGTACTTGCTCTTGCTGTACTCGAACTCGATATGCAGGCAGTCCTCGATCCCGACATCCATTTTAATACTGCTGTTCATCTCCGGCGGAATGCGGTAACTGTATACCCACATGTCTTTCTCGCGGATGACGTCGGCCATGCGCCGCGCCACTGTCACCCGCACGAAGTACCGCAGCTTCACGTTGATCCCGTTGTAAGACTCATACTGCTTCTCTACATTCTTGAAGTTGAAGTCAAAGGTCTGCGGATGCTGCAGCTCGCCCGGCGCTGCTAGCTCCTGGTTTAGGCATAGGAATTCGTAGTGGTTGCCGCGGTCGAAGAACATCTCTGAAACGGTTGACAGGTATTAGCCTCGGGAGTTCCGAAATGGAAAGCTCGTTTAGCTTTTTCATCTATCTTATGTCGTACGAACCTATTGTGCCGATGAATTGGACTTTGATGCCCATATGCTCCAGCTTCTTAGAGTCCTTAGGCCGAATTGTTGCTTGTCCTAGAAGACCCCTTCAGGTCAGTAAAACTTTCTCTGGACGACCGGAAAGCGAATAGAAGCATGGCCACGGTGTGAAGTCCCTCTTGCAACGCCGGACACGAACCTCGTACACTCTCGCCATCCATATACAGCGGCGCCTTCTCACGCCTGTTCTTGTCAGTTTTGATGTCCACCATTTGTCTCGAGTCGGCGTCATCGAGGACAATATCGATGTCGACCGGGGTCGAGAAGAAGTACGACATAATGGGCGATAGTGTAGGGGCCCAATTGGTGGAGGAGAAACCGAAGTCAAGCTCACACTCATAGATTGTCGGCGTTGGTCGAGTAGCTAGCTGGAGCCTTGGGATAGCAAGTAGGGGGGAGCAAGCGGAGATATAGGTACCTAGGTACTATCCTGATAAGCACCGTTTGATTTACCAGAGGGCGCTGATTTCGCTAAGTGCATTAGAATAAAATTCTCGTTAAAAAGCAATAAATATTCTATTAAAAGCAAATATTTTTTAATGAAGAACACATTAGTGTGCACTTACATAAGCGTACTATGTCAAGTAGCATGATCTCAAAAAGAGAGCACTAGGTACCCACTCCGTAAGGTGCACAAGTAATAAAGTGGGGCTGAGCTATTCTGGCACAAGTGGGTACATAGTTGAAATGGCTGGAGCTTCCATTCCAATGAAGTGGACCTGTCCAACCCCCCCATTCGGCCCGAGTTTTTCCCGTAAAGCTCTACAAGCCCTAAACTGCTAGGACCTAAATTGCAAGGTACTTTGGTACTTACAATTTAGCGACTACACAGGAATTTCCCACCCTAGACGAAATTCTTCGACATTGCGACTTGGTACATCCGCCAAAAGTTCAACAGCATATCGCATCGCCAATTCTTCAGGTATGTAAAGTAGCCACTCTGATGTACTCACATCTCTTCTTCCAATATGATCGCTCTGATCTAGTTATTACAATTCAAGTCGTAGCTTGTAAAGCACCCTAACTCTATTCTTCCCAGGCCGACTCCGCCAACGATCCTCCCCCACCTGAAGAACAGTTGTCAAGATGCGGTACATTCACAGCCAGGAGACCTTGGAAATCCCCGAGGGAGGTATGTTATTGAAACTAGGATCCTTTTCTGTCTTGTAGGAAGAGCTGGTGGTCGGAAATGAGGAATCTAGCGCAACGAGGGCGGAATTGAGAAATACAGGGAAGCACGAAACCAGAGTACGATTGGTTACTGACACGACCGACGACAGTCAAGGTTGCCATCAAGTCCAGGAAAGTTACCGTCGAAGGTCCCAGAGGTACGAACCCGCCATCTACCGCCATCATCTAGCGCTACGCAGGAAATCTAATCAGGTCAACATAGGCAAGCTGTCCAAGGACCTGAGCCATCTGGCCGTCAACTTCTCTCACCCTTCGAAGAACGTTATCGGTATCGAGATCCACCACGGCTCAAGAAAAAATGTCGCCACCCTCCGAACTGTCCGCACCCTCATCAACAACCTCATCGTCGGCGTCACCAAGGGTTACAAGTACAAGATGCGCTACGTTTACGCCCATTTCCCTATCAATGTCAACCTAGACAAGAACAACGAGACTGGAATGTGGGAGGTTGAGATCCGGTAGGTTTTCATGCCACCACTGTGTCTAGTGATGATAGGAAGCGAGACAGGTAGACGGATGAAGACCGCTAATAACCGGCCTATAGAAACTTCGTCGGAGAGAAGCTCGTTCGCAGAGTCGTTATGCAACCCGGCGTCGATGTCGAGGTCTCCAAGGCGCAGAAGGATGAGCTGCTGATCTTGGGCAACTCTCTGGAAGCCGTCTCACAAAGCGCGGCAGATATCCAACAAATCTGCCGTGTTCGCAACAAGGATATCCGAAAGGTAAAAAAGCTCGACGCGTTCGATCGTTCTAATCTTAAGCTAAATATGACTGACACGTATATTAGTTCTTGGACGGTATCTACGTATCGGAGAAGGGTAACATCGTTGAGGATCTGTAAACGGTCGATCGGGTGGTTTCTTTATTGCTTTCTGGGTCCCTATCAGGAGTCGCCGGGGTTCATCTGCATGTGACGTAGCAAAAATAGCTACGAAAATGGAACCAAATACTGAATGAACGCACCTCTCAAGAAAAAACTCGATGTGTATGATCAGTGGATGGGATTTTGTTGACCAAGAAAATATTAGCCTATAGAAGATCCGGATGCGTACCTGCTTACAACGTATAGGTCGCCATCTCACTACAGTCTCGAGCCGCTTCGGTGGCTTCTTTACCATATCTACGTCTCTTGTGTTTTATCACATTACCCATGCAAGAATTAGATCCTTCCATATTTGGGAGTTTGCGCAACAGCTGGCTGTCTTCGTTGTCCCCCACCATGGGAGCCTGATAATCTAGGCCTCCTAACTCGCCTGCATACATCTTCCCCCCGGAGCTTATAAGAATTTATTCATCTCCTTTTAGCAAACAACACGACATAGAAGCGAGGAGGGGAGGCCAGGACATTCGGAAACTATCTACGAAGAGGGAATTACGTCTAGGTTGAACTACCGGTTCAATATACTCGGCTATCCCGATCATTTTTTTCTCTTTCATTCTCTGCTCCCATACTAAAAGCCTACTTACAGGATGAGTACTGTCTTTAGAAAGCTTTCTACGAAAGACGAGAGGACATACAGTCGGCGTTATAGGCGGTGCCAAGAGCCCCATTAAAACCCATAGCAAAATTATTTGCGTTAAGATTACTATGATGGGCGACAGATAGACTCACCTGTACAAGCATCGACTCAGTAGTTCTTGATTTCGCCAGCTATCTCGATCGCTGACATGGTACACAGGCGCACACACTAATGTTCACCATCAAGTTGTAGAATGAACAGTGATGTAGAACGAACATGAAAGTGCTAAACTTCCGTTCATGAATTCTATTTGCATTTCTTCGGGCAAGCCTTCAGTGGGCTTTGTCTCAAGCCCCTTCAGAGGGATATAATATCCATAGTTTCAACATTACATCATAGTCTCACATATACATAAGCAGAAAGAATCTCGTTTGGTCTTTCTTACTGCTGGGCCCCATTCCCTCATAATGTATCGTGGGCCTCATATCCTGTCTACCGGCCCCGTTCATCTCTCGCAAAGTGTCATTCATAGTGTCAATGATTCATCCACATGCCGGAAATGGAAAATACTCTGATCTCGCTAAAACGCCGGTGTTGTGCAGTGCAGCTATCTTTGTCGAAAATATAAACAAGGTGTAATAAAAATAAAAGTACGCCAGAAACGGTCTGGTGTCGAGCATGAATCTGTCGAAGAAGGGAAGCCTCAGACTCTCGAAGGCCCTCGAGAGGCCCGGGTGCCTCTCGAGTGCCTTGAATTCCTCGACTGGCGCGATTGCCTCGAGCGACGCGTGTCCCGCGTTCTCCTATCTGAACTGAAACTACCTGCAACACAAATTGGTCAGTAAGAGCCCCCGTCGGAGTTTATCGGGAGGGATAAACTCACTAGGGCTAGTCGCAGTATAGGAGTCGGTATAGTACGAACTACTCCAGTCGCTCCTGGAGGGCTTATGGCTGCTCGCCTTGCGCTTGTCGCTTCTCCTGAGGCCCAGAAGAAGAGCGGCGGCGCCGGCGCCGGCGACCAACCAGCCCCAACCACCGCCCGATCTTTTCTCCTTCCTAGAGGCGGCCGTCGAGGGTCGGCCACCGCCACCTCCGAACCAGGTGCGGTGGGCAGGTCGCGCAGCAGCGGCGCTACCGTGTCGAGAGTATCGCTCCTCAATGATATCGATGCGCTCAGACTCTCTTCTCTTTTTGCCGCCGCCGAAGATGCCGGCAAAGACGTCCCATAATCCCCTGACGATGCAGCAGAAGCAAAGCAGAAGCAGCAGAATCACACCGGCAATAGTACCAACAACAATCCCAGCAATGGCGCCTCCACTCAGCGAGCTGCTCGTGCTAGACACGGGAGGCGGATTCGTACTGGAGCCGGTCGTTGTCGCGCTAGCAAATGTACCGGTTGGTTCCGAGGTTTGTGTAGCGGATGGGCCACTCGTGGGTCTGTACGGAGCTGAGAACTGGGTGGTAACGTAAACACCGGTGGTGGTCCATTCCGACCAAGTACTAACACCTGCGTTGGCCACACATTGACCTGGATAGGCGCAATACTGCCAGCTTGCGCAGCAGATGACACCACAGGCAATCTGCCCGGAGCCCGCCGGCGGTTCACATGGAGCGCCATTGGCTCCCACGCCAGCTGTAGTTGTTGGGACGTACCAAGAGCTAACGGTGCTGGTGTAGGTTCTTGTCTCAGTCCACGTGGTAGTGTAGTCCCGCTCAGCTAGAAGGTGTGTTGCGCCCGTGCAAGCCGGGACGCCGGCGGATGTGTAGCAGGCTTCATCGGCAGCGCAGCACAGTTCATTGGCGGCGCCGCAGTATTCGGAGCATTCTTGCGGCATGAGATAGCCGAAGCCGAGATCTCGGAGCGCATCGCGGGGGTAAGGGACGGCAGTGGTGAGAGTGGCGCAGAGGGTGAGAAGTACAGGTGGGGTTTGAATAAGTCGCATTTTGTAGCGTCGTGGTGGTGATAGTAGTAGTGTAAGTACGAGTCAGCTTGCTCTCCGGGTGCTGAATGCGACCAACGCAAATATTGCGTGGGGTAGATTCAACTCGACGACTTCTTCTTCGTCTTCTTATCGCCCGTCTCTCCTCCACCCCAGAATCAAAAAGCACAGTCTCAGAGCAATAGCAATCAGTTGCCGACTAATAGTTGCATGCAGCTTTGATCCTGTGGAAACTGGTATCCTGTTCTCCCTGTTCTACTTGGTCGGGCTGATAAGAGGTATTTCGGAGGTACACCGTTATTGAGCCCGTTATGATGGAGTAGACGTTGGATAAGGTGAGTAAGTAGTAGGCGACTTGGGAGGGCGGGTAAAGGCCTTCGACGCTGCGGTATCTCCAGGGGAAAACGAGGAAATAGAGGGAAAAGAAATGAAAGAACGGAAGAAGAGCCAGAATGATGTGAGACCCTTAATGCATCCTCTTTTACATGTGCTGCAGATGTCAACTTCCCAGCCTCTTTTTTCGAGTGACAAGCTGTATAGCTGCAAAAAGCCGCGGGGTTGGTGTACTGAGGTGCTGTGCTGCGTCAATGGTAGCGAAAACAGCGGGAAACAGAGGGGGTTGGTTGGGTGTGGACAGGGGTAGCTTCGTCGGCTGATTGGCTGATTGGCTGAGAGCGCGGTACCTACTGTGGAAATAGAAGAAAGAGTTCTTAAAGAATAATAACAAAAATCAGCTTCTAACTCGATGAAAATATGGGGGAGGGAACTTCTCTTCTCTGAGATTCAAGACTCTCCTGAATTACTGTCTTGCTTTGAAATGGGCAACTAAGCGCCGTCTTCTAACAATGCCCGAGATGAGGTGTGTGTATCGTGGTTGATGAGTTGGCAGCCTATCTACCTACCTACCTACTTGGTAGGCTACGAATATGCGGTACATATAGGCTGCTACCTGCCGAGGAAGGATGTTTACTTGGTCCCTGCGGCGTTGCGGTGAGCAATTATCGATTGTGCCCAATTTGAAGTACAGCACCTTGTACCTAAGATGGCGCCCATAAGATATGGGTCTTGGATTGACAGGGGTCTCTCTTAATTGTCAGCTCCCCTTGTCACGATGACAACCTAGGCCTTATGCTTGAGTGTTTGGTTTAGACATTCGTGATGGGTTGTCCACCTGATCCAATAACTTGAGACATCATGCCTACCTTAAGGAGCAGCCACTAAGAGCTTTGTCTACATTGTACAGGAGCTAGGCCGGATTACATGACCCAGCTGTTAAAATACACCATACTGCTCTCATTCTAAAATTATAGAATTTAACCTACTAACATTCAATGATGAACTATTACAGTAGGAAATCTTCAACAATTCGTTTTTCTCATCTTTATATTTTTGCTTTTTTATGTTTTAAGTTTCCAAGCTAGACTACCTGTGAGCGCGTAGATTCTATTCTTGGCTGGGCCTTTTATACTGGCTGTTGCTAGTCAGGTTGGTCACGATACGGGTGGTAACGCAACCAACAAACCATCCAACTCCATCAGCTCACCTCACCTCACCTCACACGGTCTTAAGGCAACGTGGACACTGAGGCAACACCTCCAAGTTTCAGTAGCCCCTCAAGGCCAGCACCCTTTCTTTTCGTCATAATGCAAGTATAACGATAACAGACATGCTATGTACAGATAGTGTTGTCCCATTGCCTAATATGCAGATCTACCAAACTAGTACATTGTATATTTGTATATTCACTTGGTAATGTACTGCGAAGGTAACCAGCCTATCAAGCCCTACCTATCCTATACGCTGCCTCCTTCTGACCCAGACTTCCTGGCACTTGCCGTCCTCTTTATCATTTTTGGTTTGCTCAGCCTCAGTATCGAGATCGGCTACGGGACGCAGCTGGACTTCCCACTGTGTTATGTACTTGATGTCAGTGGTTGTGGCCTGAAAAGGTAATAAAGTCGCCAAAGGTTACAAGGTAACCAACAGCATATCGAAATAGGTGCCTAAGCATGAACCAATGCTCGGCTTAAGCAATCCAACATACCCTACGGAGTGTGTAGTTGTTGCGGTCTGCTCTTCCCGTGAACAAGTCAAACGACCATCCGTGCTTCGGGCAAGCGATGCCAGCACTAAGTACTACACCAAAGTCCTCAATGTCAAAGGGAGCACCCTTGGCGAGCGGGAAGGCCGAGTGCGGACACATCTATATAGCACGTTTATTCTCAAAGTCCGTATGGGGCTGAGGCGAGTTCTCCTACATTGTCGACAGCATGGATTTTGCCCTTATACTGGAACACGAGCACCTGATCTTGCAAAGCCGTGTCATGGGAAATCATCTCATCCCTTTCGATCTGCAGTGCCTGCAGACTGTTGCCTGAAGGAACGTGGAAGACCTTGCAACCCGGGGCAAACTCCCCGTTCCCGCAGGGCCGAGGCTCACATAGGCCATCACCGCCCGATTCGGTGAGGTTGGGAAAGCTTGAACTCAGGCCGGCAAAGAACCAAGCATCACCTTTCCGAGACGGCGGAACGAATGGAGCCGCTGCCATTTCCTGAGATCGCTCTGTGTCAATGATTTTGCTAGCCTGGTCGGAGATGTCCCACGGCAGCTGTGCAGCTTGCAAACTTTCCATGAACTGGCGACAGTGGACGAGCACTAACATATGTCTAATAAGCTCAGAGTTTTTCTATCTCAGTGGGCCCTGTGCACAATTATACGTTCGAGACCTATCGAAGTATTCTAGCGGATGGATTTGAATAGCTTTGATAAAGACGACACTTAGAGAATTCAGGTCTAGCAGTATTGTACCTGAAAATAGATACAGCATTGTGAGGTTGGCGCGGTGATTTCTTGTTAATGTCTGTCTCGACCAGCTCTCTATCCTTAGTGTGGGTCCTCAGTACTGTGATGATAGGTATACTAAGTCAATGCTGGCTGTGTCAGTGACCTCTCCATGCCATTAGCAACTCATCCAGTAAGATACCCAGAATAGTTACTACTGAGATACTGAAGGAAGAAAGGCTTCGGAATTCAATCACTAGGGATCAATCTTTGCATTAGGGAAAGAAAAGAAAGAAAGAAAGTTGGAAATGGAAATGGAAATGGAAACGCTTTTCAATATGTAAAAACTTTGCCCATTCAAAAGTAGAGTTGTTGTCGCGTTTAGATACAAGCAATAAGAAGATACCTTTAAAAGGTAGGCAAGGTAGATATAGGATTAGAACAGAGAAGATGGCCTTACACGTAGAACTCCGAATCGCCGAGATCCACTAGAGCACTACCAAGCTGCCTTAATGTATTTCGCATGGGTATGTATAGCACGAGTACCTACCTAAAAATACTTAAGCTGCATATGTCATTGCACTGATGGAAGCCAGAGCTTCTAAGCCTCCTGCTTCCACCTAAGGTTACCTGATTGGCAGCCATTTGCGAAAGCTCACGTCGGCTCCCCAATACGTAGGTACCGGCGCCTCCATCGACCATTATCACACGGTCAAAAGCACAAAGCTACTACTTTCCGGTTATCTACAACGTCAACGCCCCCCCGAGCGCGAGTTCTCACCAACCTTCGAACGTGACTTTCCTTCCCTCGCTCCTCACCTGCGTCGTTCACCATGTCCCTCGACCCTCCCCCCTACCTTGGTTCACTGCAGAACAATATTCGCCAGCGGCCCATTCCCTGGGACGGCGCAGCGAGAGCAGGCACCGTCACGGAGAATCAATTAGCCAGGATCAGGGCCGTCGACAAGGTCAGGAAAGAACAGAGGAAGCAGGTCGTCGAGAGTGATCTAGATGGCTACCGGATACTGTTTGTCGGAGAGCCAGGCACCCCCGGCGTTCTTGAGTCCGCAAGCAGACGCTCCGATGTGGTGCAGTACATCCTCGTCTTGCTGAGCGATCTCCTCCAAGGTACGTGTGTGCGCTCTGCTCGCCTCTCCTGCCCATATTAGGGCTTCCCAGAATGAACGACTCTCACTACCCCTCCCTACCATCGGTTGCCCAATCGCATTTGTACTGACCAGGCTATTATTTTAAGGCATCCCAGCTCTCGCAAAAGCGCTCTACCAAGATTCAGACCCCTATCGACATTTCATACCTCTGCTAGCGCATTCCAATAACCCCGAAGATCCTATCCCTCTACTTACATCTACCGTACTCGCAACACTCATGGCGAACGCGCAGGATGAGTCCTCGTCCACAGAACACGCTCTACCCTTAATACTCAGCTACCTAAGCAGCCTTGCTAAGAGCTCCAACGATGCGGGCTTGCAAGATATTGCTGTCATGGAATACTCGTCCTTGTTGTACGGACGATCAAACAGACAGCTCTTCTGGAAACAACGAAGTGAGACCGTCGCACCTTTGGTGGATATCTTGCGAAAGGCTGCTGGGTTCGGCGGAGAGTCGTCCGCCAGTCTCTGGAGTGGAAATACTACTACGAGAAGTGGTGGCGTCGAAGGGCTCAGTGGTGGAGTCGGACTCCAACTTTTGTACCATGTTTTATTGGTACTATGGCAATTAAGTTTCGAAGCAGAGGATATTGGTGATGATATGAATGAGTATGGATTAGCTCGAATTGGATAATTGACTGCGGCTAACCCAA
This sequence comes from Xylariaceae sp. FL1651, assembly GCA_025201745.1. NCBI lineage: Eukaryota > Fungi > Ascomycota > Sordariomycetes > Xylariales > Xylariaceae > Xylariaceae sp. FL1651. The sequence goes on from MU624245.1 coordinate 872,780, forward strand.
GAGTAGCGAATACGACATTATCCTCCTCTATACCCAGCTGTTACGGCTCTCACCAAAGGAGAAGACCACGCGGTTAATACTATCAACGTTGTATAACCTTTTCGAGGCCAACCCTACCACACTACTTCCAACCGCTGTGCTCGCTAGACTACCGGGCTTGCTCCAGAACGTTAGTGGGCGTCACTTAACAGACCCTGACCTACTAGAGGACCTCGACAAGCTCAAGGAGATGCTGGAGGAATATCAGAAGACCAAGACGACATTCGACGAGTATGTAGCCGAGGTTCAGTCAGGGCATCTAAGATGGTCACCACCTCATCGTCATCAAGTGTTTTGGATGGAAAATGCACGCAAGATTTTCGAGTACGAGAATGGTGAGATCCTGAGAAAGCTGGCGGACATTATGAAAAAGCCGTGGGACAACGACAAAGCAGTGCTGGCCATCGCCTGCAACGACATTGGCTGCCTGGTCAAGGAGGTTCCCGAGAAGAGACACCAACTAGAGAAGCTTGGGCTCAAGACGCGCATTATGGAACTCATGCAAGATCCAGACGAGAATGTTCGGTGGGAGAGTTTACGGGCTCTTGGTGGCTGGCTGAAATACAGTTTCGAGAACAACTGAATGGCCCCGGAGTTTCAGGTTCCATGGCTAGTCCGGACAAGATTCCGTTGTAACTTTCCATGGTAGCATCAAGCTGGTTGGACGTGCGTACGATTGCAGCATTGGTTTGGGTAGAATGGGAAGACATGGTACGATAAGTAGCTTGTCTATCCACCCGCTTTCAAGGTCTTGGCTGCTATGAAGAACTTGAGTCTCAAAAATCTAAGCACTGTTCTGCGCTGTGGTTGCTGAACTAGAGTGTAAAGGACATAACTAGGATTACTATCAATGGATGCAAAAGAAACATTCTTTCTTATATTCGTCTGCTAGATCTCCCAGACTCCATGTCCTCGACTATCGAACTGCTTAGCAAAGTCCTCGTTTATTCATTATATAATTGTGTACCTATTCCTGCAAGTAATAAACCTACAAACTCATAAATGTTGCATCCTTGGTAGATAGGTACGACTGTACTACTGCCTTGTTTTTATTCGAGCTCAAACACTACCTACCTGTTACTTGGAAGAGTTACCTAATGACCGTGCGGTGAAGTAGGAGCGTGGATAGCCGCTAAACGTTTTCCCAAGTTCGGCCTGTCGGCTTGTAGCGGCAGCGGACCAAAGTTGGTGGAGAGCTACCCCACAGCGATACCCCACAGCGAGACCAGAGCGGGTGAGTTCATAAGGAGCTGGGGGGCCAGCGGCGGTCACCGATAGCGCAGCGCTCCTTCTAGCGCTTCCACCTCGGATCTATTAATGTAGGTACCAATTGCTACCTTATGGTTGGCTGACCAACCTCAAGGTCACGGGGAATTGATTCACTGCTTGTGCTGGAACTGACACCGACTGGCAGAGTCCTCGACCATGCATCGTCTTGCTAGAACAAGAGGGCTCACTGCTAACGCTAGCCGCACCACGACTCGTCTCTACACCTCCCCGTCCTCCTCCCTCCGAACACCGACCGTATCCGCCACGCCCAGAATGGCCTCCAAGACTGCTGCTGCGAGGCGGTTGGCTGCTACGGTGCAGCATCTACAACCCATGAGCGCCCTCGCGTCTAGTGCCACAAGTTATCCCATGACTCACGAGAAGATCTCGAAACCTGAGGACACGCCTTACTTCTTAGACAATCAGTTCGTGCCCAGCAGGGCCGACAAATTCATCGAGCTCCATGATCCAGCTACCAACAACCTCGTTACTCGCGTCCCGCAGATGACTGATGCCGAGCTGGAGACTGCTGTCGAGAGCGCCAAGAAGGCATTTCCCGCCTGGCGCAACACCAGCGTCATAGCCCGCCAGCAGATCATGTTCAAGTTCGTCAACCTGATCCGTGAGCACTGGGACCGCCTGGCGGCGAGCATCACCCTCGAGCAAGGCAAAACATTTGCTGATGCGAAGGGTGACGTCCTGCGAGGACTCCAGGTCGCCGAGGCAGCTTGCGGTGCACCCGAGCTTTTGAAAGGTGAGGTGCTCGAGGTAGCCAAGGATATGGAGACCCGAACGTATAGGGAGCCATTGGGTGTCGTCGCTGCTATTTGCCCTTTCAGTACGTGAACGGATAACTCTCGTTTGGTTCTGACCAGACGGACATGGCTAACGGTTCGTGTTTTACAGACTTTCCTGCTATGATTCCGCTTTGGTGTATCCCCATGGCGACAATCACCGGCAATACTCTCATTTTGAAGCCCTCTGAAAGAGATCCAGGTGCCGCCATGATCCTCGTCGACTTGGCCCGGCAGGCTGGTTTTCCAGATGGCGTGATAAACGTGGTTCACGGTGCACACCGCACTGTTGACTTTCTTCTGGACGCACCGGATATCAAAGCCATCAGCTTTGTCGGTGGCAATAAAGCTGGTGAGTACATTTTCAGCCGGGGTTCGGCAAATGGAAAACGAGTTCAGGCCAATTTAGGTGCCAAAAACCATGCTGCAGTCCTACCAGACTGTAATAAGAATCATTTCATCAACTCGGTCGTCGGGGCCGCTTTCGGTGCTGCTGGCCAGCGATGCATGGCGTTAAGCACTCTAGTCATGGTTGGCGAGACGAAAGAGTGGCTGCCCGAGCTGGCAGAGAGTGCTAAGAGGCTTCAGGTCAACGGAGGCTTTGAAGAGGGAGCTGATCTTGGCCCGGTCATCTCACCCCAGAGCAAGGACAGAATCGAGGGTCTAATTGCGAGCGCTGAGAAAGAGGGCGCGACAATCCTACTGGATGGCCGTGGCTTCAAGCCTGAGAAGTACCCAAACGGTAACTGGGTGGCGCCCACAATCATCAGCAACGTAACCCCGGACATGGCATGCTATAAGGAAGAGATCTTTGGTCCCGTCCTAGTCTGCCTCAATGTGGATACCCTGGACGAAGCCATTGAGCTCATCAACAAGAACGAATACGGCAACGGCACGGCCATTTTCACAAGATCAGGACCTACGGCGGAGACATTCAGGAGAAACATCGAAGCAGGACAGGTTGGTATAAATGTCCCTATTCCGGTGCCGCTACCTATGTTTTCGTTCACCGGTAACAAGAAAAGCATTGCGGGTGGTGGCGCGAGCACCTTCTATGGTAAGCCAGGAATCAACTTTTTTACTCAGCAGAAGACGGTGACGGCCATGTGGTCAAGTGCAGATGCTATCTCGAAGAAGGCCGATGTAGCGATGCCCACACATAGCTGAGAACTTCAGACGTAGAAAGAGGGTATGAATGAGGCAAACTGTACATAAAGATTATTAGCATTAGCGGAGCTTAAATGTCAAGGAGTTTGCATTTTTCAAAAATTGCTTGATTACCTGGTGAGTGTGCCAGAACGCGCTCGAGTCTGCCGCTGCGGACAACGCTCCAACGTAGAAGACGTGTCAGTCCCTTATCTGCATAGCACATGCAGCACTCATTTGTTAGTAAGGATTATACAAGTCATGTGGTGCACTCTTAAATGTACCATATGCTCAGAAACCATTCGAATGCTTCATTGTGAGTTGTCAGCGGCATGTTTCAACCTGTGGAAAGCAAAGCACGGAACAGGCGCGGAGTTAGAAACTTACATCGTTGCCGCGCAAGATCGCCACTTCGGAGACAACTCAACCCACATTCCCATCTACTGCACCGGGGCAACCAAGTAGCACCACCACTATGGAACAACCCATCAACCATCAAGAAAACGTGTCTCACGCGATAGACGGTGGTACCGCTGTCAAAAGCGCCATTTCCGATCTCATGGACCTACCTAATGACGTATTCCTTCTCGTCATCTCCTACCTGACACCTCGAGAAAGTGTGCTGTGTCGCGGTGTAAGCCGGCTGTGGAATACGGCCTTCGCAAGTGACGAAGTATCATGGAGCCTCATGAAGTTGCATTTTCCTCGAGTGCGGGAAATGAGGAATGCAAGCAAAGCTCTGGATCGCCCGCAATGGGGATGCATATTCCCCCGGGTCGCACGCCGCTATCTCCATCTACGGTCCGCCAGGCCTAGACTGGTTGAAAAGATTGATGTTGTTCAAGAGGCGATACAGAAAGGTCTACGTTGGGGCGTCGAGCCATGGAATCGCTGGTTGCGATGGAATGACAATACAGCTATTTTTCAGTATAGAGATCCAACTTGGTGTCTCGACGATGGCCGTAAGTAAACATCTGGCAACGTTTACTCCCTGCCATAGCCATCTGCCAGCAGCTAGGATATTTAGCTCCAGGTGGTTGCATGCCCCCCCGAAGCCCTTCCGTATTCTACCAGAAAGGACAATTACTAACTCCAGATGTTACAGTCCTCATCTACCAGGAGGTGGTTTCCGGCGATTACGTTGCCTACGACTTGGAAACGAGACATCGCTTCCCAGTTCCGTTTGACGGAGCCGATAAGACGGTCAGACGTCTACGACTTGCGCACGGTGTTTTGGTCATTGAGTGGTGCGAGCGAGAGCCGTATCACCATTCGGACGATCGAGAAACCGTTCATCGGCATTTCGCCACGGCGTTCGACGTGCAACGGTCATCGTTACCGAGCCCTACCGATACACCAAGGCCATGGGAGGTGAGACTACGGTCAGAGTGGAAGATACACTTTCTCGGTCTCCCCCTCAATCGTCACGATCGCTTCTTCTCGGCACATACAGCGACACACTACGCACTCTATCTTTGGCAGCCGAATCGCTCGCCCTGGGGTGAAGAGGACCCTCTCGAGCAGCTCACTATATGGAATATCTCGTCCCCATCAGCTTACCGTCCCTCCGAGGATCCCACAGGCGTGAGGATACCGGACACTGCGCAGCCAGGTCCGGCAGTCATCAAAAGATTCACATTACAAGACCTAGATTTCCTTGGCCTCCGCCAGCATGACACGCCGACGCTCAGGGAGATTGTGCTTGACGAGGCCAATGTCTACATCCACGAGGAAGACCACCGCTGGCTCGCTGGCCTGCATTCTTCCCTCTCGCTGCCGCGCCACCATCACGTCCGCTGCACCGGCGTTCCGTTCTCGGGCCTCGGGCCGCGGTGGCTCGACGAATGCTGCGCCGATGGCGACGTCCACATGAGTTTCTGCCCGCGAGCCGGGTCGGCGGCGCGCGTGGGCAGCCCGGCCGCCACGGGCCGCTTCGATGGGACGTGGCCCGGATGGGCGCCCTGCTGGCGGCACGAGGAGTTCCCCTACCTGACGGTCAGCGACGTGGTGGATGCGGAGGCAGGCGTGCGCATCGTGGCGCGCCAATGCTTTGTGATGGAGGCACTTTCGGCGTTCGTCCTCCCCAAGATCAGCCTCGAAGCCGACCCGGCCGAGGAGGAGCCCGAGGTGCGGTTCACGGACGACATGTGGAAGCAGCTGCTGTCTAAGGGCAAGATTGCGGGCGACGAGAGATGGGTCGTTGGGGAGGATACCGAGGGACGGGTCACGGTTGTGCGCTTCTAGATCTGGACGTATCCCCGACCTTCACTGTGAGCTCGTCCTCTCGGTGAGGGTGCTTACTTAAGCGAACGTTCTACCTCTTCGCGAGCAGGAAGCTGAGATACAGGGACTACTAGACTACAGCCTCTGTCTGGCCGATACTATCTAGCGAATGCTGATCACAGTTAGTATCTTTTACGTCTCAGCACTGCTGGGCTTTTCTATACCCGTGCCTTTGGGAATTAGCAACACCATGACGATGACTGCAGATATCGAGACATTTCATACATAACGAGGAGCGCGATACACCAGAAGGATGTTTATTTCGTTATTTCGTATTTTGGTCTTTGGTCTCTTATTAAGCAACAAGCATATACTGAATCCACCCATCCCGTACGTAGGTGGGTAGGATGGTACTTTATGTAACATTCGGAGCGGTCTCGGGAGTGGTCCCGGGAGTGAGTGCCCTACCTACATATGCTAGGTGTTCAATGTAGGCTAACATACCTTACACCACCTTCACAATATAATGGTTGGCAGTGCCGGCTCCCATATGTGCCTGCACCACCCGCCGGTCCCACTCCATCACTCACCCACAGCCGTCGCCGGAGATACTTAGTTCGAAGCTACTCACCAATCCAGGAACTACCAACCTTAGGTAATAGTATCCCGTACAGCACCTGGCCTCTCCTATATCATAGTGGTAGCTCCTGTTATACGCTATGGCCCAAGCTTGTAGAAAGTTACATAAGGGCGTATAGCAGAAGACTCTTTAGTTAACATAGATGATCATTACAACGCCAATTCAGTGGATAACTGTTGTTCAGCCTGCCACCTACTTACTAAGTAGTCTATTAGGTAGCAGATCTCAATGGCTACCTCACTGTGTATAAAGTATCAGTATCGGGTATGCCACTTAATGGGATTAGCAACTTCCTTCTTCGGCAACCGGCTTCGGGTTGTTTGGCCACTCGGACTCGAACTAGATCGTGACGGAAGCGTTCTGCTATCTTTGCTATACCCCGCGACTGACAATTTTGGCTCCTTTTTTTTTTCTCTCTCTCTCTCTTTCCAACCCCTCCCCCTCTCCTCTCTTTCCCTTGTGGAACGAACCGGAGCGCGCCGTCCATTCCTTATCACTAAGCCATTATGTACCAGATCAGTAATTATCCCGTCGGCATCCATGACCCCCCCAACCTTATAGTAGCACCAGGTACGCAACGTGCCTACCTGATGGGTTAGCTTCTTCAGCTCACTGTATACTAAAATCTTGACCAGCCATGTGGGACTGGAGAGTTGAGGCACTTTCCCTTCAAGATATATTTCTCGCTTGTCGTATTGACTTGTAAAGTTACTCATCCTCTCGACTCGGCTGGCCACTTGAAGTCGCATCTTCTCGTCTGAGTGCTTATCATATATATCTCTATATATATTTCACTCTTCCCACCCGGTTCCCACCCTCGGAGTAGCCTCATTTATCAGGCGGAATCAATGGAGTTGAAAGCAATTCTGCTGTCCTTGGCAGCCCTGCCTCTCGTCAAGACTGAGACTGTCCTTGGCGTCTACATCTTCTCACGCCATGGAGATCGTACGCCGAAGGCCCTCGCACCAGCCAACTTGACATCTTTGGGAGCAGACGAGGTTTATACCTCGGGCAGCTACTATCGCAACCGCTATGTTGCCTCCGATGCCACCTCGCCTATCTTTGGGTTGAGCCGTGACATCGCCGCTCTGGGACAACTGGCTGTCAGCGCTCCTGTCGACAATGTCCTACAGAGTTCAGCCCAGGCTTTCTTGCAAGGGCTCTACCCCCCAGCCGGCCACTTCTCCGTCCAGGAGCTTGCCAACGACTCCTCGATAGCCGCCCCGCTTGGCGGATACCAATACATCCCCGTTAATACCGTGTCGAGCGCGTCTTCGAGTACTAACGCAGAAAACAGCGCGTGGCTACAGGGCAGCAGTGGCTGCAACAATGCCGTGGTATCGTCCAACAACTACTTGGCTTCTGACGACTATATCACGTCCTACAACCAGAGCAAGGACTTCTACACCCACCTATTGCCCGTTATCAACAGCACCTTTGGTACCAATGATGCCAACTTCAAGAATGCCTACACCATATTCGATTACGTCAACGTCGCTACCATCCACAATAAAACCATACCGGCTTCGAATCTCCTGACCAAGCAAACACTCTACGAGCTCAAGCTGCTCGCCAATGTCCATGAGTGGAATCTGGCCTATAACAGCTCCGACAGGATCCGCGCCGTCGCGGGCGCCACGCTTGCCGCAGAAATCCTCCAGGCACTCAACACCACCATAACTAGACAGGGCAAAGTGCCGCTCAACATCCAATTCGGCGCCTATGGGAGCTTCTTGTCTTTCTTCGGCCTAGCGCAGCTACCCGCCGTGTCGGCCGACTTCACCGGCGTCGTCGACTATGCCGCAAGTATGGCCTTCGAGCTTGTCACCAACGTAACTGTCGGATCTGGGAGCAACTACCCGAGTCCGGACGACATCTCGGTCCGTTTTATGTTTTCTAACAGCTCAGCGGCCAACTCAGCCCCTGCGGTCTACCCGCTATTCGGCCAGACCGAGAGCCTTTTGCCCTGGTCCCAATTTGTGTCTGAGATGAACAAGTTTGCCATTGGTGATACAGCCGCTTGGTGCCAGGCCTGCGGTAACACCACAGGCATGTGCGCGACCGCATTCACAAGCTCCAACAACGGTGGCGACGCCACAACGATGGCCAAATCTCGCAACGGAATGTCTCTTGCTGTAGCGGGCGTCATTGGCGCCTTGGTGACTCTCAGCGTCGTGCTCGGCGTGGAGGCCCTCATCTACGCTATTGCAGGCTTGAGGCTGGTCAGGAAGTCTACCCTCGCCGCCCAACCCAGCTTTGGTACAGGTGCCGCGGCTACGAGGGCCAAGGCTTAGAATATGGCCTCCGTTTTCATATCCAGTTCTCAAAAAGTGCACTAACTATCGGGCTTCGTGGGTCGTGATGGCGAGTCGACATTCGGCTCCACTTAGGTAGGCCACTAGTATCGGCTATGGAGGCACGCTCAACGCGGAGAGGGTTGTATATGGGATTCAGATGTTTTTCTTACACGAGCTATGGCATGGGCGTTACTCGGAAAGCAGTATAGCTTAGCGACGCAAGTTTCTTCAGGAGATGGCACCCGTAATAGGTTATGAAATATATCTTATAACTCCAGTGCTCGGCCTGAAAGTGTATTCAGTCACAAGTGAGAATTGTCCTCGGATATGCCATGGTTGATAATTTTCAGAATATCTCTTGCAGTACATCGGCAACCACAGGACTCCCTCGTTCACGAGCTCGAGACAATGATACTCTCAAGTCAGATTTTCTAAGGCAAGCATATTCACTAATGTCCGATCATGGGGCCATGGTTAATTGTCAGGACGGAAGTCGTCAGCTTGGCGAAATAGTAATGCTGAGTCAGAAACAAATTTGCTTGACATGGGTCCCTTTCCTCCCATTTTAGCTGCTGCCTATGTGTAACGATAATGAGTCCTAAAGCTAAGGAGAAGATATATACATTTTCCCTTTAATAACAGCATGGATAGGCAAATACAACACCGTCGAAACGCTCAAGATTACAAACTAACTAATTATCATCAGGAGACTGACCGATTATCCATACTAATGAGATCCAAAGTCACCGCACCTCAGCCGCTCTGCCCATCACCTCAACCCAAACATCTCCAACAGATCATGACGATGGAAGAAGCTGCGGTTCCGTTTACCAAATATGTCTGCTCGTAGCCTTTTCGTGAGTAATGATATGCCAAAAGGAAATCTCTATGGCAAAGCGATGTTGTTTGGGCGCGGGGTCATTCACTTACACATGGGGACGCTCAATAAACATACGACGATTTGCACTGCTCCGAGCGTGAAGAAGACCTCTCTGATACCACTTTGTACCAGCCAGTCATACGCTTTGAACGTCAAGCCGAAGCTAAACAAGTTCTTGAAAATGATAAGGCACGTAAAGCCCTCAATGGCAAGGTCTCCTATGTCGCCAATTTACACGTTAGAGAGCCCAACTCCTCGTCATAAGCCGTCACTGGCAGGGAGGAGTGACTCACGATACGCATCGACGATATACAGGGAGCTTGCTACGGCACCGATCACAGTGCCGGCCACCTCAAAGCCGAAAAATACAATGGGGACAATCCACTACCAGCGATAGGTTAGATGACAGTCTTGCCAGCAGGGCCTCTATGCCTCTCGGGGCGCACAGTGGCGTCAGCGCCATGTGCTTTCCAGAGTAGAGACTAATGATGGGAGAAGAAGAACGACTGATAAGACGTACGTGATATTGGCCCTCCAGCGTTCCCTGGGCCGTGATAGCAAAGCCGAAGAGACCGGTCACGCCGAATATGAGCTGTGGAATAACGAGCAAAATGCGAAATTCGGGTTCATAAATGCCGCCGTTAAGGCGCGTGAGTGCCTTGGCGCTCCAGTCAGCGAAAATTCCAGCGGTAAAGAAACCAAGCAGCGCCCCGACGAAAGCTCCCGTGTACGTGTTTCCCGTCTGTACCTCTCCCCAGAAGAGGGGGGGGCCCAGGAAAATGGCTGCCAAGATTACACCGATAAAAACGGTCCATCCAATCATGGTGCCCTGTATCAGGGCCGCCCAGAGGAACGCCGGCTGCGTGAATAGCGGCACCGGTCGAAACAGCAGCTTATAAAAGCTCTCGTCCGTCTTGCGGCCGTCGAAGAGCGCTAGCGACTGCGCAAATGTCTTCTTAGGCCGAAGGACCGGAGGAGTGATGGGAGCCGTCGTCCCGTGCTGACTAATGGCTGTCTTCTCCTGGTTTGGGTCACTGTGATCTCCATGAGGTCTACAACTGACGATGTCTGTGTTCAGTGCGGCATCGCGGCGATGGGCTGACTTTTCCTGGTTCTGGTTACTGTGGTCATCCTGAGGTCTACAACTGACAATGTCTGGGTTTAGTGCGGCATTGCGGCGATAGGCGGCCTTCTCCTTGTTTTTGTCAATGTGGTCACCATGAGGTTTGTGACTGACAATGTCTGTGTTCAGTGCGGCATCGCGGCGGTAGGCTGTCTCAGGACAGAAGAGGAAGACAGCAATCAGCGATGCGGCGCAGAAGATGGCGACCAGATTGAAGGTCCACCACCACCTGATGGTGTGAGTGATTGTGCCGACGAGAATCGGCGTGAAGAAGGCACCCCCAAAAACCGCCAGGTTGGTGAACGCCATGCGCTTGCCTCGCTCCTATTGCGAACGCCATCCGAACGTGAGCAACCTGTGGCTGGCCTGTGATCGGCGAGGAGGGGGAAATCACTTACATGGACAAAGTATAAGTCACCGACTGCGGCATTGACGAGACCCTCAAACGGCGCCGTACCGACGCCCTGGATAATACGCGCCCATAGGAGACTCGTATAGTTGTGGCCGACGGCGCCGGCCCAGGCGCTCGTGCTAATCAAGATGATCAGCCCCAAGATGAATAGGTGCCGCTTACCCCATATCCGGCCCGAAGGGACGAAGAAAAAGCCAGCGACGCCGACGCCGAGAAGGAAGTAGCCAGTCAGCAGAGCGATGTAGGTGAAGTTCAACTTGAACCACACGGACAGCGTCAAGGTGTTGGCAGCGAGGATGGGCCCCAGAGCCGTGGCGAAGATGGCGGTGAGTGAAAGGATGAAGGTAATGAGATCACGGCGCCATAGTGGCCAGTTCAGGGGGTCGTTGGGGTCGTCAGAAGGTTGAGGATTCTGCCATGTCTCTCAGCAACGAGCTCGACTCGGGGCTGCCCGGTTCCAGCGCTTCGCTTACCAGTATAATCGGGACAGAACCACTGTAGTCGCACTTCAGGCCTCGCGCGCTGGCGGTGTCGGCGGTCTGTAGCCGATTTGGGTCATCGAAGTATCGCGTCGTGCCTGTCTCAGGAGCCCGTGTCAACAGAGACAGATGCGCGGTCGTCTCTCATCGGGTGAGGAGCTGGTGAGTCTGTCTCCTTACCTGGGACGTGGTCCACCAGGACTCTGTCTTCTAGTATGCCCAAACCCATATTTGCCGTTATTGGGCTTCAATGCATATTGCAATCAAGTCGATCCTCTGTGAGGTGAGTGGTTGGGGGTTGGGGGTTGGGGGTTGGGGGTTTCAGTGTAGAGCGTGCAGCTCAGGCTTTCAGCCTTGCGCGCTGTGCGGGGGGGATGGGGAGATGCATTAGCGACACAGAGTTCGACTTAATCCCAACTTGGCGAAGTGGCCGTAAAGACCACAAGGACAAGGTAACTCGCTCTAGCTAGACTACACTACAGTAAGTCACTTAGCCAAGTCGCTTTCGCTAGGTCACCCTGGGTATGTAGCATTGCGTCAGGACACAGAGCGGCTTTCTATGTACGGTAGGCGACCATAGGCTTTTCTAGCTGGGTATCTATCTAATTGGATTAAAACTTTCGTAACATCAGTGCGAACTTATGCTACTTTGCCTACCTACATGTAGCCTTGTTTGTCTTGCAGCTCCTCACAAGTATGCTAAGCGAGAGGCCCAATATATATGTAGCTTCATATATAAGCGCTTCATTAAGTGAGTACATGAACATCTTGAATAACCAATATTTCCCGGGCCTAGCGGGAGATGCGGATAACACGGGAAGTGGACACAGTTTTTTCTTGGTATTCCATGGGACCTTTGACTTCTAGTACTGGGATCAAGACTTGCATTCTCGCATGTTTCGAGCTCACAGTTAAACTAGCTTGATGCAATCCCATGCGCAGCTCCTCTCCTCGCCCTGAACTTCGGGTACTTTACCAGATTAAGAGCCAATCCAATAGTACGGATAGTTATTAGCTAAGGTAAGCAACCATATGCATGTGTGTAGATGCTGTAGCTCCCGCCGGGCACGCAAGGCAGAGTAGTATTCCGAGCTTAACAGGCCTGTGGTCAGACAATGCGCACAGGGCTCGTTACTTTTTATAGTTATGTGATACCCGTCTTGGATCGCCTTAGCACGCAACTATGCATGTCGGTTTTTCAGGGTCCTGACTAAACTTCCCCAGTTGTTTGGATACTTGATCAGCGCCTTGTCGTCTCATACTTGCGCAGCCCAAAATCCGCGTACTGAAAACAATACCACATAGCGAGTTCCTAGTCTAACCTCAGGTGTTTGATGCTCTGTAAGTAGACATTAGCTCCAAGACCATATCGGCACCATTTCTATATAAAACAACTTCGATATATACTATTAAAAGCCCCCAAAGCATTTACGTCAATTGATTGGGTGCATAAGTTATCCGAGCTACAGAGCTCCGCTAAGATCACAGTTATTTAATACCTGTATACTCTAGACTATCTATAACACGTTTCAACGTGTACTGAGTTTATTACGGGTTTGCTGAGCTAGCTTCTACATGGGGACGAGGAATGCAGCTTTCGTTTTGAACTTCGCTACGAAGCCCTTTTTAGGTGGTAAGGTGATGCCGGGCACATATCCCTCCTAACACAGACACAGACCCTATGTTATCCTAAGTTAATTGAAACGGTGGACGTTGAAATAATTAGATAACTAGTTACCATTGGTGGATACGTAATCCTGCTAGACCACGAGTCATTGTATATGTAATCAATAGGCGAACAGGCCGCTAGGGGGTCTAGCTACGACCTCTTTGCAAGTGTGCCTAAAGCATCACCAAGTGGATATTTGAAAAAATAGAGCAATACAGGCGTTTTCGCTTTGACACCTTGGTCTGCCCAAATTGAAGTCGGCGTTTAGAACAAGGGTTGAAAAACTAAACTCAGATTTGACATCAGCGCTCTTCGCCTGTCGCCTATCCCAAATGTTTAACACCAATGGCTTTGCTAATTACAAAGCGACCCTTAGCGTAGCACTAGGACTGACAAGCCGAGGTAGGCGTAGTAGCTATACCATAAGAGATATGGTTACCCGTAGACCTGGACCTAGTCCCTGTTAAACGGTTGCATACCCGCTATGATGCCACGAATATCCCTGAGGAATTGTTATGACACGAGACGCTTTGTACAGTTCCACACCCCCGGCTCGTAGACTTCTTTACCCAAGATTAGTTTCGCAACTCTATCGTTTCAAAATTCTACTCATTCCCTTGAACAATGCATTTGGCGAGCTGATAAAACTTTCGACAAGGCTTCCTAGGCTGGTGAAGATACACTGCTAACACTAAGTGCGTGGGTGACCCAGTAGTTACGCATCGTCACAGCTAGTAACCCCTTTTTTTCCATGAAAATTATTGTAAGGGGAAACCCGGTGATATCTACAACTATTGGCTGTTTCCCGCCCCAATAATGGATTCACTAGTGTTACGATGCCTATGGCCATGTAGCGTAGCTCTAGACAACGGAAATAAAGAAGTAAAAGGGGTAAGAGATAATAATAGCATCTAGAAAAAGTGAAGCGAAGACGAACTCCTGAATGACATAATTGACCAACCATTTACCACCTACTATCAATAGCGGGGACATATTCCAGTGCTTGGTCAGAAGCTAGATCGAAGGCTATCCGTCGTAATCCTTAAGCTATTAGGGGCCGGCATGCTCGTCTTCACTAATCTATACTACGACTGGTAAACGGTATCGAAAGCAATGACGGCTAGCATACCAAGGGAGACCTCACGACCCTAGTTCTGTTATGACGTGGTCCGTTGACGTGAAGATAACTACCCTTCGATATGCTGGCGCCCCAAGCTACAGACAGACACGCCCCGGCACAGCTCGGCGGGTGAGCAAAACCCACTGGGATCATGGTAATTGCCATTGCTAGTCTACGGATGAATATGAAACGCGTGTATACTCAACTATTATTTGCAGTGGAAATTATCGGCGCACAGTGAGTATCTGGACGAAGTCCGGTTCATGGTTCATGTAGATGTAGTAAAGTAACATCACCTAGCCTCGGGAGGTTTGTGCGCGACAGGACTATAGCGTCCTGCTGACTCTCTCGAATAACCGAGGTGCATCCGATATGGCAAATGGAGACGCAGGCCTTCACCCTGACCACAGCGTAACGCATGAGAAAATAAAGAGGCTTGGTAGTAAGTAACTAGTAGTGAGTTGTCTGCAGTCATATGTTACCTTTTTGCCACTGGATATATAAATAATTTTCTAATGGGGCTGTTTGTTGTCAAGGGCTCTACAGTCGATACTGAGTCATTGCTAGCCTTAGCTGCTATGATGCAGTAACTTCAACAGAGAATGAATCTAGGGCCGATGTACAGAGCGAGAGAGACCGAGACGACCGGGACGACCGTTTGCAATCGACCTACATACTGCGGAATCACGTTGCCGGTTCTTCGTTCAGAAGAAATTAATTGTAAGGATAGACCTAGTAGACAAGCGGCGAACAACCCGAAAAAGCCCAAAGATCCTAAGTGCGATGGTCTCATAACTAGTCGATCTGAGTAGCCAGCGAATATACTCTTACCAATATCATATGTTCCCTCTAGCGGCCCTGTTCACTAGTGAACTGAATACAAGGCACCTACCTCGTAGTTGCGAGGAGGAAGAGCAGAAATAGAGAAATAGTAAGAAGGTATATTTATAGATATACGCGTACACGTAGAAAGGAGACCCTTGCTAAGCACTTGTGGTTCCAGAGACTTGGGACCGAACCGTGATCCGTGCGAGTACAGGTACAGCAGTATATCCACAAACGGCGGTCCGTGATATTAAACGACCGGGGCGGGCGAAGGGCTATGACAACTTCTTGAACCCGTGGGGTACGAGCTTCGGAAGAGTGTTTTCAAGACTACATAGATATGGAGTTCTAGCAGAGTTTTTCCGTGCAGTACAAGAAGCAAAGCAGTGCCCCAAGTGCCGAAGAGGCTGAAAAGACATATTGGATTAGGTAGGTAGAGTAGTTAGAATATGGGCCTCTGTTTCCCGCAATGGGCAGTGATCATTCCCAATCCGGCAGGCAATTCTCCGGCTTTCACTACAGTACGGCTAGCGAAGCTTGGCATCCCCAATGGGGGAAATTACACTAGGCCCGTGGCCCTCGGCCCTCCGAACCCAACCGACCCTCGACCCTCTTCCTGCCGCCGTCGTCAATGATGGGGAAGAGATCGTGGGGAACCTAGCTCTCTCTCCACACATGTCGTTTCGTGCCTGACGCGTTGCACCTCGACCATATTCAAACTCTCAATTGCTTTGGATTGAGAAAGGGCTCTCGCTATTTTCGTATACAACTACCTTCACCGAAGCTAATCTTGCTGTGCAGTCGTACTCACTACAATGCGGCCTACCGTGGTAGCTTTTGTCCTGACCGGTGCCGTCATCGCTCAGGACCTTGGTGCACTTCCCGACTGTGCTGTAAGTATTGGTCTCAACCCTAAGTCATAGATTTGCTGCCCCAGTCAGTCAGGCCGGGCATGCTAACCACCCGTCTGTTCGGCTACCTCAACAGAAAAACTGCCTAGCCAAGTTCACCACAGGCGACTCTATTGGGGATTGCTCTAGACTTGATGCCAAGTGCATCTGCTCTAGCAGCTCCTTCATCAACGGCATCGCTTGCTGCCTGGCCGGTGTCTGCAACGCAGCTGACCAGCAGTCAGCCGTCAACTATGCCGTTAATTTCTGCGATACCCAAGGCGTTACGAATCTCCCTACGTCCGTGACCTGCGTAAGTTCGTCCGCGACTAGCACGACAGCGCCCGCGTCCAGTACCACAGCACCCCCAGCGACCACAGCCACGCCCAATTTCGGGGTACCAGTCGGCTTGGGATCCAATGCCAACCTTTGCGGTGGTCTGCTCGCCGCGTTGGCAATGCTGTGAAAAACCGTCGCCCATGAGATTACGCCATTTGGAAAGGGGGTGGCGCGGCTATTACTTATAGAGAGCTGGGGCGCATCTAGCTGGATAAACCCCCCTCTCGAGTAGCCGAGGGGAGAGAGTATGAAGGGGACTGACACGGAGGGTAGGAAAGCAGTAAGGGAGGCGAAGAGGTGCCACCGCCCTGAAGTGTAATGGTATCTAGGTCATTATTAAGATTAAGCGTGTATCTTATTTATCCGCTTCACTGCGCCATTGCAACTACACAAACACGCAAAGTCACTCTATATTCAGATCTTTGGCGTGTCATCCGCGCATTTCTGGGAACGTGCAAGGATCGTTGGTTGGGGAATAACACAAAAAGAAAGGTCAGACATGCGTATGTTGATGGGTTACTTGGAACTGCCGTCCGACTTCGTGTCTTAACTCCCCAGATGGAGAGTTCTCATTTGAGAAGTGTCTGTGTGTTTAAAGGCCTGATCCGAAACAATGCCTGCACGCCAAGTAGGTCATAGCGAGGACGTCGTCTCACGCACCGTCAGCAACGCGAATTAATTTGTGGTTGCTCAAATTACCTCGACAAAGCAACCAAATTGTTGTTTGCGACGTAGTGCTGTAGTGTAGATAGTAAGGGATGAATATCAATTTTTGAACAAGGTAGCACCTCCAAAAGACCCTGTGATGTTTCTAACTACATATACCTACCATATACAGTACAGTAGCCGGTAGAGCGCGAGTAATATTTCGTAGTACCACCGTTGAGCGTGAGCATACGACTTTGATACTTAATATAGTTGGGGCCGCGAGCGCCTTGCATTGGCGTCCCGGCACCATGAGGCCTACCTACGCTGGGACCCGAGGCGGATACTTTCATTGCATATGGCTGTGTTGAATACGCTGGAAACGGGATACGTTACTCGTCTTCGCTGCGTGGCTTGTGGCAAGTCGGGCGCTATAATTTTCTTGACTTAAATGCGTGGCTGGAGCTAGCGTCGATGGGCGGGTACCCAGTAAGGCGATACACATCGATGCAAATATACGGCGGGTAGTGGGCGGGCATACGAGCTGTTCTCTCTTTCGATGGTAAAGTGCAGACCCGCTAAGCATTCATCTGTAGGAATCGGACAATCAAATATTGTTGGTAATGACAGCAGGGACGGTCTGGTGGCCGTCTATCGAGTAGCAAGCGAGATCCTTCCCTTACGTACCCAAAAGACTTACATATAGGTGGTACCCAAAGGTAGTACATGCAATACCAACTACTTCATGTATCCTGGATACTTGTATGTAGAGAAAATGTGACGACGGTTATGTACCTATGGGTTAACCGTGAGCAGGGCAGCTACCTACTGCTTTAGAGGCCGTCCAGTGGCCGACCAATCTCTCCAATGCAACCTGCAGACCCCCGGGTTCTCACATGCATAGAGGAAGATATGCAGGCCTGCGATCTAGATTACCGAAAAAGCCAAGACACGCTTTACGATCAGTAATCCCACCTTTTGGGGGGCGTGCATATGCCTGCTCCGAACGTGCTCAAATGCGTCAGTCTTAGTCGACCTGTCAGATAACCGCCCCTGTAAGTCGACAATTCCTTCTGGAAAAGGAAGATAGCAAAGAAGAGAGATATTTGTATCGGACCAGGCATTGCCTCTCCCTCACTCATAGATACACATACTGTCTCTCCTTCTGTCTCTCATTTTCGCTCGGTTGCTTCTTCTCAGCAGCTGCTGCAGGTGGTACGATCCTGATAATTCACTCACCATGGAGCCTACCGAATCCTTTATCATGGTCGCCGACACCCCCCTGCCCCCTTGGCTACGTACACGCGCGCGGCGCCCGCTTGATAGGACTTGGTCACTATATGGCGGCTACTACGGATAACTAAGATAGGCATCTAGAATCCGAACAGCTTTCAGGCTGGAACCTGGTAATGTACCCTTACGGTGAGCAAGCGTGCCTTCATGCCCCGAGTACCCGCGTCGGCATCTTTGGCTTTTGTCTCGCAATCTTATCCCAAGGTGAATGCCATGGGACTCGATGAGTTCCAGGATCGCTGCATTGCAATGACCTTGATATGCATTGTCCCACTCTGGCGGTTAGACACATGCATACTGGGGGGGCAGCGTGATAACATAGATGTATAGGATATTTGTGATATATGTGATTGATATATGTGATATCTTGATATTGTAAGGGATAAATAATAGTAGCCTTAGCGTAAAGCACGATGATGTAGTATGTATGTATAGGACTCTATGTAGCGGTTGGACGCGGACATGAGGGCATGGACCCTCCAGCGCATAGTTGCATTATAGAAGAGCCGCATAATTACTTACATGTAACTATGTTAGTTCCCACGCAAGCAACAGGGGCAAAATAACGACCGTCAATTTTATTAGAAAAATCCTACAGACAATTCAACATCATGGGTTAAGTACTTCGGTCATATTAAGGAGGTCTCCATTTTAGGGTACGAGTACCTTGATGGCACCACGGTATACCTACTTAAGTAACAGATAAATGCGGTAAACTTGATGTTCCCCTTTTTGCAATAGTTTTACATTTAGGTCGTTAGTTTTTAATATTATCTTAGTTATAGGAGCAATAGTTTTTGTATGCGCCTAGCCGATCGTGAAACCTGTTGCCTCTTAAGTGGAGGAACACTTGCCAAACAGACATGTTGGTGTGTACCTCAAGCACCGCTACAGGGAGGTAGAAAGCCTTTAAATTACCCATTCCCGCATCCTGGACGTGAGTTTATGATGACGATTTGAGGTAATTTCAAGCGCCCTCGAGGTAAGGGCGTGGATGCGGCGTTGGTGTCAAACAAGGAGCATTTTAAACAGTCCAATAAGTCCAGCCTTGCCTGTAAAGTTAACAAGGACCTCGTCAGTCAGTGTTGACAGTAATTGATATCTGCCGGGCACCTTAATTATTAGTCTCTAGCCATGGCCACTGATATCAGTACGCTTCTTTTTGGTCCGTAAGGCAACGTCTTATTGCTCCCTTATGCTACCTTATCTTTTCGCTTTCGCAGCTTCTATATCTACATCCCATAATGCTACATAACACCAACACACCTACAGAATATAAAAGATAGTATACATATTATGCACAGACTAGGCAAGTAGATGAAGTGTGTGGTATGTTTGTGAGGTCGATTAGCAACTCAAGATATTTGTTGTGGAATGGAAATTGGTTAGTGGGGGCGAGGGGGGGATGGGGGGATGGGGGACGTGGAACGTTGACCATGTAGGTACTTAAGGTGGTACCCTGAGGCCCCCATAAGGGGTATCGGCCACCAGACTCTAACCTTAGTGATCTACCTGAGAAATAACCGACCAACCGACCCGACCGACTGATTGACCCTATAGTAAAGTAAAACCTTGCAACCACGCACCATAGAAAGTTCTCCTTCACTTCGCATCATGCTTGGAATACTCTGTACGGCCAATCGGTACACAATATACGTCCCCTGTGCCACCCATCTACGGAGTAACAATAACCCATACAGCTCTTATTCATATCAGGCCAGGTCAGGTCATACCAGGCCAGGTTATACTAGGCCAGGTTCAGTCAGGCCATGTCATGTCATATCCCGTCGTGACACCGTAGACTTCACCACGGCGGGACTCGGGGGTCTTCCACGTTTTAAGTCCTCCGTTCGTTGATCGGTTACCTATCCGTCGGCCTTAGGTAACAGGTATCTACAGTAAGGTAAGATCTGGTGTAATAATAGGCCCTTCATCAGGGATGACCCCCATTCCCTTTGGCACTTTTCATCTTTTCCTTTCCCGTTCCCGCTCCCTTCCCCGTATCTTTCCTTTTTCCCTCTCGTGTCCTCTTTCCTTTTTATTCGTCATCCGCCGCCGCAGCGTGACGAGGATGGGTATCCCTACCTCGAGCCCACTGCTAAGTAGACCCGGTACGGTCTAACTCACTCTTTTGTACAGGCACGGTTGTGTCGGCCAACGGAGCTCCTTAATACCTTATTATATAGTACCGAGTATTACATAGGAAACCCTACGGTGAACCCTTGTCCGGTCAGAAGCCCAGCTTTTTCTCCTGGATAGTGTAATGGGGTCGAGAATGGCTTGGGCCCCTCCGCTCCCTCGTCTGTCACACCTTAGGCGACCGGGCTCATGTCGTCCTCATACATTCACCAGGTGTCTGTTTCGACATAACTGTCGTTACGTACGTGCCAATCCGCTTTCTCGTCGCTGGCTTCGTCGGCAGGGACAAGCTCGGTAGTGACCCATGCTCAAATGGTGTGCGGGCCTCTCCCAGACCCAGACCCAGCACCCAAACTCCGTCAATTTCCTTTCCTATCCTTACTAGAGCGTGCTATAATACCTACTTTCTATGTGTATAGCGAATATACGTATACACGTATACACATACACACATACACATGTGCGCACTAAGGTGCAAGTCCTCGCTCCTCTGTTCGACGGCTAAAATTGCGACCTGCCTCTACTGTACGTATGTATGTATGCTGTATCTCTTATACCAGGACTAGGTAGGCTGTCTAGGTATCCTATATCTCGCCCACTCTCACGTTGAACCAAGACAGGGAGGCCCTGTATACCTTGATGTTGGTTTCTGCTATTCCTAGGTGATAAATGCGCCCCCTTGCACGCCTCCTCCCGTGATATAAAAAACCAAGGCGTGCCGTCACCATCATCTCATATCACAGCTTCATCCCATCGTTCCTCTCGACGACGACGACGACGAATAACAAACGACGGTCAATACGGAGCCGCTTCGTTGAGTCCCTTAATATCTATCTACACGTCTTGCTCCCTCTCCCTTTTCAAGGTATGTGCACAGCCTATCCCATAGCACTTTATCTTTTATTTGCCAGTCAAGACTCATTAGCTTTAGCCAACCTCATCTTCACAACGACCTATCACCAAGGCTTCTCACAATGTGCGACTTCACTAAAAATTACTACATATATACAACATGTCTAGACCCAGGCGTGCATTTCTTCCGCACCTCTATGGACGGGAGTCGCAAAACTGCATGCCCGCGGGGACCACACGAACGCTACATTGTTCAGCCCGGCCAATGCCCGCTATGTGGTTGAGACAAAAACCACCTCGCTGGCGGCGGCATCAAGTTACGAGCTGCAAAGCTTACAAACCAGTACTTGGGTGTCCCTAAATATAGCAATCGGAGGCTTCTGCGATTGCATCCTTAATATTTGCAGGGATCACCGATTACCGGGCACGATGGCAGATCCGATCAGCTTTGCCACGCAGAATCGCATCCTTAATTTTTTTTGTTTTTTTGTTGGCTCATCTGGACTTTCTGGGCAAGCGTTGATTTGGAACGGAAAGGCATGTCAACCCGCAAGCCAAATCTCACCTCGAGATTCCTGGCGTGGCGGCATCGAAGTGGTGGCTGGCTGGATGGATGGATGTCACCTTGGTTACTTTGCCTTCCCCAAGGCACGTACAAGGGGCAGTAATTTTGGAACGAGGTTTTATGGCAACGCGTTCGGATTGGATTGCAAGTGCAGGAAAACGAGTAGGACCGGAGAACCTAGCCACCATATTGTCGCGGTCTTGATGATATATTGATGGCACCAAATGGGGCCCTACCAAGACAACAGCCGCTAGAAGCATGAGATAAGAACTTCCAGTACTCCTCGCACCATAAGTCGCGACGGACATTGATAGACGGAGAATAAGGCACCGCCAGCGGGAAGTCGCAAAAGGGATAGATCACAGTATCACTCTCTGCTCAGCTTTTCAAAATAAGTCGATTGAACCCCGCATCCATTCTCCCCTTGGTCTATCTTGATATGACATGGTTCGTAGGCTGTGACTTGGGCAGAATGACTCCTAGACTTCATCATCTTAATCACGTGGGTTTCGCCGAATCAGATCCACTGTACGCCCCGAGCCATGGCTGAAAGAAGTCTGGGACAGGCGTCAGCAACCACTTACTCTGTGTTTTGCCTATATGGGCGGGAGCAAGTTTTCTAGAGAAGTTGGTCATCTGACTGCGAACTCCTCCCATTCGAGCATCACCCAATATTGAGGTCACGGGTCAGAGACTGGTGCGAAGACTGCTAATACGGCTTCTATAGCCTCGGCTACTGGTCAGCATTTGATTGTCCTCTCTAATCCATTATTATAGTGTATAGTGGCCCCCCGTTATACCTACTATACCTACGCACTTATATTGCTGAGCGTTCCCCAGTCGCCCCTCTCCCCCCCACGAATATAGAAACACTTCTCGTACGCGATCGTGGGGCTTCGAACTAGCTTGCTCATAGTCTCGAGCAGGTATGATATAGGTAAGCTAAGAGCCTTTATATTACTGTCTAAGAGGTCCACATGGCCGCAGGCGGACCACGTCACGACCACAATACCTGTCGTCTTCTGGCCGCGGTCTTATCTCTAGATCCAGTCTAGATCACTTACGATCACGCTTGGTTTAGCAGCACACGAGATGAATAAGTGGCGCTAATTGATACTATCGAGACCACTGAACTCCTGTTCCGGTACCAGATGCAAGTCATTTCTAATGCTATGCAAGCGAGGCTCTTTTCACCTTACTGCCACCTCTCACGAAGCCATGAAGCAGAAGCTGCCATGAACCCGGGCCAACAGGCCACAAGGGACGTGCAAACACTTTCGAGCAGGGCAGACAGACCATAGCGGTCTGGCATAAAATTAAGTGGTTCTATAGAAACAGTCAGAATACTATTTTGTTCCCTCGCTGCATCAGCAAGCGAGGGATCTATCAACCCAAGGAATAACCCACCAAAGATCGACTGGAACGGCACGTTTCCCGTGCCGGAACGGTGGGGGGAGGAACGCGCACGTCTTAACACCGGAAGGGATCAACGAGGAAGACCAGTGTGGTCGAATGGATGGGCCATCTGGGCCGGGAGCCTTGCCAGAGTGTCATTGATGTCCACCCGCAGGTTATGGAAGCAAAAGGGTGCATCCGGCGGCAAACTTACTACTCGCCTACACCCGACGGGTGGGCGCTACCCTTTCTCCCCTCGCGCCAGGCATAGGTCCATATGGCCTGGCCTCCTCGGCCTCTACAGGCGTGATTGGTTGCAACCGCCACCACGCCATGACAGCATCAGGATAATTTTTATACGAGTTTGCGATATGACACCGTTGAGGGAGCGCTGGTCTACCAGGAAATGGTATAAACCGATCCATCTTCCAATCATGTGAGCCCATGCCTCGACGATCATAGCATATAATCGGAATAGCATCGCGAGCCTCTTTCGGGTACCGAGGATATATCACAGCTACCTCCATGTATAGGCCGCACAGGCTGAGGCGAATTGTTCGTGGTAGCGCGATTGTTCATGCTGAGAGCGCTCATGAGGCCATTTGTAACCCGAGTTGCTGCGAATCTCCGGTTTCATCAATGCCCCCGCCGCTGTACCTTGGGCGATCTTCTGTCCGAGTAACGAAGCGACCTGCTGCCTATATTTCGTCGCACATACCTTTACTGTTTGGCTCGGTAGTCGCGAAGGAGATTAAGAGAAGAGGCGAGATTGAAAGGGATGAGTCAGGTGCGAGCTTCGTCCTGCACACCCTCTAAAGTTATGTCTACTTTTGGCTGCGCTCGGACTGCTTTCGCTTCGGACGTTCCGCTAAACTGTTTACTTAGTAAGCTGGGGTCGGTTAAAGACTCAACATACCAGACTATGTATGTATAAACCCTCATCTTTCCTTCCACCCAACTGGCCACCTGAAATATATGGCTCGAGCAGCGGAAGGAGGCTTTCTCCTGTTTTCAAAACTCTAGTTTTATCGGAGCACCCTCGCCATATTATCAGCATCTGTGTCGTTAAGGGAAACCTCCCTCAGACAAGTTCCGGGCACTATAATGGATGCATGTAGGGAGGAGAGACGGTCGAAAGGATATGTATGTTCGAAACGGGCGCAGTATTGATCGGAGAGTATAAGGTAAGCGACGACGCTCTGACGTTCTTCATTCCCACGCAGACTCGCCTTATTCGAGCTTTGACATTTCTTACTCGTGCAGTGTAAGCGATTGTAGGAACCTATCTGATTTGAATAGCTGAACTAGACAAAGACTACTACTGGGACACTTCTCGAACGGTATTCGGACCGAGCCTCTCCTTAACCAGGAGCGTATTGATATTCGAACCCAACCGCCCCCTACAAGTATGGCAGTCTCTTTGTGTCTCGCCGAGCCTTCGGTATGGTTCCATTCTAGTCCCACCCGGTGCTATTGAACCCGCATACAAATGCACAACCACACAGCAAGCCACTATTTCCTTGTCTCTTGCTCTGATTGTGCTCTCATTGTTATGCAAGTGCAATAGCATTGTTCTCTGACTGTACACCGAAACAAAGAAGAGGCACGGAACTTCTAGAGGCAGCAACTGCTAGATAAGTCCTCATGAAAGGACCTTGACAAAGGTATCAGATATTTAGTTCATATTTAAAGACCGGCACTTCGGGATGACACGAGCATGATACATACTGTGAGCTTGTGCTGGTCAATTTGTTAAGCACTATACCCCGAAGCTTAACAGAGTCGTTGAGCAGCAATAATAAATAAAGAAGAAACTAACTCAGAAATTACACTATCCCCAACAAGATTTTTTAACCAGCTTGACGAATCAGCCAAAGGGTGCGCCGTAGTAGAATAGCCATGTGTGTCAAGTCGTATCAACAGTTCGCGAAATGTGATCATGTTTCAACGACACTCACGACTTGCCCGACCTACCACAAAGAACAGAGCACGGCAAAGGGATTCTTCGGAAGCCTATTTCGGCGCAATATCAAGAAGAAAAAGCACTGCGGTAAGGTCGTACCATACCATTGTCAAGATGCAGTCGGGTTCTGCCAGGCTTGTACGATTAAGACAGACCGCCTGAGGGCATGGGAAATCGGCCAGGGCGCTCTAAGAGTACAAAGGCAGGCCGTCGAGGAGAGCTTCCGTGACGAGCGACAGAAGGCGGCCAAGCACTCTCTCCAAAAATCAGAGAGGCATCGCCACTACGGAAAGGTATCAAACCACAATGTCATCCACGTCCAGTCTAGCGTTTGGCTCGATGATCTCTACTATCACCCCGAGACACTTGCGAGGAAAGAAGCTTACGCCCGTGCCGCAGCCCAAGCGCCCCGGGTCTCTTCTCGCCCTCCACAAGAGAGCTACCCCTGTACGACAAAGCCGAATACGAGAGGAAGGACGCGAGAAGATTGTAAGGAAAAGCCCTACCCAGCGCAGCGCAGAGGGCCACAAACTCCGTCCCAGCAGATGCCGGTCTTTGGCGGTTCACAGCCTCTTCCACGACCAGCTCAGCCAGAGCCGACATACCAGTATCCAGGGCGTTTTATGCATGGCGCTCCAGGTCTGCCGCCCGCTGTCGGGCTTCCCCCACGCAGCCGACGGGACTCTCAGCCGTCCACACAAGCCACGCCAGCAAGACCTCCCACCGCAAAGTTGCGGCATAAGAAGGGCCGGGTGTACAACAACACAAAAAGTCATAACCAACCGACTGTTCCCGCCTACCAAGTCTATCTGGAAGGCATGACGACTCAGGCTATGCTGCGGACGACACGGGAGGCTGGCATGCCAGCGAAGTCCAGGCAGATCTCGTCACGAACCATCGAGACAGGGACAGAGCCCCGTAGGGCATACTGGACAACGCAGCCTTCACATGGCATTTCTGGCTTCTTTGACAGGATCAACGGCAGTCCCAGAAAGCTGTTTGCTGACGAGAGCTCAGACGTGTCGTTTGTCTGCGAATCCGCTCGGCAAATCAGCGAGCAGTCTCGTTCGTCGGGTGCAAGACGTGGTGCTCGTAAGTAGCACAAAGCATCAACTTCTCTCGGGACTCCTTTTCTTTCTCGTAGTATGTGATTGGCAGTCCCATCCCCTCCAGTAAGTAGATAGGTGAGTTTTCTTTTGAACAATCCAAGTCCAAATCCAAAGAAAAAAGGAAATCAAAGGTAAGTCAGCTGTATATAATAATCTAATAGAGCTCGGTAATAGACTCAATTACAATACATTTTTGTCATAACTGTAATCTCGCTCAATCCCCAAGTAGGCGGAACCATCTTTGGGATTGAGAACAGCAACTGGTGACTATCAATGCCCTACTATAGACTTCAAGCGTTGCACGAGTGATAGCAATATTGGCCTATGGTACAAAAGCAGCAGTCCTCACCACGACGCCACTATTAGTTAGCCATTCCTCTGCAACGGCTGGTATATACCATCACCTTGGCTTGCGCCTCGTTTGGAAGTGGAGGGGCACCCCTGGCGATTTCCCATTGCGACCCTTTCTATGTCTATTCCCCATCTCGATGGATGGAGAAGTAGCTCCGTGGCAGGATATGAGTGCCTCGATTTGGCTGGGGTTGGGGAGTGAGGGGGTTCCTGGAATAGCTGTCACGACTTTGCCACAGCAATGGCTCATTGGGTTTTCCCATTCTTCTGCGCTGTGGCCGCCTTCTGATTCCTAAACTTGGCAATCTCGACCTTCACGGCCTTCTCTACACGGGCCTGTAGTTCGCGCCTGTAGCCAAACTTGAACAAAAGCTCAAGCCAGACAAACAAGGGCGCAAGAAAGACAGCCTGGATCAAGTTGTCCAACAGAGCCGGCGCCCGTCCCTCGAAGATACCATGCCCTAGGAATTGAAGCAGCCAGCAGACGATGTGTACGGCGAGAGCAGTTTGGTTGGTCAGCGTTGGGTCGCGGGACAATGTGGCGTTCCCCAGTGCAGCAGCTCCTAAACATATGAGTGCTAGCATAGTACCGGCGACTGGCTCCAGGAGCACATAAAGGCCGCCCCAGGTGAGAGCAGCGACGGTACCGAGATTGAGGTCGAGGTACGGCACGGTTAGGGCATGTGGGAGCGGGATGAGCGTGCCGGAATTAGCACCCTACCAGGTGGAAAGCGGCACGGTTAGTATTCGAACATGGAGAAATGGAACGGTGGATAGGCGAGAGGGAGGTAGCTCACAAGAGTAAAGCCTGTGAATAATATCAACGGCACGCAGACCATGTGGATGCCGACATTGACAGAGTTGTCGTGGTATGCACCGTACTAGATAAGAGGCGGGACCCAAGTCAGTTGCAGCCAGACGTTTGAAGGAGGCGCGGATAATTGACTTACAAAGGTGAGTTGTCTCTCGAGGTTGAGAGCCATCCTAGATGGTGGACAATTCTAGAAGCTCGAGCTGCCGGCAGGATGAGACGGCTGAGAGCTGAGGGCTGAGGGATAATGGCGGACCGTTAAAATAGCCAAGGCCTAATCTTCGGTTTTGGTCCAACCTGAGTTTCAACCTGATTTCTAACCTGTATTTGACCAAGCACGATGCGGGAGTCGAAACTCGAAGAATACACCTGTAGGCATGTAGGGTACCTTAGAGATGTGAGGTATGTATGGTTTGCACCTTAGATTAGATTAAAACCAGGCGGATATAAACGCTGAAGATCGAACGGCAGAACAAGCCGCGGGAACATCCCTGTTGGGACGCAAAAGCCGCATGCATGCAACTACCAGCAGGGCTCCAGTCCCGTCAAGGGGCTTGCTCCCTCCCGCTTGTCCATATAGTAGGTACATATTTAGGTAATAGATACTTATCCACAGGTGCTATCTTCTACCGTATTGCGTATCTTGATACTTTAGGTACCTTAGCGGCGGCTCATCTGGTCTAGACGGGACGGAACCTTACCAGCTTGGTAGCCCACCGTTTGCTGCATGTCTCCCTCATAGTAAATAAATTGCATCACTTCATATCTTACGTAATACAGATGTATCTACAGCGTAGGACCTGAAGCAAGGCTGGATCTGCCTCAAAGAAGCCTTCCTCATCTAACCACCTAAATCGGCATCTCCATCCAACACTCTTGCGCGTCCTTTACAATCCTGACGACTCTCACTTCAGGAAAATCACTGCGACCCTCCTTGCGACTCTCGAGTTTGCTCATCCTGTATTGCAATTCTTCTTCTGATACCCAAGGCTTATTAATAACTGTTTCTCTTTTTCCTTTTTCTTTTTTTTTTCTTTCCCTTTCAATTTCTATTCTTTATTTCTTAATTTTGGGGGACTTTTTCAATTTCTTGCAAGAGCTCTGTACAGCACTGTGTTCGCCTCGCGCGCACCATCCGTCATTACCTATCGCATAGCCTTGTGATCGTACGCGCTACACTCCTCTCCGCAATCCTTTGGCATGGACTCGTTGTATTGAGCAGTGCCGCCACGACCGTTCTGCTACCAAGGCGCTCTGCGCGCGCCCTAGCGTTCGCCGACTTACACGATCTCACATATCTTCGGAAGACCTGGTATTTCTTCGCCAAACCAACCGCCGTACATACTCTGCTGTGTCTCCCGAATCAACGCCCGCCAGAGGACGCGCCTTGCCCACCGCCGGCCTGCGCATATCACCATGTTCTTCCTTTATAATCTCGAACGCAGGGTCACCCTACACCCTTCCTACTTCGGCAAGAACATGCACGAGTTGGTTACCGGTAAACTCCTCAAAGATGTCGAGGGTACCTGCACCGGAAGCTATTACATAATCTCCATCATGGACACCTTCGACATTTCCGAAGGGCGCATTCTCCCCGGCAGTGGACTTGCTGAGTTCACTGTCGGCTATCGTGCTGTCGTATGGAGACCATTCAAAGGCGAGACGGTGAGGTGCCTTCCTTTTCTGTGGGCTGTACTTGCATTCTTATTGGACCTAGGTCGATGCTGTTGTCGTTTCTGTAAATCAGCATGGCTTCTTCGCTGAAGCTGGCCCTCTACGCATCTTCGTATCGACCCACGTAAGTACTAATAGGAAGTCCCTGTACGTCGAAATGGAGTAGAATTAACAGAGCCCATCAAGTTGATCCCCCAAGAGATCAGATGGGATCCAAATGCTACGCCGCCTCAGTTCACCAACAATGAGGACACCACCATTGAAGTGGGGACCCATGTCCGCGTTAAGATACTGGGTACTCGAGCCGAGGTTGGTGAGCTTTGGGCCATTGGCAGCATCAAGGAGGACTACCTTGGGTATGGGTCTCCCTACTCTGGCTTCCTAATTGTGCCTGTTGGCTGACCGCAATATTGTTCAGTACATTACAAGTCTGATGACCGGGACCGTATCTGGCTACGGACATCAATCGAGCGCCAGTCAATCCCCAGTTTCTGAGGGGTCTATCAAGTGAACAAGCAGTCCTGAAGAGCTCTAGTAGCTAGGTCTTATAAAGACAAATCTGATCTACATAGTAGACTCACCACAGCGTTTCATCCGTACCCTGTATACAAGGTAAAGTCCGGCTACTCAAGATTGTGCCTATGAAGTGCAATCATTAGGCAAGTTGCCTGCGCAATTTTGCTAGTTAGCCGCCCCTAAAGATACCTATTGTGACATTAGAGTCATTCTTCCGTGTCGTGGCCTGCCTCTTTCGCCACATCCCAGATGCTGGCTGGGTTCAACCGAGGGTAGACGGTTCTAATCATGAGTTCTTGATGGGTTGGAATATCAATGATTCAAGCCTGCAGAGCGTTGGTATACCCGTTTAGCGAGTTCTCGGCGATGTGCCCCCTAGCTATCCTAGCAGTGAGCCTGATGAATGAGGGAAGCGCACAATATCGCGAACTGTAAGCCTTATAGCGAAATCAGCTAAAGGTTGGGAAGAGGGTTGCTTTTTCCTTGGAGATGAAACCGATATGATGGGGATTGGGCTATGGAGCCAATCTTCTCTATTACCAAGCCAATCTCCCAAATTTGCTACTGCGTCTTGTTGATATGTGTATGTATGTGTACATATATATATTTATATATGTATATGTATACTCTATAATTACGTATGTTTTATGGCTTGGGCACCATAATAGTACATAATTACAAAGGGGCTGGATTCACCGAGCTAGCGAAAGAAAGGGATGAACAGTGATAAAAACATTTTTCCTCCCCCTCATACACACAACCTATAACTAGTTGTATGCTTAATCGCTACAATACCATCTGGTTTTTATTTTTTTTAATTTTACTTCATATCATTGAGATATTTTTCCCAGCCTTTCGAGATGATTAGTTCGTCTTTGCTAAGAACTTCGGTCTTCATTTTCGCCTGGTAACTATTCATCTTATCGGCATATTCGGGGAATGCAGTACCCAGTATCCGGATAGCTAAGAGTGCAGCGTTGGTTGAGTTTCCTATCCCTACCGTCGCGCAGGGGACTCCGCGAGGCATTTGCACAATGGAGAGTAAACTATCCATGCCATCTAGAACGCTAGCCTTAACAGGAACCCCAATGACAGGTAGCGGAACTTCGCTCGAGACCATCCCAGGGAGACTAGTACAGCAAGTGTTAGTCATTATTGCTTAGATAAAATACAAACCATCTAAAACGCAAACGGCTTCGAAGGTCTTTTAAGGGTCTTCATAAGGTCATGGGAGTGTCCGTCTTCAAACTAGGACCTAATGGGAAGACAAGCTCAGAAATTACTCACTGTGCGGCGCCTCCAGCTACAGCCAAGATTCTAAGATCAGTATGATTTCAAATCAAAAAGCATCATGCAGATGATGGAGCCACTTACCAGCTGCAATAATCACCTTACAACCGGACTTCGCTGTCTCGGCAGCAAACTGCATCATATGGTGTGTTGTGCGGTGCGCTGATGTGATTCGAACCGAGTAAGGGACATCAAATTCATCTAGCACCTTGAGACCAGCGCTCAGAGTTCTCAAGTCTGAATCAGAGCCCATCGTTACCGCTACTAAATATGGGATCGGCCCCGGCTTTGATGCTGGTGGCGAAATTGCTTCCGTTGGTCTGATCCGCTTTGCGTTGATCTCGTCCATGGATTGGATGAGTGGGCTGATTCGCTCCGAAAGTTGGTCGACAGACGATGAACCGCATGCCGTTATGTGCCCGATCTTTCGTCCTGGCTTCGACACTTTCCCATATAAGTGCAAAGTGACGTCGGCATATGGGTGGAAAAATTGCTCTGCCAGCTCAACTAGCTTATCGTGTGAATCGGGCTCTGACCCGCCGAGAATGTTGAGCATGATGGCCGAGGGGACCTTGGGAATAATGGAAAATCCATTGACAGGCACTTTATCTAGTATAGAGTATAGCTGGGCCTGAAACTGAGATAGCTGTGCCATTTCGATACTCAAGTGGCCAGAATTATGTGGCCGAGGAGCGACCTAGCAGCTGGTGAGCACATCATGTGGATAGATCATAATACATAACTGGAAGCAATGGAGCTGCACGCATACCTCGTTGACAAAGATCTCATTCTTAACCAAGAACATTTCGACAGCGAATACACCTCTTCCCCAGAGGCTAGCGACCACATCGCAGGCTACTTTCTGGGCGCGCTGCTTAATGTCCTCGGCGATTTTGCGAGGTGGAAAGAAGACCTGAGAACAGATAAGTTATAAGTGATGGTACTAATTAGGCGTATGCAAGTACCTTGGTACAAATGTTCTCTTCGTGGATTGTCTCGACAACAGGGTACGGGTAGACATCTTTCAGATTTCCATCATCATCTTCGGTTCGCATCACCATGACAGCCAGCTCCATTTGAAAATCCATGTATCTCTCCGCATAGAGCGGCTGGTTGCCCATTTGCGCAGCGGCAATTTCACAGTCATGGGGACCACGAACCATGAAGTTGCCACGGCCGTCGTATGAACCGGTGGCACCCTTTAGCATAAAGGGGAACCCAAAGGTCTCAGCAGCTCGCTTTATGGAAGCGACACGACCATTGCCAGACTCTATGGCCATCTGAGGAGCGACGGGGATTCCATGCTTGGCGAAATATTCTTTCTGCTGGAATTTGTCTTGTATTAGACGTATAGTCTTATAAGAGGGATGTATCGGCACCCGCTTAGTGATGGTGCCATGTCCATCTGGAGAAGGCACCTCAAACCCTTTGGTTGCAATCTCCTCCAACACGTCGCACTCGACATGCTCGATCTCCACTGTCAGTACATCGCAACGTGAAGCGAGGAGTTTGATTTTTTCCGGGTCTTTGAAGGATCCAGTGACGTGAAGACTGTTGTGATTAACCTGTTTCGCAGGGCAATCCTCTGTATCCAGCACTGCTACGGTGATGCCCAAATCAGCGGCAGCTTGGCAGAGCATGCGGCCTAGCTGGCCTCTACAGCAGCCAGAAATCAGTCATTGCCCCTATGGTGAAGATCCGGGGCGTTTCCAGAGTAGGTGTCAAAAGCATGCAAAAGCAGCAGCCCTCCAAGTAGACGCTTTGCGCCTAAAACTCGCCAGGGGGGAGAGCAAAAACTCTAGATTCACTTACCCGCCGAGCAGGCCAATGACAGGTCTCTTGACCATGACTTGCAACAGTACCAATTCCTTGCTTGCTAAAACAGCTTGCTTGAAAACACTTGGGGTTGAAAGTTGGCTTAAAGAAGCAGGTTGTTCGGAGCGGCAGGTAGGAAAATGAGTTGGATCTGGGCACAAAGGTTATGGCCACAAAAACGCAGTATGCTAAGTACTCTGATATACCCTCAATTTAAGCTTGCTTGAACAGGACGAGGGCTTTCACATCGTACTTTTTTTCTACGAGAGGAGGTTGATTCCCAATCCGGTAATTTTATATTTCCAAGGCGGGCTAATAGGCGTAGCGTAGCGCACAGACCAACGAAGTGCTTGCCAGGCGAGCCCAGGTGCACAAACCTTAAGCCGAGAAGTGTCAGAGGGTAGCCTTTCATAAGAGGCTAGCCCATATATCACGTGATGTATTATTAATTAAAAAAGAAAATTTTATTTACTATCTTATGTTTCCCCTGTTATATTAACTTCCGGTTTTACTATTTACTAATTTTTACGATTAATATATTTTAAACCCTAGGCTTACGCTACGGCCTGAACAAGTTTCGGGGCAATTAGGCGAGAGCAGCTGGAGGTTTTCTATCTCACCTAGTTAACTACCTACCAGCTCTCCAGTTATTCCACTTAGCCACCAACATCACAGCCACAGTCAAACCAAAGCCGAAGCCATAACTAAGCGGGATTCAGTCCCATTTTTTGATAAGCCCAACAGGCTGGATGTGGCCAATCAGATCTAATAAAAACGACTCGGTACATGATTAGCCTATCTACATAAGGCAAAGATAAACACATTTGGACGCTTTGACTTCTCAACGAACCCGACAGCCTGGGAAGCGTACAAGGGGCCACAGATGCCGTCCAATAAAAGATGATTTGCGCCCAAACGGTTTACAATGCATGAAAAAGCATTTGCCAATATACGTGCTTATACTCTAGAGTGGCTACCGGTGTGGTTGTTAACCCTAAGCCTACATACGTAGTCCTACTAGATAATGCCGTTTTTGCTTCTTCTCACAGTAGAGCATCACGTCCAGCATCACGTCCAACAAGTGCGTTGTGCATTACTCATTCCGTTTGCGCGACACGTCAACCTGAGCACGGAACAAGCCACAGCTTCTGCACATGGTCGGGTTCTCAGGATCATCACTCACCCTCATGCCTTCTACCGGCCCCCCTCAGTCACGGTGACTCCGATGATGTAACAATAGCACGCACGCTCACCTTTCGCTTAGAGTGGCTACACCCACGTTACCGATTATGCCATGTAACACTGACTGGCATCATTCGCAAGTCCAGGTCCAAGGGCTCTGGCCATAGTATCGTCATCATAAGGGCTCCTGCCGAGCACCATTGGGATCTTTGTGAACAGAGGCCTGTTATGCCTCGCCATGTATACGGCAGCCGGCTGCGCCCAGCACACTTCAAACAGCGGCAGAATCAGAGATAGTCCATGCTTACTATGTGCATCGACTGTAGTTATAAAATCGAATAGCTTGTCTGACGGCATGCAGCTAGCTGACGTAGAGGGACCTCTCTCTTGTCCGGATTATCCACAGTGGCATGCAAAATGACATTTACAATGACATTCGGCATATAGACCATATTAAGAACGACTTAGCATCATACGCCGATGAATCCCTCTACTCGATGAAGTCGGAACTTAATAGACCTAATAGTGTCGAGAAGCCAAAAGCTAAAAGAGGTACTCTACTAGAACAAGCTGTTGGTGGACAATGCAGACTGCTGCCTAGATGCCGCTTTAATCCTGAAGGAACAGCTGAGATTCAAGCTAGCGCTCTTCATTTGACTTGTGCCTCGCCTTGGTGTCAATGGAAGCGTCATCCTTTTCCAGCTTAAGCTCACATATAGTCTATTTATGTACAGCAAAACGCACCAGTTGCTTTTACCATGGCAACCAACAACATCCTAAGCAGCTATTGAACCAGGCATGTTCACATTGGTGGCAAAGCTTGCTGATATTATACCAACAAAATCTTTGATCGTTCGTCCGCAGGTAGGCTATCACGACCTCCTCGTTCTAACGCTGCTAATTAGTAAGGGGAATGATCTCAAGCTGTGCCACTTCTTAGGCGAAAGTGTCTCGTCGATCTGCTCTTGCATTTCCTGGGAAGGCGAGTCACCCCTGGTGTTCTATCCATCTCGCTCTTAGCGAAGGCGACCAACAGCCCCGACAAGCCAGGGAACATTCAGCGAAGGAGAGGGAGTTAACAAGGTTCAGGGAGACGGCATCATGTAAGTTATTCCTAACTAATGATTCAAGGCAAGCCAGAACTCCTCACCAAGCTCTCTTCCATATCATCTTGGGGATCGAGATCTTAGTTTAGACCAATCACAACTACCAGAAAAGGTGCCAGCAATTCGCCACAAGTTCACAGCATTGCGCTCCGTTATAACCACTTTCTCCTTCCTAAGGCACTATAAGGGAACGAAATTCGCATCCGAGTAGTTAGATATACGTTAACACCAAAACAACAACTGGAGAGAGATTTTGCTGGCGTATCAACTACACGTTGAGGAATATTACGTGGTGTTTTGAAGCAACCGGGCAAAAATATCATTCAGATGAACCTTCACAGCCAGATTTTTGAGGCGTATTATCATGTCTTGCGGTTTCAGAATGAGCTGGCAGCAGCTTTAGCGAGATGGCATATACGCAGTATGTACTAACAGAATCTCACTTGAGCCAACCTGGGTTCGATTGGGTTAGCTTATCAGTAGGACTTTTTACTACAGATCTGCCTAGATCGTAAGCTAGACAGAAACGAGAACTTATTGTTATACACATGCTCACTGTTAAACCTCAAAGATAGAGTGCCTGAACGACTAATAGCCAACAAGTGTAAAGTCCAGGCGTCTGAAAAAAAAAAAAAAAAAAAAGCACAGGTTGAGACTGTTGGTGGGCCACTAACCCAACGAAGATGGTAACCTTGGTTCTCGACAATACAATGAAGGATTCCTGCTATTTATTCTTCTGTTCAAGCTCCCTGTTTTGGAGCAGCATCAAAGCCTGTGTTTCCAAGATCTTACACCAATTCAAGCATACTGTTGGTGACATACCCTCGACCGAATGTAGCGACCACCTGTTTCTAATAACCGTAAAGTCTCCCTCTATCATCATTTCTTAACTACCTGTCCATCAATAGTTATATCACTCTATACATGCTGGTCGAGGCACTGACAGCTTAGGTCTAAGATCTCCTCGTTAGACTCCATCTAGAACAGCTACTCAAACTGCCGTCTTTCGCCCTCTATTGTGTACCGCTACTCTGCAGCATATACCTGTAAGCTAACTTCTCTCAATAAAGTCTATAGTTATTTATCAGAACCATATGATAGCAACCTTTCACGTCCAAGTATACAATCATGCTTTCTCTCACAAGCTGTCGCCTACGCATCTCCCATAGGCGTTTGCCGCTCTGGGGAAGCACCGTTTCCTCAGTCAACGCAACACGGACTGTGTACCGCATGCCAGTTCCTACCGCCCCTGAGCTCACGGCAGCCGGTAATCCGCCGACGGGGAGCACTCCCCTAACCCTCTCACAACCTCGTCACGAGGAAACAGAGTTCTGGCGACACGTGCCACCGTTTAGGAATATATCTCGTGACGAATTCTTATCCTGGCAGTGGAGTACGAAGGTGAGGAAGCTCCCTTCGAGTTTTATCTTCTGCTAACAGGTTCTTCGGGCCAGAACTTGGTAGAGACCAGGAAGAAGCTATTTGATTTCCTCGACGACGTCGTCCCTGACGAGATACCTCGGGTTGCAGGCTTGGGTGGTATGCAGACTCGAAACGAGTTCGAGAGTGATGTAGCAGGCGGGATCAGATGGTCTACCATGTCGATCCGTCTCATGTGAGTCGTGTCTTATTGACCTCGCAATATACATGCAGTACTAAACGCGTTAGGCCATATGTGCTGAGTAGGATAGACTGGACGAATCCAGCGAACTGTCCGATTTTCAGGCAATTCATTCCGCTAAAATCCATAATGATAGAAGACCACCCGCAGCAGAAGCTTGACTCGCTTAACGAGCAGGCAGATTCGCCAGTAGACGGTATTGTACATCGGTATCCCGACAAGGCGCTCTTTCTTCGTGGGGACGACCCCGTCTTCTAGTTTATTACCACTTTGCTAACAAGTTCCAGCTGTATCGGTCTGCCCAACGTACTGCACTTTTTGTACTAGGTCGTATGGTGTGGGTAGCGATACCGACCTTGTCACCAAAGCCTCATTCAAGCTCGCGAAAACGAGACTTGAGAAGGCCTTTGACTACATAGCGAGCCAAGATAATCTCAGGGACATTGTCGTCTCTGGTGGCGACGCGTATTATCTTCCGCCTCATGTTCTCGAATGGATTGGCGACCGCCTCATAAGTATAAAAAACATTGAAAGGTTCCGGTTCGCATCGAAAGGGCTAGCGGTCGCTCCTAATCGAATCATCGATTATAGCGACCCCTGGACAGATGCCTTGATTCGTGTCTCTGACAAGGCAAGAAGAGCTGGCAAGCGTATGTATATTCTGCAGTTATTGTTGTCCTCCTTACAGTTTTCCGAGCAAGGTATCTCCTGTCTGGACTGTAATCTGATCTAACTCCCAGTTCTGCATGGCCCCCTTAACCCCTCTAATCTTCGCTTAAGCTAGCAATAACTGACTACATGCGGCAATGACAGACTGTGCTCTGCACACGCACTTCAATCATCCCAGCGAGATATCCTGGATTACCGAAAGAGCTAGTCGTAGGTTGACTCAAGCTGGAGTCACAGTTCGAAACCAGTCCGTCCTGCTCCGTGGGGTGAACGATAACGTCACCACTATGTCGTCTTTAATTAGAAAACTCGCCCAGATGTCTGTCCAGCCTGTGCGTTACGTGGTTACTAAATCCTCCAAGGAGGACGCACTAACTTAACCATATGGGTAGTACTATGTTTACCAAACAGATATGGTGCCAAAAGTCGAACACCTTCGCACACCGCTCCAGTTACGTATTTCAGAGTTGTGTATTTCCTATTTTAGTTATGATTCTGCCCCTTTGATCCTGCATGCTCTCGATATACCCAACGAGGCGAATTACAACCACAGGCGATGATTGCTAACTCTCTCGATCTCGTGCAGAACAATCCTTGACATTGAGTCGCAACTTCGAGGTTCTATCGCCGGATTCTATAGTAGGTTAAATCCAGATTCATTCCCCCGCTTTTGGCGGGTACTGTGACTACCTCGAGGGCAAGAATAAACCGGTTGAGCCCCCGTAAACACTCGGATTCTCTTAAATACCCATAGTCTTCCCTCAGCACCCAGAGTACATCATGAGACTTCATTAACACGTCCTCTTACAGTGCCAAATTTTGTTGTTGACCTGCCAGGTGGTGGTGGCAAACGGCTGGCTTGTAGCTATGAATCGTACGACCGAGATTCCGGCGTTTCGACCTTCCGGGCACCACTCCTGGTCGACAGAGGTAAAAACGGCAGGGTATATACGTATTATGACCCATTGAAGCCTTCTCGATAGTTGGGTAACTGGAGTGTAAGTGGGACGCAATGCATCAAGAGCTCGGAAAGAGAATAAAGCACACTTCAATTTCGTACTCTATATGAATGGTTAGTGTTATAATACGCAAGGATTTCATGGTACCGAAGGGTACACTCTTTTTGTTTAGTTCCCTAGTGGCCAGGATTGGGAGGTAGTAAGCACAGAGCTTTGGTGTAGGTATCGAATGCAGCATCACATTTCCTTTCAATGCATAAAATAAGCTAAAGCTTACTTCTAGCTTTTTCTAGTTTACTTAATAGCTTTATAAACTTGTGCTATATCTGTCGCTCGACTCTGGTAGACATGGCCTGTAACTGGGCGGAGACAAGACCCACGATATTACGTTGGCTACTTGTGTCTTACGGGGGATGTTGACTTCGCCTTCAAGTCAGACTGACTGCAATAGCCCTTCTTCGGAGAAGCGTATGAGTGTGTATAGACTTAATGGCCCGACTTAACGTTTGCTTGCCCGGACATGAAACCTGTAGTGTAGCATGAGCACCTGTGACAGACTTTGTATCTTTAGAATATCAATACACTGCAAGCTTATTACAGCCTTGTGTTGGTAAGGCTGGCGCTTATATAGAACCTCTTGTAAGGAGTGGACTGGCTTGACCTAGCGGATTGTCCGTTCTGTGCTGACAGATATCCAAGAACGGTATCGTGACACATATACATTTATATCCCCCTGTTGAGATCAAAGCATCTTGCCATGACTATAACCTTTAGGGACGATAAAGATGGTATTGGGATTTGTGTATTAGTTTGATATAGTACTACGGTGTGATTAGAGAGGCTGTCTCATGGTTCCAAATCTCTTGCTCATAACCTAGCCAATTTTGATCTTAATTCCATCTTGCAATTTTAGGTTTATTGTGGAAAACGTATCTAGACTAGAGCTTGTCATACTTGTATGATACCGATGCGAGCGCATGTGGAGCTTTTTTATGTTAGAGCGACTTGGCGCTACTAGGGCAGAAGGAGAAGAGAAGAGTCGAGATGGCCGTCCTCTTGATTTTAAATCCTAAAGCAACAAACACACTTGGCAGTGATGAAAGTCTTGGTTAGATGTGGCTGATGCGGATGGTAAGCAATAGAAAGGGCCGTTAAAGCATAATATCGTAGATTATATTATCTGTTCATCATCATCATCATCACCATTGACGAAAACAAGTGAGTTAGGATATTGAGGAGTACTAATTACAATAAACATCCGTCCTCGCTAACAGTCTAGACAAGCCAACTAATATATGTTGTGCTTTTTGATTTTATAGTAGGATTGATGTTTTTAAAGTCTGTAGTCAAATTGCTTCTAGCCTTGATACAGCATACCTAGCTTCATGTGTCAGTGGTGTAAATAGAAGGTGTCGGGGTGTGTAAGTGTTATTGCAGCTACAGTAATGTTACAGTGGTTACGGCCGTGTGTACTAGTTGCATCCACTTGCAAATCCTGTAGGTCAGCTGGCCGGGTCTTCCACAGCTGCAATAAGCTCGGTGGGCTGTTGTGGTTCGTAGTGTAGGGTGCGCAGATCATGTTACTCGTACTACACGTGTAGTTCATGTCTGAGAGAGTCGGTAGACACAGAATTGGCAAGATTTCCTCTGCCAAGGGGATAGAGGTGACAAGAAAGGAAGAAAGGGGGTTATAGGAGTGTGATATTCTGTGCGACCTATCCTGATTGGGGAACTATAACCGTTAGCATTCCAAGACTAATAAGAGCCGGACATCTCTTTGTGGCATGCGCACATCTCACCGAACTACATCGAATATATACGTCCAAGCTAGGCTATAGGTTACTAGCATAATGCAGGAGCATTGACGCGAACCTATGTATACGAATCAAGTGGCTATCACAGACCTGCATCACAGCACATCTGCTCTCTGTGTGCTACCTACCCCTGCAGAGGCGATACTGCAAGTACTATCGAGTATCTGTACTCCGTACTGTGATTGGGTCGAGGGGAAAGCTTCCTTCCGATGGGCAGAGAAGCCCCGTAAGCGAGACACAGAATTGCTCTGCCACCGCTAAAAGCTACTAGTACATTAGTAGGCAGGGAGCCCCGTGTCGGCTGGATACCTATCTACTTGTAGAGGAAACATACATGTAAGATCGCGTATATACGTAGTTGGTAAAGATGTACCCGTACTGCAGCATGGTGGCAAAACTCAAGCACACCAGACAATACATAAAATGGTCTATATGGACCAAAGGCAATGTAACACGATTGGATTTATAATGTACCACCTACCTTACTAAGGTATGCACTTGCCAAACAGCATACACCTGGTACATCACATTAGGTACATACATCAATGTGATACATAGGGTTCACTTTGCTAGTCTACATACAGTACTGACCTAATGTACATTATGTCAAGTGCATGTACCACCTACGAATGTTACGAGCCTTACTGCATGGGTAATAGTCTTCGACTGTTATGCATAGAACTACTGAATAATTAAGTTCAGCATAGAGTCTCGACAAGGCTCCATGCCCGTTCCTGCATCGGGCGGCAGCAACACAACCACTGCTGCATTAGTTTTCTCTCAACCTATCTCTTCCTATCGAGCTATCTTTACCCATCCCTACCTATCCCTACCCGTGTCTTCTCTTATTGATCATGGGCATGGAGAAGAAGGGGGGGGGAGGGTAGCTGTGGTGCTGTTGCTCTTTGACACGCATATTTGTACTCTGGCCTAGTCTAAGTTATTCCTTGCATGCATGCATGCGTGCCTGCCAGACAGCTAGACACGTTTTTGTGCCTGAACAAAGCCGTTGCTACCTCTATTGAATTTCTCCTCTAAATCCCCCCCCCCCCATTCCCCCTTTCTAGTACTTTTCTGTCTTGGAACGTCTTCTAGTCTACCTAGTGGCCTCAATCGGCTGGCATTCTCCAGCAGAATTCCGATCGTCGTCGCGTTGGCAGCTAGGGGATTTTGCCACGCTCGCATCACCTCCCGCAACTTCACCGCTCGCCTCCCCTGGGATCGACTACTTCTCGGTGCCATCCTTGTTCGCTGGCCAAGCTTCTCCGTCAACGTCAGGGAAAGCTCCCCCTTGCTTAAGAGAAGTCATCTTCTGTCGCTAGTCACCCAAGGGACCGCTTCGTACTGGATGCTGCCAACAACACCTTCGATAGCATTGGACGTCGCGCCAACAACCTTTGGAGGAAATCTGCCACCCGCATCCTACCGCATAGACATGG
Source organism: Xylariaceae sp. FL1651 (assembly GCA_025201745.1). NCBI lineage: Eukaryota > Fungi > Ascomycota > Sordariomycetes > Xylariales > Xylariaceae > Xylariaceae sp. FL1651. The sequence goes on from MU624245.1 coordinate 914,133, forward strand.
AATCCCTGCAAGCCGCCGGCAAGCAGCCGTCTGCCTTTCACGAGCCTCACCATGTTCTCTTGGACAGCTTCCGCTGGTTAGACGACGACGACGACCTTGACCTCCGCCTCACTCTCGATGATTACCCTGCCGACTTGATGTCGCCAAAACCCCTGCCCGACCCAGGGCAGCCTTCTTTGTTTCGCCGTCGCCTCTCTGTCTCCAAGCTGCCCTTTGGCCGCTCCTCTGTCTCCTCTAGTCGTCCGGCTACTAAAGATTCATCCCCCCCAGACCAAGCCCCCTACGGCCCCCACCACGTACGACGGAAGTCTCGAGCCCTTTCTCTCATCACCCTAAAGCATGATAAACAGGCGTCCGTGGCCCCCATTGACCCGGCAGCTGCGCATTATCAGGACCCCGAGGCTCGTCTCAAGCTTCGCGTCTACCTGGCCTCGCCACAAAAATTCGATGAAGCGCTACAATTTGGCTTCCCCTCCAATGATGTTTGTCCGGTTGTTCCACCGGGACACGTGCCGAGCAACCGAAGCTGCTCAAATGGGCTTTTGACGGCGGATTCTGACAGGCTCATGACGTTTCTGGCGGACGATCATTCTTCTATATATAGCGATGAATTCTCGGACCCGGATCCTGAGTCTCCTAGGACACCAGATACGCCTGAGAAACGCCATCAGGGTATTAAATCGCCTCAGCCTCCGAGTCGTAGCACCACTCTTCCGTCGAAACTATCTGAAGGCGATGCACAAGTCCCTACAGTGTCCCGCGAGATGACTCTGCGTATGACTCTAACGAGGCCCGATCTACGATCCTGCCAGGAGGAACTCTACGGCTGGCGGAGAGGGCAAGCAGATCGTTCTTCTCGGTCACCACCCTTTCGAGCTGCTACGCCGGTGTCGGCCTCTGAAACTAGAGAAGCAACTAAGGAGAGCATAGAAAGGATATTCGCTGGCATTGATCAAGAAATGAGCTTACCGTCGGACGGAGTAGTCAGGCGCTTCTGGAACCGTGTGCGCCGAAGCTAGCCAGGTACCGCGTTGCAGCTCAGAGGGCATACCGCCATACGATGGAACCATGCACTTTCGACGGCGAGTTGATACGCCAGAGCTCAATCTACTCTGGACATAGAAGAAATCTGTCCGGTTTCTTCTTTCATCCTTGCACCCCTCGTGGTTGAACTGTCAGTCTTTTTGGGGTTTGTACTATATCCCACGAGCGACATATTTCTTTTTCCTCTGCTCATTGAATCTCCTTGTCAACTAAGTTTTACATATGCGACTTGGGAGACGTGGAGAGGATTCAAGGTCATTTCGCCTGGCGTCTCTGTATTTATTGATTGATCATGGCGTGGAGTTGGGAGCGGGTTCGGGCCATGTTGTAATGACTGACATGTCCAAGATTACTGCAGTTGGAGCAGTGGCACTGACTGGTCCTATCGGCCAGAACGCCCACCATTATTCATGACCCATTTGCTACAGTAGGGACATTATGCTTAGCTATTTTACTAAGACGTCGCTCGCGGCAGTTGAATATTTCCATTACTCAGGCATCTATAACACTGCCACTCGTTGTGCCTTAATATGCTCGATAGTAACTTACCACCCAAAACGGCAAAACTAGAAATTGTTGTCTTGGCAAACCTATGACATTGATTGCATATCTACCGTCCTATTCTACTCCACGTGCTCTCTTGTGCTATCAAGCCGCCCAGCGGGGACGTGGGGTTCGTTAGTCGTCGCTGTGCGGCACGTATCTGTGCATAGAGAGCATGATTTGTACCAGGCGGTTTAGAGTCCACAGCCACGCACCTTGACAATAGAGTCCTTCATGCACATATGGTCACGCGACTAGTCCTGATTTACAACAAACGATTGTGCCAGCCAACGCGGCCAGCTAGGTCGGTATATCGGGGTTAGGTAACTCCAGGAGGATCCATTCCTTCCGCTTGCCTAGGAGACCCTTGTTGCTGCTTTCTTGAGCTGTTAACCACAAGCAGGGTTCTTCCTTGCCGCCACGTGACAAGGCGAGAGGCCGTTGCGTAGCCTCATTAGCAGTCATCCTTTGAATCATTTTGGGAGCAGCGATGCGTAACACTCTGTTCGTTATTGTGACAACCCTGAGCTTGGGGTCCTAATTTTCGGGCCAAACTCGGATGCGCCGTGTTTGGGTTTACGCAAGTCAGAAATGACCCTTCTCAGGAAAAGTGATAGTGGCTCGCTAGTCTTTGGCCGATTCTCCCCAACCAGACCTGCAGCTGCGCTTGGCTCAAGAGGTAGTGTGGCCCAGTCCAACTTCAATGCACCTTGCACCACATCGATGTTCGTCATGCATTACCACCGTACTTGGATCTAGGCTCCAGGGTCGGTCGGGGTTGACTGTTGCGATGCGAAACTAACCTTGTTGCTGGCATTACAGGGTGACAGTAGTGAAGTTATGATGCAATAGGGTTTCAATGTACAACTAGCTAAAAAATACCTGTTCTAAGCTTCGCCGGTTGACGCCAGGATAGAAGAGCACCAATAAGCAAATCTCTTCAAAAATGCAAGCTATGTGCCTGGTCACTAACCCTCTTCAGGGGCTTGTGATGACCAACTCCAATCCATACGAGTGAGCCCCCAGCCTTTTAATCCCTTCCGAGCGATGAAATTACGTGTACAATCACATACTCGTATACAAGCCTTCTTCCATTACCCCGTCTCGTTAGATTTCGTCATCACTATCATCGCCCAGAAGCTCTCCCTCGTCCTCGTCTACGATAGCGTAGTCACCTCTCCCACGGGCAAAGCTATCTCTTGTAGTAAATCTTCGTGGACCGTTCGGGCGTAACCAACTGTAACGGCCCCTACCCTCTCCATTCCTGCCTAGTTTGTTGATTGTAGAGCTTATGGTCCGCCAGATACTGGATGCTAAAAGTGGCAATGCGCCGATGACTGCGACCACAGCCGATACGGCGAAAACGGGGTATTTGACCCATGGAGAGTCGTTATTAAGACTGCTCTGCTCACCTAAGCGGATCTGTCCAAATTTGCCTTGCCAGTTGTTGTAAACCCACCAGCCCGCGAGCACGGCGAAGCCAATAGGGATGATCACGGCAAAGAAAATAGCAACTCCTGATACGCCATGTTTCTTCCCAAACTCATCTTCGTAGCCCGGGCAAGGATGGGGCTGGGAAATCTTATCTGCTTCAAGACCACCTTTGCATGTCGTTAAAGGGATGCGACGGAAACCACTGGGGTCATAGTACTCTCTTGCATCAGGATCCTCGCGGCAGACTTGCGCCGGATCCTTAGGCTGAAGACCCTCAACGAGCTTGCATTGACCATGGTTATCCAATTCAAAATTGTAGTCGCTAATTGCGCAACGTATTAGTTCCTACGCATCATCGCGGGAAAATCGGGTTCTCGACTAGCTTACCATTCATAATCCTGTCTGGTGCACTCGCAAATCTCCACCTCGTAGACATGCTGAAGCTTTTGGTCATTGTAGCATGATCTGTTTTTCTTCTTGCGAAGATACTGATTTTTGCGGCCGAATAGACAACCATTCGGCTGCAACGGATGCTCTGGTGACCACAATTCGTAATCGGATTTTTCCGCGTCCGTCCTGTCATGCACACATGGTCTATCCGTCAGGCCAGAGAAGTCAAGACTGACTGTGAAGAGCTCTTTGCTCTTGTGTCCCCAGAGAAGGAAATTTCGAGAAGAGCCAGATCGTAGGGTGGTAATGTCGGTGACGACAACGTCCGTATCGGATATTTCTTTGTCTTGCCATGAATCTCCACGGTTGAGTGAGTAAGAAACTGACCTGGTTTTGGTATTCCTTTGGGCAAGCACGATAATAGAGCCATGGTCTCCAAATGACCATATCCAGCTGCCCTTCTTCACCTGTTTCCAGCTCAGGCCAGCATCCTCTGTCATGAAAGTGTCGGCATCTTTTGCATCGCCGAGGATAGGCCCTACGTTTCCAATGCCAAACATTAGACCAATGGCCGACTCAGATGAGTAAGGTTTCCCGCGGTCTTCTCGCTCAGTGAACCCATGGAGATGGAGCGCACAGAACTCATCACCGCTCCGACTGGAACACGAATATGGTTTGCCTTCGATATCCTGCGAAGGAGGGGGGAGGAAAGACCACTCAGCTCCATCGTTGTGACTAATTCTAGTCTGAAGTTTTTTCGGCTCCGAGTCGCTGTCCCGGTTTGTAACGGTATTTACGAGCGCAACGCCCTCTAATCCGAGCATCTTCTCAAAATCGACATACCATTCATCATTGCAATTGACGCCGGAAATGCTCATGACATAAGATGTCCCGTTTGAGTTGCTTTTGAGGATCGAGCCGTACCGGCGGTTTTTCTCAGTTTCGGTAGCCACAAATAGATTAACGGCATGCGTCGAACTGTCCAAGACAGTGTACTCATTCTGGTGAGGGACCTGGAAATTATATGGGAAATGCGCAGGGGTATACTTTTTACCGTCGATGCTGGCCAGAGCACTTAGGGTGCCTTCGGTTTGGTTCTCTGTTGCCACAACGATGAACTCGGCCATAGTGGCGAATGTTATGATATTACTCAGAGCGACGGTGAGCTCATATTTTGGGAACTCGTCAGTATAGAGTAACTGGAGCGGGTTGTCACTAAGATTATTGTCCTCATGGGTTCTTGCAGAGCAAACAATCTGCGACTTGTTGCGGAAATTGTAAGCTTTGGAGCCCGTAAACTCGCACCGGCTCACATAACGTTCTAGGGTGTCCCAGTTATCACCGCGATCAATTGATATCGAAGCTCGGTCGTAGCATTTGTCCCCAGTGCATTTCAGACCGTGCCATATGAGCCATCCTGGCCTGTCTGGGTGGAAGGCGAGAGGCAGAAGCGGAGGCGATGAATGCCTGTCCAGTGGATCTGGTACCTTGAACATGTCAATGCTCTTACCTCGGTCGGCTGTGTAGTACACTTCGTTTTTCGTGGTGAGGAAGAACGCCATGTCTTTGACGGAAGGGTGCGTGGTAATGGCGTATATTTCTTTATCTTTGAGTTCCTTCAGTATGGTCCAAGTCTTGCCGTGGTCGTGTGTGATAAAGATATCACCCTGACTACCAGAAATTGCCTTCATAGGTCTCGCGATGATGGTCTCGTCGTCGTAACTACTAAGCTCGCCTCGCTCAAGGTAATGCTTTTCAAACCTATCAAAATCCCCCTCAAAGGACTTGAATTTGACATTGACCTCGCCGCTGCTATTACTTGGACGTGTCTTGGCATCGGCGCACTTCCATTCCTTTTGCTTATCCTTTTGATCGCCCCCCGTACGCTCACACACATTTCCAGGAATAAGCCGCCAGCCGGAAGAGCCCAAGAACTTCTCCTCGGGATCATCACCCTTACAAGCATCCTCAGGGGCGAGGACTGGACCTATTTGTTTGCACTCCTTACCATCTCGTACAAAATTGAAATCGCACTCGAAATCGGCATCCGTACATTTGCATTTAGACGACTCTGGAACTGGCTCTCTGAACTCTTGCTTGATGAAACACTTTGCGTCTTTCTTACGCCGGTGAAATTTCTGGGTGTGTCCCATCACACAACTAGGTTTGCCATCGTCGTCCTTTCTTGCAAACCAGTCTTCCATGTCGCGCTCCTTGCATGTATCTTCATGTAGGCCTTCAAAATCAATGGAGACCACACAATAACTTGGCGAATCTTTCGGTCCTTTTCGAGCAGTGAGCAGAAATTTCAAACTGGTTGAGTCTTGTGTTGTTGTCAAAGTCCAGGGGAGCACGCTGAGGTTGTCGGGTAACTTGGTGGCACTCCAGCTTTGGCCATGATCCAGAGAATACTTGACCTCTTGGACATCAACCTCCTTGCTATCCTTGACAGCAATCAGAATGGAACCCTGATCACCGAATTCGTACTTGTGTGGTCCTTCAGGCCCTTCCGTCCACGTCCTGCCCGCGTCATCAGAGATGTAAAGGCTGGAATCCCAGTAATCTTTTAAGTAGCGGCCGCGGTTACCGTTGCCCATTACTAGGCCAGGAGCTGGGCTCGAAAAGACCTGACCGACATTACTGAGCTCCGTGACGGAGTGGAGGTGAATATCGTCGTTGCCAGTCTTGACCGCTTCAAATGTTCTTCCGTCGTCAAAACTAATCAAGGTCTTGATTTTCTTGTTGACATCCTTGCCCTCCTTCTCGACCTCTTCCCAATTATCGACTTGGTTAACTAAAAAAATACCCTGGATACCGGTAACTTTTTCAAAATCTACGTATGCCTGCAGGTTGCGGTTTGTGTGTTCGATGTTCCTCGTAAAATATGTGCCGTTGGAGTTACTAGTAAGCAGTGTACCCATCGGTCTTGAGATCCGCTTGCTCGTAAGAACATCAATCTGGATACTGTAATTGGTACTTTCCAAGACCGTGTACGCTTCTTCGATGAGTGGATGATCTTGTGGAAAGATAGCGCGATGCCAAATTTCCGTGTCGTCAGTCACGAAAAGAGCCATTTCAGCGGTATTGCCGGATGATGTGGCGGCTAAAATATACTTCTTCACCCCGACGATGCTGACAATGCCCTGGACCGGCCCATTGCCATTCAGGTTGGCTTCCTTTTCTTGAATCACGCCGCCCGCATCGACAGCTTGGAAATAGTTGTCGGAGATGAAGAGACGATTCTCGCCCTGGGGGGAAAATATACCAGACCGAACAATACACATGATCCTAGTGGCGTCCGACTTTGAATCGCCCGTGGTAAAGATCTGTGACGATTTGGCCCACGAGCAACCCTGTGTGCGGCCACGCAGGAAGTTGGCATCAGTTCGAAAACCATCAGTGGTGTACATTACGAGTTCCTCACAGAAGAAACCCTCACACTCCATTCCAGTGAATAGTATCTTGTCCGGGTCATCAGCATGGAAGACCATCCAATGACCGGAGGTATCGGTAAAGTCGCTGGTATAGGCGAGGGTGAAGAAAGTCTCCCATGTTTCTCCCTTGTCTTCTGTTCTCCAGTGTAGGTTTCCGAGGGTCAAAACGTAGGCGCGGTTCGGATCATACTTGTGCATGACGATCGCAACAGCGTTATCATGGTCGATGCCTTGAGCCTTGGCCCATGTAGCGCCTCCATCGGTAGATCGCCAAACCGTACGAGGGCTCTCGGCCTCTTGGAATAAGATAACATTAGAGTCTTCGAAGTAGTTAAGGTTGTTCGGAGGTTTTTTGAATTCGTTGACGACGATGGTGGGCTCGTCTTTGGCGTGGACGGTCGAGGCTGTCGATAGCAGGGTGACCAGAAGGAATAGAGCGGTACACCACAAAGAGGTGGCTGCGCCCGCAGGTCCCGACGACCTCATCGTGCTAAGAATGCAGGTAAAGGGGATGACACAACCATAGCAGGGCAGCTTGGTCGGCGAAAGGGTGAAAGGGCGGAAGAGAACGATGATACTGGTGTTAAGAATGAAGCAGTTCTTATCGGTATTGGTGGAACATGCAAATAAATCGTAAGAATACAAGGCTTCAAACAGGCAACAGGTATTGCAAAGTATGGGCAAAGCTGACAAAAGACAGAGAGGCCTCAGGTCACAATGCTGATGCCGTGGTAGAATTCTTTTGATTAGTATATAGTAAAATAGAAGGAAAAGGGAATGACAAAGTCTTTGCAAGAAGAGTGACTTGTAATAGGTGTCACCAAAGAGCCTCAGCTTTCGATGCCGCGTATACACTGATAACAAAACAGGAGCTGAAGACTAGACTAGTCTAGTCTCACTTGACGTGGCTGACTTGAAATGGGGACAGCCGCCATTTCTCATTATGCATAAATCATCTTATCTGCTTAAATACATATACGCTAATGTTATTTATTAATATAAATATACACAGTTAGTACTAAACTACATGTAATTAATTATTATAGTTTTATTTAATAAATAAGGTAAATGACTTATATTTAAAATAAATAAAAATAACAGAATCTTTATAAAAATTTCATTATAACATTAAGTTAAACTGTTAAGTTATGTTTCAATAGGTATGATATCAATCTTACAAGGCTAAATCATCTGCTGCCAGCTAAAGGGTCAGTGTTGATTCTATGTCTTTTATGTAGACGGCTGACAACTATCTAGCACTGGATAGAATGATTAATTACAATTCACACTATCAAATACATACCAAATTGGTCAATGGCTTTCTGTTTAAACAATTAAGGTGCCATAACCAAAGCAAATCAAGTCACAAAAATAAAATATTATCTGCTATACTTTAGAGAAAGAAAGAGAGAAGGTTACTAACCAATCGTCTTCTTTCCTGTTTAAGCGAGCTTGAACTAAAAGCATGAATATGAAACAGGCATGACAGGGAGACCCCTACAAATGCGCCTAGGATGATGAAACTCTCATCGTTTAACGGATACTGTAGGTAGCAGCCTACAGTACGATCTCAAGAGGTAGGTAGCTGCTGGTACTAAGGTATGGCACTAAGGTTAGCATTTTGGTAAATATCTATTCTATGCGCAGGTACCTACGAGGAATAGATTCATAGCGAGCTTGTTTTGGCTTCCACGTGCTCTTTGGCTCGAGGTTTTCTATGCGGGGTATTGTCATAGAAACGGTACTATGGTATCCTAGGCTCGTAATCCTGGATGTATAGTAGTTGGTACAACTGATACCTATGTCGCATCGTAGGTTGGAGGTTTAGCCGACACTTACGCAGTACCTGTCCGCCAATACACATACACATGACCTACATGATATACAAATGATATGTAGTACAATGTTTGTTAAAGCTTCTCCAGGTAGGTACATAGTTGAGGCAGGGACATGTTGTACCAAGGCACAGGCGATGAACATGCAGTACAAACGGTGCTAATAGCAGTTGGACCCCTGTGACGCGCATAAACACGCAGTAGTGTGGTGGGGCGCCTGGTCCTGCTCACCACCTGCAGACTTGCCATATCCCTCTCATTCTCATTGCCGTCGCCAACTCCATCAATACTTAGACTACGGCACAAAGCCTCTTTCCACGTATGGACTTTTCTGCCCTGTCTACCAGCTGCTTACTTTATATTGTTTTGTTTACATTTCCACTTTCTTTTTCTTTTCCTTTCCCTCTCTGTATCTCTCCATCTCTGTGCGCTCTTGTCCTCCCTACCTTTTTGCGGCTCGCACCTACTTATCCCACTAGCCTCGTAGCCTTTGTTATAAGTTCAAAACACTCATCTAAACAACCACCACCACCAATCGGTCCTTCGCGTCTACCTCTTGCGCCGTTAAAAAACAACAACTTCGCGGCACTCTGAATCTGCTTCGACCTGTGTTCAGAGGTTCTATGTCCAAGTCGTCTAACGGCGCCGTCCTCTCACTGCCTAGTTATTCGGTTCAGCTATCAAAGCCGCCATCATGACGTTGGCATCTACCTATGAGCAGTTTCTCGCTGCCCCTAATCGCTCTCACCTAGCCAACGCTGCTACTCTAAGCTACATCACCACCACTACAACCTTTAGAGGCTCTGAAGACATCATACAGCACCTTAGCACCGTGCGGAAACAGATCAACAAGAAGAAGGAGCGTATTCTCTCCCTTGTCGAAGGTCGAGACGCCATTGCTGTTGAAGTTGAGACAGGCTTGGAGTTCATTAACTCCGGCGCTTCTTACTTGCCCGCACTCGATGACAACTTCCTCGCCGACCGTACTGTCTATCTTCCCATCGTAAGTTTTCCTCCTCTGTTACCACTACAATTGCGCCGCCACCAGCCCTAGCTGCTGACTTTGCGCTTTGCTTAGACGCATCTGGTCACCTTCGACGATAACGGAAAGATCATAAACATTCGCCAGAGCTGGGATCAAGGTGCGCTGCTAAAGCAACTCGATGTCATCGGCAAGAGCGGCCGCAACTGGCCAATTCGCGATAGCAAGGATCAAATCAAGATGATAGAGAGCCTCGTCAGTTCCTCCACTGGCACTAGCTCAGCAGCCTCCCAACAGTCAACCACAATTTCCGGCCGCTCCCAAGGAAACTCAGCTAACGTCCTACGGGATCCTCATGCCTCTCTCTCGCTATTCGAGTCACAAGAGGGGTTGGAGAGCAGCCTGGCGTCGGTCATCTCCCCTAGAGGTGGGGTTCGACCGCGACAGCGCGATTTCTTTGAGATCATGGGCGATGAGGTCGACAACGTCCCTGTTTCGCCTAGTACTGGCCGCGGTCGATCTGACTCACCTAGCAAAGCTATTGCACCTCGGGGAGGACCCCGTCCACCGCAACGCGATTTCACCGAGATTCTGGGTGATGAGCCTATCAGGGGTTCAGGATCTTCAGACACGGGTCATGAACGATCAACGTCATCGACAATTGCTCCCAAAGTTGGCGCTGGAAAAAACTTTCGGCCAAGTCGGTTGTTCGACGTAGATGAGGCTGAGGATCGAAGCGATTCGCTTGAAGACCTTACATCCCCAGATCGCTTCTATCGGCCCCACCCCAAGAAATATAGCCATTTTGAATTTGCTGATGGGTCTGATCCCCAGGACGCCCCGCAGCCAAGTGAGCCAACCCCGCAAAAAACCAAGCACTCCAGTCAGTGGTCTTTTGATGACTTTGTCACTCCTGCGAAAATCAAGCCAAGCAAGGCTCTTCGCCATCAGGAGGTGCATCTCTGGGAAGCGAAAGGTGATGAGGCGCTTCCACAGGAACCTGCACAGGGCAAACCGCGTCGTGATGCCGAGAAGCATTTCGAATTTGTAGATGACGGAACGTCATCGGTCGACCGGCGTCCAATACGTCCTCGCGGTTCCACGCACAATAATGGGCTTGGTCTTTACGAGAACAATCTATACGATGAGGATGTAAATGCCCCTGCTTCAACCGAAGAGCAACGGCCTCTCGGGGCCATCACCAATCTAAAAGATCGCGGCCGGGACTTCGACTCCCACTGGGTCATGAACGATAACCCGTCCCCTGATAAATCGGAGGCGAAAGGCACCATAAGTGACGATCGTATGAAAGCCGTCAAGATGATGGAGCCTAACTGGTCTGCCTATGATGAATCCCCTGTGCAAAAGGAGAACAAGCCAGTAGCCCCCAGAAACGGCTCAAAGAAGGTCGACGATCGAGGCATTGCCATTGGCGGTGATGGCATGGGTGGTAACAAAGGCTCTTCCCGCAACTGGCTTTTCAGCGAAGAGGATGACAGCCAATCCACCGGCTCCGTTCCAGGTAGGAAGCCACCTGCTGCTAAGTCTACTAGCTTCAACTGGGATTTCTAGGCGACCCGTGATGCCTCGATGCGATGAAGGAGCAATTGACTATACACAACGCCACCACCAGCAATCTCCTTTTATCGTAATGACCAATAACGTTACCACGTCACTTACGAGTTATGAGCACTGGCCTCGACACACCTATTAGTGGTATCTTGTTCGGGTGGGAATATTGGATTATGTTAAATCGCCATAGTCCTGGTGATAACTCTGCGGAACAGCTGTGTTAGCTTACTGGAGTGTGTATAAAATGAGGAGGATTGTGTTGTTTGTATTCTTTGAGTGTCCGCAGAGCCTGATGGATAATGACGTATACTTAAGCTTCCTGCCGCCGAATTGTAAAATGAGTTTCATTTCTAGGTATATAGTCTTTAGAAGCCGCGAGTTGCTTTCTTGCGCGTCTTGAAATGCCTCATTTATATCCCTAAGATCATAAAGGCTTTATTGTTGTATGTGTACCGGTGAGCTACATCGTCTTAAGGGATCGATCTTCGTATACATTGCTTGCCCTTCGAATTTGTCTCCCAAAAATAGGAACAGAGATACCGCACTGCTGATTAACATTGATTTTCCACATAGCAATAGATGGGACTATGCCGCTGTCTATTTATTGAAGCTAAAATTTATAAACTACAGGGATTGTCTACATGCGCCTCTAAAATAGCTTCGCCTTATGAGGCCCCAAGTATTGAAGAGGCGGCAGTCCCCATGTCCTTTTCCGCTACCCACAAGAGAAAAGAACAGGAACCTTCTGAACGCCCGAACGCCGCTGCATTGACTCTTTCCCTGCTGCCGATAAAGCCGCGCTTAGTACTCGTATCTCTTCTCAGAAAGCATTGTATTGTCAGGTGCATGAAACGTGAAGGACGAAGCATAAAAAACTATATATGATAGGAAGGTGTCTTGATAACTAATGCGAAATCTCTGGTGTTGCCGGTCCGCAGAAATAAATCAACATAAGTACTTATATACTTTTTTCCACATAGGCCAGCCCCTCTTCTCAGCCATTTCTTGTGCAACAAGTATAGGCAAATTAAAATCACGGCGTCCCGTATCCACGTCCATGTCCACGACGCGTACAAATGACGTCTTATGCCAGAAGTAGTGTCCAAGGAAGAAGAGGATGACAACGGGTGCGGCGAGGTAGACGAGGAAAAAGCTCTTAGCTAGCTCAGTTGGGGACATGTGGGTATAACCAACAGGCCACGCGCCGATCCAGAACTGCGCGACCAAGATGAGAATGTTGATCGCAAGGCCAACCCAGGAGCCAATAACGCCAACTTGGGACTGAAAGGCCAGCTCCGACACACTATGGCCTTTATACGCCCACGCCTGCCGGAATCGGATGTGCGCAAGACAGATCGACGACCACGTAAAAATAGATGAAAGGCCAGAGATAGCGACAAGCCAATCAAGAACCTCACCCTGCTGTTTCAGGTCAGCTAAGTAGGCCAGCAAGCCCACGGAAGATGAAACCACGATAGCAATCAAGGGCCGGCCGCGACGGTCAACGTAGGACAGGATCTGAGGTGCCTGGTTCTGATCAGCTAGCGCCGCAAGCGTCCGAGAAGACCCGAAGACGGAGGAATTTCCAACGGAGAGTACGGCAATCAGGATGACCACGTTCATAATCGAAGGAAGTACTTCAATGCCTGCATTCTCGATGGCGATGACGAAGGGCGACGCCATCGCTGGGACGTCAGTGTTGTCAGTAAGGCGTGAGTCGTCATAGCGCACGAGGAGCCCAATCAGTGTGAGAGCAACGATGTAAAATAGTGTGATGCGCCAAAAGACCTGTTTAATGGCTGTAGGAAGCGACTTTCGTGGATTCGCAGTTTCGGCGGCGGCAAGACCGACAAGTTCGGTGCCCGCAAAGGCGAAAGCAGCCGTAACGAAGACACTGCATAGCCCTTTAAAGCCATTATGAAGGGCACCAGGATCTTTCCAGTAGCGACCTCCGATGTATCCGTCCCCCGGCACACCACCAATGTTGAGCACAATCCCCAGCAGACTGTATCAAAGTGGCAGAGACATTAGCATGTACCATGTCTACGATAAAATAGGATAGCACTCTTACATAAAGCCAATAACAGCAATGACCTTGATGATAGCAAAGAAGAACTCAGCCTCGCCATAACCTTTGACGCCACATAGGTTGATACCGATGACAACAAGGAGGAATATGGTGACAAAGATAGCCTTGTTTAAGTTAGAATTCCAATACGTGGTAACGATGGATGCTGATATAATTTCGAGGGGAAGGGCAATGAGCCATTGTAGGGCATAACTAGCGGTGCAGTTAATAATCAAGAACCAGCGGGAGACTGAACAAATACGACGACGTACTTCCAACCCATGGCAAACCCCCAGGAAGGGTGAAGAAAGCGAGTCGAGTAGGCGGAAAAGGAGCCAGCAACAGGAAACGAGACGGCCAGCTCGCCTAAGGCCTGGACAGTACAGTATAACATAGTCCCGATAATGAGGTACGCTAGAAGCACCGATGCAGGGCCACCGCTCTCGAGAGCGCGGCCTGATGCAACGAACAGGCCAGTCCCTTGGGAGCACAGTCAGATCAGCAGGGAGCGCGGGCGACGGTATCTGGCACAGCACTCGTACCTATGGAACCACCTATCGCAATCATCTGCAGATGCCGTCCCTTCAACTTCCTGGCCAGATGCGATTGGGCAGTCTGCAGGGTAGCCAATCGCAAGTCATAGTAATGAGGCTGTGAGCCGTTCCTAGCGAGAATGGGTCGATAGAGCTGAGCAGCCTCGGCGGCGTGTATCTCGCTCAGAGGGTCGTTTGGGGTAATGCGCTGGGTGGGATCACGTCGGAAGCCTTCGATAAAACGATCAAGAAACCCGGGTTGGGGGCCGTCTTCGTATAAGGGCTCACGCATGGTATAACTACTAGCAGGGGCCAGCGAGTCCTCCTTGATGGGGAACATGCTCATCTCGATATCACGGCTGCTATAAGAGGACGGCATGGTGGACAATTCGAAGAGTGGCGGCCGCCGCAAGGGCGGGAGATGGTGCCGTGTCGCAGACGGGGAAGATAGAGGGGAGAGAGGAAGAATGGGAGTATGGGAGAGGGAGAGAGAGAATGTGAGTGTATGTGTGTGGATGGGGGAGCTGACAAGGTGAGGCTGGAGGAGACGAGACCCCCGCTACACAGCGCCTTTGGCTTCTCCCGAAGCCAACTGAAAGAGGTACTGTTATCCAACTTCCTGAGCTAGAGATAAGATGATGGTCTACATTATGATGTAGGTATCTATTCATCCATGTGAGTAGATGCGGGTGCTCCTGTGTTATGCACCTTCTATGGTGGGTAGATAGGAACATTACACATATATTGAGGCGGTGATTAGAGTCAAGTACTGGATAGCCTGCCTACTGCTACCCTTATCGTAGTAAGCTAGACGTCTAATGTAGCATGTACCTTGGGTAGGGTGCTGAGCCGCCGTAATCAGTGGGTGTCTGGGGTTGAGCACCTAAGGTATGAATACCTTACTATAGGTAAGGAATTGAGTGCGTCGCTGTTGGGCGATAACAGTCCCACGTCCAATTTAATTGGTGAACCACATCATCTTAGGTTCTATATACTTATATCAATACACATATACTACATGTACAGCCCTCCCGGAGGTAAATGTTAGCACAGGCGCCAGTAACTTGTACTTTAAGGGTTTTATATATATGACAAAGCTTCTTCTTCTTCTTTTCTTTTTACTTTTTTCCTCAAATATATATGCTGGACACAGGTTCTTAAAAGACAAAGCTTGTCGGAAGACTAATTGACTATTAGACTTCTATGCAGATTTCTGTAGAAGCGTCCTTAATCAACGGTCAAACGTATAATCAATCGTGGTACTAAGCACGGGGTAGGTGTTAGCGCAGCACTAACATTACCATCCCGGCGGGTTGTATGTCTATTTAAGTCGAAATGCACATGGGAGGTTTTCACGTGTTCAATCAATGCCTTGACCATGAAAATACCCTGGACAGCACCGCAACATTAACAAGATTATCAATATCGTGCAATTTACCTCTGCCTGGTGCTTGTCTAACTCAAGCGTCTATTTACAGCTTACATTGTATGCGCAGGTAATCAATTGTTGACTAAGTCAGTACATGATATTCCGGCGTAGAACTAATAGCACATTATGAGCCAAGACTTAGCACTACGAACGAGTGTCTACATATACATATTATAAGATATATGCTCTGCTAACAACGAGTGCATCGGTTCGTTTTGTATTCAGTGTCGTTGATAAACCCTTTATGCGATACGTTAGGTACAAAGAGATCAGGATGCCACCTAGAGTAGTTTGATCCTCTTGTTATGCGTTCAGAAGGCATCAGAACTTTGGTACCGCACCATGTTGCCAATCCTATGGCCCTTGCGCAACCACCTGGTAACGGTCTACTACGGGTTGTCCCACTGAACTTTGTCTCTACAGAAGGAGCGTAGCAGCCTTGGCTCAAATTATGGTTGGATTAACACATAAGGCACCGTTATCGGGCATTGCTATGAACGGCACGCAACCAGTGTGATTGCACGCATCGGGGCCACAGGCTGAAAGGGACGAGGCTATCATGAAAGGCTCAGGATGGATGAACGCAGCTTTGTTATCTGAGCGCCGTGGTCTCCGCATGTCTTGACTTTCGTTTCCATCCGGTCGAGAAGAGCTGCCCCATATCAAATCGTGGGAAAGGGTGCGCCTCCGTGTTGAGGACTATCTTATCTAGCGGAAGTAGATCGTTCGGCGAGAATAGGAGGTAGAAATATTTCAAAGTCTCGGCCTGAAAGAATTAGCTATATTTCTCTTTTCACACATAAATTAGCAGATATGTCAAATAACTCACAAGCCAGAAGCTTTCCATATTATCGCGCAGTATAGGGGGTACCTTGCTGGCATCCGAGAGACTGGAGAACCCTCCGCCATCTGTGACCGCGGTATAGTTCATGAACGACTTGAACATATCCCAGCCCCATTCGCGATACTTGATCTCACCAGTGATTCTCCACATGTAGAAAAGACTCTCGACCGTCTCGGGTCGCTGCAGGTTATGGACGTCCAACGCATGAACGTTGAAATTCTTGCGCCACTCCGCTTCGATATCCTCGTCAAATTCGGCCGGAGGGTGGTGTGGAGCAGATTCCGGCAGAGGCGGTTCGGCAATATTGAAGTAGGTGATTTCGGCAGCCAAGCCTGTAGCCATATATTTATACATACCCCAGCACGTCTGCATGAGCTCTCTGGCAAGCTGCATGTCAGCCTCGTTCTTCTTCGTCCAAGTCGACCGTGTCTTCGCTTCTGCTTCCGTCAGCCCACCCGTCGCAGCAAGAGCAATCGTGCCGGGCATAAAGCAAACTAGGTGATCCATCTTGGGCAACAGCGGACCATCTAGCCCACCCGGCCGTTCACCGATGATGGTAAACCTCGAAGGTTCGGTGTAGGTGATAAGATGGTCACGAACCCCTTGAAGGCTCTCGTCCCACATATCAAGATATACAGACTCCTTTCCATTCGTCTGCAGATACTGTTTGATCAAGTATTCATAATACGAATCTCCGCGGCTCCCCAATCGAATATTATGGCCACGAAACTCGCCAGTGGTGGGGTGTATGTAGATAGGAACAAGGCCAGCCTCCGGAGCGTTGTTATCAATAATCTCCATAACCTTCTCTGCTTTGTCCCAAAAATCCTTCTCACCCGTTAGCTTGGCAAGGTACTTGAACTCGAGTTGCAAGGTGGTTGTCTCCGCGGTGGACGAGGCACCATCCTCATCGTGCGCCTGAATACCCTCGTACTTTCCAATGTTGACGCTTGCGTAAGGAACTCCCGACGGCGAGTCAAATGCTACCACAAGCCGATCGGCCAAATCTCGAGCCTTTTCAAGATATAGGTCTTCTCCCGCTGCACCAGAATCATCATCGGCGATTGGCGCAAGATTTGGGTATTCGTTGGATAGATAATGAGCAGAAAGGAGACCGCCAAGCATACGGATGGTAGTCTCGAACGTGCTTACATCCTGATCTTGATCATATGTCAGGGAGTTGGAGATCCAGTCCCTCGCATGGGTAACGCGGGAAGTGAGGTTCATAAGGATCATAGTATCGAGGCTGTCGACTATGATCCAGCCCATGCCCTTGGGGGTCATCTGGCGGCCTTTTCGAGAAACAGGGTGAAACTCATCATAGCCCCAAGCGTATCGCGAATAGGCATCAAAGCTCAGTGTAAAAGCCTCAACGACACGTTGACGCCGCCCTGGCCAATCCGCAGATTTACCAGTCTCGGATGGCGAAGCGAGCCAAGCCCAAGACGAGATGACAGTGTCGTGGTGTTTTTGAAAGGCACCGAAGTAGTAGAGCAGCGATATCAGCAACAGGACGAAGGCAAATGATCGCTTCCGCCTCCAAAGAGGCCGGGGTCGATGAGAAGGCGGGTAGGCATAGGGCTTGTCTTTATACATGGGCAAGGCATGTCGATTCTCAAACAGGCGGTCCTGTACACCCCCCAAGATGCCGCCGCCGGCTCCGTTTCTGCTGTTCGGCCCGCGAGCGACGGCCGTGTTGCCCCAAATGTGATCTTCGACTACCCTCTGTGGGTTGCTAAAGGAGGGAAGATTTTTGGGTACGGAGAAGGACATGTCCAGATCCTCGACGGCCTTTTTGCCCTTCCCAATGGCATTAACACCAACTTCGACGGCTTGCTCAGCAAGGTTGACAGCAGCTCGCGAAGCCGTGATCTTCAATATAGAAAGCGCGCTCGTTCTGTGGATACCGAAGGGATCGCGAACGTTCATGGGGCGGTTTGCTG
Source organism: Xylariaceae sp. FL1651 (assembly GCA_025201745.1). NCBI lineage: Eukaryota > Fungi > Ascomycota > Sordariomycetes > Xylariales > Xylariaceae > Xylariaceae sp. FL1651. Next base: position 932,184 of record MU624245.1, read on the forward strand.
GGAAGAGAGAGTTCGGAACGCAAGGGCGGCGAGGATGGGCGGTTGGCCGTCAGGCCAGGGTACCGTATGGCTATATCAAGTAAGTCACGATACCAAGGTTGAACAAAGCTCGTACTGGTGAGGTGGCTATACCGAGAGCAATACAACAATGGACGATGTCACTCCAAAGGACACTTGGAATGCAAGTAAAGGCGCTCGGGATGTAGTGTTACAGAAGAAAATAAAAACACGGTCGTCATTCTGTGCTATACATATGTTTCTCTTTCGCTTCTCTCTCAATGCGTGTGTGTCAGTACGATCACCACGAAAAACAGTAGGAAAAGCGCTCCCCCAAGAGGGACAGAGGGAACAAAACGATGTATACCTAGCATGATGAGGTTGTTCTATATTCAGCCTAGGCAGGCTAGAGACAGTGCATATACGTACATAGGTACCTTAACGTTTATGTACCTGCTTAGGGGTACCCTTAATCCCGTTATGGGGTATCTACATGTATGGACGTAGTGGAATGTAAGAATTTTAGCTTGCTAAAAATGTACCTTGGCCTTAGAACAAAGCCGCCCAATTGAAGCCCGAAAGGACACCTAGTCTTCTACATATACTTTGAGAGCCAGTATTTGTAAGTACTATGCACGTTTACCCTTAACATTATGTCCAAAGATAAAGACTGGACGTTCTACTATGTAATTGGCCACTATGTAGTTGGCCACTATGCGCCGCTATACTACCTGTCTACACAGGCGACAGGTTGGTTACTTTCCGCTTTATATACATCATGTTATTTTCCTATTTTCCTATGTCTATTAGTAACGAGGGGCTTCCTCCTACACCAGATAGTGGTGATTGCTATATACGGTAAACACTATTTTAGAGGTAAATGTGCATATTGTAGGCTCAACATGGCACATCGCTGTATCTATACAATTAATTCACTGAGGGCGCTGTAAGGACAGACAGGTTGCTCAAGATAGCGGCACCAATCGTTACCCACGTGCCCACAGCATGCATCCATTAAAGTACACTAAGTATGTATCCCTTACCAACGGCCAGGACCCCTCCACCTTGCCCCTACCCAGAACTCTGCCCCTCGCCAGCCACATACAGCTAAACCAACCTTCACGAGCTCAGTATGCATACGTAATACATATTTCAACGTGCTGCACGCAGTTATTAGACCCCAAGAGGCGTCCTATTCATATCACGGAGATGCGCTAATATCTGTCTCTTCCCTGTGAATTCACATATCGAACGCGACAAGGGGACTGTCTACCAAGAACACTCTCATCTCAGTCTATTCCGGCCAGCCCCGCCAACTACTGGCCCTTGGGCAAGCATGGCCGCAAATGCCCACAACCGTTCGACCTACCAGTGCTATCCTTACCTCACGGGCGAAGAATTTGCCGAAGTTTGCCACTACCTTGACAGGAAGTATTGCCAGGCTACTCTGGGACCTATCCGCCAAGAATGGCGCCTTAGCCTTCATACAGCCTTGGACACATCTGCTACCTCACACGCGGACCTAGTGACATTTTTACAAATCACCAAATCCCTCGAGGACACGGTAGTCGAACATCAACTCACATCCCGCCTTAGTAGTATTGTTTTAGATGAGCCTTCAGCGCCCAACCAACTTAGCCCCCAAGGGTCGATGGCCGACGACAACATGGTGGAGATGGAGGAAGCAGACAAGGTTCGTTGTATCGGGAGTCCTTTCATCTTGCAAGTTGAATCCTTTCCTCGCTTGTTTAACATGCATCCCCACCCAGGAGATCTTCCTTCGACAGTCATCTAATGCCAGCTTTCAATCGAGCTATGTCGTGTATGAGATTCACCTTCACCCGACATACCGTGCGCCGTGTCTCTGGTTCAGTTTACACAACTTGTCAACTGATGAATCGCCGCTCAACGTCGAAACTGTCCTCCGACTCTTGGTGCCGGATATTTTCAAACATTCTCTTCGAGGTCAGGGCGCCATAGGAGGCATTTCCATCGAGGTCAGATATATACCTGACTCGCATGAGTCAATGATGCTCTCGTCAGGGGTTTCCATTGCCTCTACCTCCCAGACTAATATCGAGTTTACAGCACCATCCCATCACCAGCGTGCCGACATTCTTCATACACCCGTGTTTCCTTGGAGATACTATGGCTCGTTTTGACTGTTCCAAGGAAGACTATCTCATGGTTTGGCTCGGTTTGGTGGGAGGTTGCGTGGGACTATGGGTTCCCAAGCAGATGGCCACGTTGGGCCAAACGTGAAGCTTGTAGCCGTAGACGGTGCGCCAATTGTACTACACGCTACCAAATAGCCAGCGGCAAGCTGGGGCTAAAAGCGAAATCGACAGGTACTAACAGGTCTGCTCCTCACTCGTCATCGCTCTCCTCTTCCATCGCAACATCCTCGTCACTCTCTTCCTCTTGTTCTTCCTCTTCCTCGTCACGAGCACGTTTTTGACCGCGAGTGTCGGGGCTTGGCGCATTGATCGCAGGAGACTTCGCTCCTTGAGGCGGCTTCGCAGGCAATCCGTGAGATGCAGGGGTAATGGAGGCGGTAGAGGACATTGGTGTTGGTGCAGGAGCGTTGAAGATGCTTTGCTGAGTCTCAGTCATCTCAACGTTGGAGGGGGCACCAAGACCAGTCAATTTATAAGTGCCATCAAGTTTAGCGATAGTGTCTGACTTGGTTTTTGCGTATTGGATTCTCTACGCCAAAGCCAGGTTAGCTAGGCACGGTACCAGATGAAAAGACGCGTGGAAAGAAATTCGGTAGCATACCATGTCTTTGCCTAAGAACTGGAAACCGTCCAGTGATCTCATCGCCTGCGTGGCAGCCTGTGTATCACGAAAAACAACGTGGGCCTGACCGCGCATCTTTGTGGTTTTTAAGGCTACGACGTCAAGGACGGGTCCGTAGGTGGAAAATAGGAGATATAAAGCGGTCTTCAGATCGTTCTTGTTGATTTTGGCAGAGGGCAGGTTCGTGATGTAAAGACTAGTAAAGGATCGCATTAGCCATTAAGTACGAGTGTGACTAGTTTGCCGGCACTCACGTCTGATTCGGGGGTATGAGGGGTGTTTTGATTACAGGCTTGGATGGCGCCGCGCGGGCCGCAGCGACGGCAGTAGACATGATGAGAAGAATGACACGGACCGAGCAGAGCGAGTGGCGTGGAGGATAGATATGTGGATGTCGTCTGACCGACGATGCATAGACTGAGGATGGCGGGGAGGTTCGGGGTTTAGAATTATTAGTCAAATATACAACAGGCAGAATATGAAATATGATGTTCGACAGCCTCTTTCATCTTAGGTGCCTAGGTAGCGTCTCACGTGCAGCTCACACCAGTATATACCTATACTTTTACTGAATATTTTTATAATCCACATATTCATATATACATTAAGATATTAACATAAAGCAAAAGGGCTTTTATGGTTTATATGTATAATTTAAGCTTATGTATATGTATTTTAGTCGCAGTATGTTTATATTAACCTTTTTATGAAAATTTTAACTTTAACATCTCAATTACACGTTAGGCGGGGTTAATTATTCCGACCACTGTATCTCAACCAGGGTTAATTACGTCACGCATCTCTCCAACTTCATCATCTTCAACTTCAAGTGCACTGCAGACCAAATCAACGTGGTAGTAGAGAGCTACTCCTACCACCGGCTATCTCCTAACGATATCGAAACATGGCTTCGCCTGAGGTACACCACCTCTTCCACCGGCCCATTGCTGACCACTCCTTCTCTGCCGATCGTAGGACTCTGGCTGTAGCCAAAGATGCGACTGTTGAGCTCTACGATAAAGTAGGCAGCGCTTTTAAGCTAAAGCATGAGCTGAATGGGCACGATAAGACCGTCACTGGCGTCGACATTGCCCCTAACAGCGGCCGCATCGTCACATGCTCTCAAGGTACTGGCCGCTTTCCTCTCTCTTTTCCCCCTATTCTCGGCCGTTGCATCCTACATCACTTGTACTAGGAGCGTTAATTCTGATCATCCATGCCCACTATACAGACCGAAACGCCCTTGTCTGGGAGCCCTCACCAACTGGTTACAAGCCGACCCTTGTTCTCCTCCGCATTGCTAGGGCTGCTACCTTTGTCCGCTGGTCACCATCCGAGGCCAAATTTGCAGTCGGCTCTGGCGACCGTGTTATTGCCATCTGCTACTTCGAGGAAGAAAATGATTGGTGGGTTTCGAAGCACCTGAAGAAGCCCATCCGCAGCACCATCACCACTGTCAATTGGCATCCTAATTCGGTCCTGCTAGCTGCCGGCTCCACTGATGCTCACGCCAGAGTCTTCTCGAGCTTCATCAAAGGCGTCGATGCCCGGCCTGAGCCCAGTGTCTGGGGCGAGCGCTTGCCTTTCAACACTGTCTGCGGCGAGTTTCTAAACAACTCGGCTGGCTGGGTTCACTCGGTCGCTTTCTCCCCGAGTGGAAATGCGCTCGCCTTTGCCGCTCACGACAGCAGCATTACTGTTGTCTACCCTGCAGGTCCCGATCAACCACCGCAAGCCGTCGTCAACGTGAGCACCCAGTTGTTGCCCTTCATGAGCATGGTCTGGAACGGCGACGCTGAGATCATCGCGGCCGGGTATGACTGCGAGGCATTCCGTTTCCAAGGTGGCCCCTCGGGATGGCAGCTTACTGGTACTTTGGAGGCCAAGGGCCGACCTGGTCTGGGTGACGCCCGGGAAGAATCTGCCTTGAACATGTTCAAGCAGATGGACCTGAAGGGCAAGGTCAAAGATGATACCCAATTGAAGACAGTTCACCAAAACACGATCACAACACTTCGTACTTACGAGGGAAACGGTGGGTCCGTTAGCAAGTTCAGCAGTAAGTTACTTCCAGTATAATATCGGAACAACATAATTCCACGGGCTAACATGGCGTAAAGCAAGCGGTGTGGATGGCAGGGTTGTCATATGGAATACATAGGAAAGTTTGATTTGTGGTCATATAATTTCACCTCAAACAGAGAGCTTCGTTGCTGTCATTATTGTCGTCACTACGCGTGAATTATGTCGTTTGTCACTTCTTAAGAAGCCAAGATGTTGTCCAGTACCAGCATCATCCAGACCAGAGATTATACAGGTGCCACCTGCATAGGCTTTGACATGCCCATCATCACATACTATAGATCATCCATCATCCATCATCCTAGATGCCACTTAACAACTTTGTACGAAGCTGGGGTAGACATCCCTGGACTTCTTTGGATAGTTTGTTCCGCCAGTATCAACTATTTAACTACCAGTAGTGGAAGATGATTACATGCATGCTTCATTACCAACTCTCTCTATTTCACCCTTTCGGGAATCACGATATTGTAAGCTAATTACATATGCGACAACAGAGCAGACTCCGCTGCCATTGAGCTTTAAAATATCTATTTATGGTAGTAGTTATCTCAGTAAGGCGCATTGGTGAAATGTCATCGAGCCGTTGAATCACTTTAGCAGAAGATTCCGGGCCCTTTGATTTTTAACTATGTCCCGTTAAGTTTCCTGCCGTAGATAAGAATACTCGGCGCTGAGGCGGTCAAGTAGTGCCGCAAATTTCAATTGCGTATAGTGGGCGGCGTCGTGCGTGTGCTATTGTAGGTATAAATGAATAACACCAGTGGTGCGGGTAAAATAAATCAGTAAAGATGAAAATAATGAGGGGTAGGGGTCGAGAGAAGACAAATCAACCCGTTATGATCTCTTTCTCCTGATATCAATTTCGCCTTCACACCTGTAACAAAAGGTTGTATTGGCGATCTGAAGCTTTTAACAGAGTGCTTCGACAGAGGAATCTAATCATACACGTATTATGCCCCAAGGTAACATCGAATAGACAAGGATCCTCCTCACTATATCTGCAAATTACTCTTGCACTCCATGTATCAGTTGCTTGGTCCTGTATCTATGAGCACAAAAGAAGTTATCGTATTTTCTAGCTATGTCGCTTTAATAGCAACATCACACACACGCGCTTCGTCTCATGCATAGATATATACGTCTACATGTATGTACACAGCCAAACGTTAACTATGCAGCTTACTTTGGCAGGGCTGCCGAATACAATAATTTGATGCGTTGGATGAAGCTATTCACGCTCGTGGCTACAATGGGCTGGATCAGCGTATTAGTGTGGGACATATATGGTGCCTGAGTCTTAATGGCTGGGACACGTAGGTTGTATTATCCATATAAGTTGTCGACAAGCAGTGCGGGTGGCAGCATCTAGTCTACTTAGTACATCGCTTACCACATGTTTCGCATCCACCACCTGAGGTCATTTCTATACGAACCTTGCGTATGTAAAAGTATCGAGATAGCATAAATGCAGACAGGTCGCTATTTGAAGAAAAAGGTGCAAACTTATTCACCATCCTTCTCAATCTCTGCATAGAATCATCTTCGTATATATATATTAGAACGTCAGCAGCAAATTGCAGGCTAAACTCTCTGAGAATGTTATGACTGTCTCCCCAGGCATCCCGAACGATATCATCAGCTAGCGCCGTAATGTGCCCGCGAATGGGGGCCTGAATACCTAAATGGTAGTACTTAGCAATTGCTAGCCGAGATAAAACCAGAGTGCTTTGGGAGTAGCTGTAGGTAGGTAAAAATACGAAAGACATAGAGCTAGATTCTGTTTCCGGCAGCCAGCAAAAATATAAATAAATGGTCAGAATCACATTTTATCCCAGGTTTCATCGATTTGGTCTTGATTTTATTTTTATTAATTTATAGCACGGCGCCCTGAGAACTATGTTGCTCCTTTTCCTGCTTAGAATAGGCTGATAATGAGCTGCTAATTTGGGGCTCTCGTCGTTCTCGCTGACCTGCGCGTCTCCTTCGGACATGAAACCGGGGCTTTAGGTAAATCCCAAGCCTTGTCGTCTAAATGAGATATGCTTTAATTTGCCGCCTAGAAGGAGAGAATAAGCCCTAAGAGATGAGCTGGTAACAGTCGTTCTAGCTCCATCGCTCTCCTCTCAAGTTCGGCACGATGAGCAGCTTTCAGCTATTTAGCCTCTTCGCGAGTGCTGCTACGCGGGGGTTCAACCTGCGATCTAGTTTGAAGCTCTTAAACCGAGCGAGAACACAGATCCTCATTACTAACTGAAATTAATATTCTTGACTACCGAGTCTCAGTGCTTGAGTGATTCACTGGAGCGGGTAAGAGAGGGAATCCAAGCAGCCCGGTTTAGTTTCCAATATAGCTGAGCCTTCAAATAGCCCTAGGGTTGTGTCTGATATATAGCATGGTCGGTTGTTTTCAGATTCCTAGACGGTACTGTCAATACGTCGTTGACTGTATGATTAACTTGTGCCGTCGGAGAACGTGCATGTTCACATTTAATTAAGCCCGCCAGAGCCTTTAGTTGTAAAAGGGAAGAGTTATAATATGGGACCATACTATTAGAGTTGGCAGTTCTAAGAGCAACGTAGGCATGACTTGTCAAAAAGAAAAAAAGAGGGCGTTTCATTGCCTGTGGTACCTATGTGATGGCTGCGTAGCAGTTTGAAGACGTTATGTGCGCGTGTATGCACGTGGAGGTAAGGGGTACGTATGTCCAGTCTGTTTAGAAAAGCATCCAATTCTAACACGATTCGATGGTAGGTATTACATGTAGTTTGATGCGAGTACCCGGGCCGTACATGCATTCAATGGCTGGGACATCGATTGATGGACCTCCTTGGATCCATTATGTACAGTATATAACCTACCTGCATGCATATAAGTAGTATATGCGTGTTATGCATCTGATTCCACTTACCTGACGTACCTTGGCCTAAAGTGCCCCTCCCCCACCACAGCACACGCGGTCTTGCCGACCCTCCCCTCCTTTTCCTGTCTTGTTAAATATTTTGACATTACGCACTTTTCTAATAGTATCGCTTTCCCCTTGCTCTCTCCGCTGGCCTCTCCATTTTCCGCTGTCGCAACCAGGAGCGACCAAGATCGTCTCTGTTCCCAATCTGGCTTCGCTGTGCCCTTGACTAGAGAACAAAACATGGCCGTAGATGCGCATGTCTTTTCCCTCGAGGGAAAAGGCCTGAAGCTCAACACCGCTCAGGACTTGGAGACTCACATTGGGCCCTTGCGCGCCATGGAACATGTCGACGAAGTGCGCGTCCTTGGAAACACTCTTGGCGTCGGCGCTTGCAAGCTCCTCGGAGAAGTTTTGGCTACTAAGAAGACGCTTAAGGTAGATCGCCAACCCGTCGCACTCTTCTATTTCTGTCTCTGTACTTCCTTAGAACCAATGAAATGTCCCCCTTGCTAACCTTCTTGTCCCTCTAGGTTGCCAATCTAGCCGATATATTCACCGGACGCTTGCTAAATGAAATACCTGAAGCCCTTTCCTACCTGCTCACTTCTATCTTAAATCTTCCCAACCTCCGGACCATCAATTTAAACGACAATGCTTTCGGCCTTAACACCCAGGAGCCCTTGATTGATTTCTTGTCAAGCCATGTTCCATTGCAGCACTTATACCTTAACAACAATGGGTTAGGCCCGCACGCTGGGATCAACATTGCCAACGCCCTCTCAAAACTCCACGCGAAGAAGGAAGAGGCTAGAAATGCTGGGCAAGATGTCCCTGACTTGGAAACAGTCATATGTGGTCGCAACCGCCTAGAGAACGGGAGTATGATGGCATGGGCTGAGACATTCCGTCTCCATAACAAGGTGAAAGTCATTAAAATGGTTCAGAACGGTATTCGGCAAGAAGGAATTTCTTTACTCCTGAGCGAGGGCCTAAATCATGCCATTGAGCTTCAGACTCTAGATTTACAGGACAATACTTTCACCATTATGGGTGCCAAGGCCCTGGCCGAAGTAGTCCCGCTCTGGGCGGATATCCTTGAGCTTGGCATTGGTGACTCACTTCTAAGTGCTAAAGGCGGCTTGCTTCTCGCCGAAGCCCTATTCAAGGGCCAGAATAAAAAAATGGAAATACTTCGCCTCCAATACAACGACATAACTGCGCCGGCCATCAAACGCCTGGCAGCCGCTGCTCACGATGCTTTGCCTGCATTACGAAGGATCGAGTTGAATGGCAACAAATTCTCCGAGGACGACGAATCTATCTTAACTTTGCAGGCGCTGTTAGAGGAGCGCAAAGAGAAGATTGGAGGCGATATTTTGGATGAGGACGCGTGGGGCGTGGATAGTCTAAGTGATCTCGAGGAGCTAGATTCGGACGAAGAGGAAGAGGAAGAGGAAGAAAGTGAAGAAATAACGACGGAGAAACGAGCCGAGAAGCTTGTCAGGGACGCGGAAGAGGCTCAAGCGGAGCCCACCGTCCAGTTAAAAGACCAGGATGTCGATGATTTGGCGAGCAAGCTTCAGAAGACTAGCATTTGACTAGATGTGACTAGATGCAGACGATACCCAAAAAAAACCATCATCACTTACTGGACCACGATATGAATGTCTTGACATAAACGGACCCTAGCCTTCCTTTCAAGTCTTAACTCTTTAGTCAAGAACGTAGCTAAGTCACTCACGTTGCGTATGGCAGTGCACGACGCCTATATTCTGAGGAAAGGAAAACTTTATGTATGTTTCAGCTATATTGTCTACGCACAACATGGCAGGTGGATTTAAATGTACAATATACCTAAACACTCCTACTATAGAGCTGCTGCCCCTCTCGGGGTGATCCGCTTCTCGGATTTCACTTCGTCTACCTATACAATCCACGTTGGCACTATAACTATTCTATCAGACATGGCGCAGCAGACCCAAGTGGTGAGTACACAAAAGGACACAGCCGGTTCCCCCTTCTCAACGCTTGGCAGAGGGTGGACCGTAAATCTTACTTATCGTCATATGACTTCACTAATAATCTTAGCCGCCTCCCTGTACGTCTGCAATAACTTTTCACATTTTTCACGTTCCTTCTTTACCCCGTCATCTTCATACAACAGCTCCTCGAACAGAGTCTCCTTGTAAAGCTCGCTCACCAGTCGATTCTGTACGACATCTTTGCAATGGTTGACAAGCAGGTGCATGACTGCTTTGGGAACTTGGTCGGCAATAGACTCGCGGACAATATTGAAATATGAGGATATGAGCGCGCGAATAAGCTCAGTTTCCATTGCTTCTCGTTCGGTTAGGGCTGGTTCCACGTTGTCACTCTATATTTTATGTCAGAACCAGGCATTACACGATACAACAGATGGTGCGTCCTACCAGTTGTGAGCCTAGACTAAATCCAGCGGCCTTCGGGCTCTCGTCCTCGCGAATCAAGGGGGATGGACCAGACCGGTATGGTAATTTATCCTCGCCACGTCGAATGCTCTGGCTGAAGGTCGGCTCCGTTCCCTGGCTGACGTGGCGTGGAAGTGAAGAAGGAGCCGTAGCTCCTGATGGCTGCGTCGTGCCATCCTTGCCAAAGAAATAGTTCAGAAACGAATCTCGAGCATTTCCAACGGACTGGGGGTTAAGACGACTGGGTGAGCTCGACCGCACGCCATTCATTGTTGCTACGATGCTTCCGGCGCCATTTTCACGCACAGCCGGCGACAGGCTTCGGGAATTCTTGTGTAGCTGTTTACGGGGGTGAGGTGTATCACCTTTATCATGAACTATCGCCTCCTCTTCATCCTCTGGAAGTTCTGCACCATTGGCGCCTAGCTCCTTGAGCCGTCTCTTTTCTCGCCTGTCTCTTTCCTCTTGAATTAGCCTCTTCCGCTCACGTTCTTGCTTGTTATTGACAACATGACTCATTGCTGCAGCGGCGCCCAAAAAGTTGGGATGGTTTGTGTTGATATATGCACGCTGAATAGATATCAGAGACTCGACGTAGGATGAAGAGGGGCCAAGCCGTTCTCTCAGTAGATCCGAGACGACTTCAATAAGCTTAGCCTGAAGCCTCGGAAAACGCGATAGCTCCGTTGAGCCACAAGTATGGCAGATTTTGATAAGCTCTTCATATACCAGCTCAACGCAACGTTGGCTTGGGATCTCTAACAACTTGATCTGCGGCTTCACAAGCAAATCAAAAGCCATTTCGGGTACAAACAAACTAGGACGCGGGCCAGTAGAGTTGCGGATGGCCGTCCTAATGTCAAGGGCGGAAAGGTTAGAAGTAGGATCGATGGATTCCAGAGCGCTCCCAAAAACTGAGTTGAAGATGTAGTAGATTCGTGCACCTCCAGAGAGCTCCTTAGTCGAAATCTCGGTGGATGTTCCGTCAATGGATGATATGAATGATGTGGCGAAGCGAGTCATCAGCTGTAGGATCATGGAGCCACGATGTTCCTTTCCGCTAAAGTGCATGTCCCCGTAACTTGCAAGCTCTTGTTGCGTCTGTCCCATCAGAGTGTTAAGGCGGGCTTTGATGTCTGGCAAGCGCTCCCGAATATGCACCATGAGCGTCTGGTTAAGCGTTTTAGCTAGGAACTGTGTCCCGCATCGTGCAGCGATGTTCCGGTATGCAGGATGATGCCGGAAAAATTCCGCTTCAGCTTTAAGAGCCTCTTCCATCGGTCGGTTCCCCTGTATATCTTGCTGCGACCTATTGACAACGCCTACAAAGCCCAATTTCAGAGGATAAACCCTACCAGACAAGATATCAAGAGCATTTGTCCCGTGGTCCATTAGGTCTACCTTGGTGAGTACCCCGATAGTTCTGCGGCCTAAAGGGTCCACATGCCTGGCAAGCTTCAGAGCTTCTGAGTTCACTATATCAACATTGGCGGGTGAGACGGCTAGAATAATACTATTTGGCTTTGCAATGTACTCGGATATCAAAGCCCGTGTCTGTTTTTCAATATCTGCTGGCTGATCGCCGATCGGAACCTGGTATGAGCAGTGATCAGTTGCTGTAACCTCATTCAGGGTAATTATCCAGATGGAAAGGGAAGCGCACCTTTGTCAGACCTGGCAGGTCGACTAGAGTGAGGTTCAAGACATGCGGAGAGTAAATCTTTAGGTTAATGGGCTGTCTGTTGATGCCCTTATTAGATCCGGCGACTCGGGAAGTCTCGTTTTCAATCTCGCGCTTCACGTCGCCGAAGTCAGTGAAGCGGCGGCTAGGGATATGATGGAACTCAGCCCACTCGGAGCGGCGCGCCTGGGTGGGATTTCTGTAAGCAGCATGTAGATCAGATCCGCCCTCATCCTCCTCCTCAACATTAATGAGTTGTAGGATCAGCGGTCGTCGCGTCACGATACCGCTTCCCCTTGGTAAGAAATCTCGACCGACGATATTCTCGAGTACAGACGATTTGCCAGCTGACTGGGATCCGACTACGACCTAGAGTAGATACGGAGCCGTGAGCAATGACCAGTTTCAGAGTAGGGATGCCATGTATTGAACAATATGGGCGGTCGAGGCGCATGACATACAATTTGTGGGAGATCGAGAGAATCTGTCCCGATGGTGTTGAAGACTAAGTCTTGAAGCTGGTTGACGACGCGCAACAAGTCATCCCCAAGTGTCGCCATAGTGAGTTAATGAGGGAGAGGCCAGCTCAGATAGATAGAAGACGATCACGAAAATGGCTGGTGGAGATTGACAATGATGGGGAGCTCTCAGGCTATTGCAGCTTTTGCCTCGTCGGCCCTGAGGTTATCGGTTCGAGTGGACGAAGGGGATGGCGACAGAAGTGTAGTGTCTGAGTCGTATAGCACTACAGATAGAGTATGAGCATATGGATTAAATCTAGCGCGATTCTCTGTCTGGACAGGCGAAGAGCCAGTGCGCTGAAAAGTCGTGAGTCTAGGAAGGAAGGTAAGAGGGAGGTTTGGCGAGAGAAGCGCAGCCAAGGTATCTGATTGCGCTTAATGCGACTTGCAGCTTCAGAAAAATAGAATGCAGGTTTATTTACGTATAGGTAGGTATTCGTACGCAAGGAATCCACAGTCTGACATAGCGCCGCATGTACTGATCCGGTGGATTCGGGTAGTACTCATAGGCCCTAATGAAATTTAACACCCTTGTCCTTCGGGACCAATAGTCATATCAGTTGCTTTGCTTGAATCTTGTACCTTAACTGGCCTGGTCGCCGGCCGGCGTTGCTGTCTTGGGTCCACATAAACCAAGCAGGTAGTCTAGGCCTAGCCATGACGGCATCAACATATAGGATCTAGTAGTACTGGGCCTAAGTACTGAAAATATACCAATACTACATGTGTATGTAGGTACCAGACATTCAAGTAGATGTTTATGTATATACAAAGATGCGTTAATCACTGACGGCATAACGACAAGCAATTTAACCTCTCGTACCAGTGGCACCCTAATCCTCATATTACACGACGTCCTCGCATCTTCATATACTAGGTAGTAGAGTGAGACGATGAGCAGTTCCGAATTCCGATGTAGAGCCACCAGTTAGCATATGATCTAAGCAAAACAGCTACCAGTCCGGACCACCAGCGACACCTTTTTTCTACGTTGCAGCTTTGCCAGTAACAGTACCTATCCTACAAGTAATAATAGGCACGATATTATAAAGCCCATAGGATTCTATCTTAAAGGACTCCGCACGTGTGCCAATATTTGTTGAAGCCTACGTACGGCATCTAGTTTGTGTAAGGCCGTTTCTCCTGCGCTTGTCGACAGGTCTTGCAGCTGCTGACGTGCTACCGCAACAAGAGGGCTTAGATCGCCCCAGACCTCGTCCGTGTAAGATGATAGAACGTTCTGCCACTGACAAGCCCAAATACGTCGACCTTCATTCAAGTCAGATACCCCTAGGTGCTGGAGAAGCTCGCCGTAAGCCTCACAGCCACTTGGGTCTGATAAAAATTTGGGGAAAAAGTTCAGCGTGCCATCTGAAGCTGGGTCGGCTGAGGGCTTACTCCCAATCGAGGCTCTCCGTATTATTGGGCGTTCCTTGTTCATTATGTGTAGCTCATCATCCCCTTCGACCATAGTATCTGGTCCTGACTCGAGAAGATGAACTACCTCGGAGCCGTCGTTTATCGATGCTAGTGGTACATGAGTTACTTGTGGAGAGACATTGTCTTGGGCCGGACCTCTACCAGCTGGTTCCATTGCACCCTTAAGCATCTCAAGGAATACTGAGAAGCTGGCCTCTTCACCAGACACACTGGCTTGTCTACCGGGAGATTTGAATGTAGACCCAAGAGTCAACTGAGCAGTAGACGTGCTGGAATGAACTACTCTTGCTGTTTCCTGTCCTGTTGTTCCCGAGCGCTGAGTTGAGCCCGAGGAGTTGGCTTTGCTTAAATATTGTGGGTCGATGTAGTGCTGTTCATGAGCCCGACTATGAAGAAGATTGCTAGTTAAATTAGAAGCCGACGAAGTAAGACGAGACAACGTGTATTCCGAACTAGAACTAGAATGCACTGCGCCGGCGGAACTGCGTTCTGTAGATGGCGCTAACAAAATCGTAACGGCGAGTTCTTTCCCTTTCCGTTTCACATCCTTTTCGTCTTCAAATCTGGTTTGCTTCATGGTGAGTGCGTGAGGTACACAATACTCTTGGTTGAGAAAAAGATTGGAGGTTATTGGAGAAGAATGCGAGATATGAGGGGCCTCTGCAGCGAATTACATATGGTCAAAAACGGTCTCGGATCATTTCTAAAAGCCTCGGCAGCTTAAGCCCATATAAACATCTGTACACTATATTCTTATAAACGGTTTGGTATTAGCTTACTAATACATAAAGGCAATTAGCTTAAAATAAAGTATATATAATTGTTAAATATTTAATTAAAGAGTATTAATAATATAATTTAAAATATAAAATAAGTATATATAATTTTAACATGTTAAACTAGCTAAATTTGCCTTTGTTGGCAGGCTAGTACCTAGGCTTAAAATGGGTGCGTTCTCTGTATTAAAATGACCTTGGTACGCTGCCTCTTTGTGGTCCCATAGGTACGTACCTAGCTCGGCTTCCTTGAGCAGGGCGTCTAATTTACATAGGTACCCTACTTCATCATCCAGTAGGCTAGCAGGCTAGGTACCTAGCAGTAGAGCCTTAGGCAGACCAACTCTCTCCTACTACTACCACTTCATCTACCTACTAATTTGTCGTTTAGCCAAACCTACTATATACACCCGACCCTTGCGCATTATCATCATCATCATTCTCTCCACTGCCCACTACTTCTCTCGATCCGCCTTGTCTCCGTACCATCAACTGCCTACCCTCCGTCGCATAAGCAGCATCCAGGTATATCTTTGCTGTTTGTTCTCTTTGCAATATTCGTACCTCGCCCACCACTTTGGGGTGCGTGCTGACTGTCTCCCCGCGAGGGCGCATTAGCAACGACTTCATTGCAACCTTACCACCCTCACCACCTTATTAGCCCATCACCACACCAAGCATGGCCGACACGGATCCGACCGTGTGGAAATTTACCCAGTTCGTTGCCCTGTTTCTCAGCCTCCCTTTCTTCAAGTCATTATACTGGGCCTTGCGCTGTGTGCGCTGACTTGTACAGGTGTTTTGGCGACAAGGGTGACGTTGAGGACATAACAGAAGGTGTGCCATTTCTCCCTTTTTCGCTGTGTCAACATTACACTTCCTCCTAGCTTAAACACGGATCAGGCTATTGTTCAGCTCTCCTACTAATCTAGGTATCCCTATAGCCGATATCATATCGACCGTCGAGTTCGACCACACAGGTAATTATCTTGCGACAGGAGACAAAGGAGGGCGAGTTGTGTTGTTTGAGAGGAATGAGACGGTTAGTTTTGCTGCCTTACCGGGAACATTACAGATCCCCACGGCGCTTCTGGCTTTAACACAACTATAGAAGAAAACTTGCGAGTACAAATTCCACACCGAGTTTCAATCCCACGAACCCGAGTTCGATTATCTAAAGTCTCTAGAGATAGAGGAGAAGATCAACAAGATCAAGTGGTGTCGCCGTCAGAATGCATCCCACTACCTGCTATCCACTAACGACAAGACAATAAAGCTTTGGAAGGTTTTTGAAAAGTCGTTGAAGGTGGTGGCTGAGAATAACTTGTCACAAGATGTCACACCGGGCAACATAAGCGGCGCAGGAGGCGGAGCCCCTAGGCCACTTCCTCAGACGCATTTCAAGACCGCCGGAGAACTCAAACTACCACGCCTGACACATCATGACACGGTCGTCGCTGCGGTCCCCCGGCGCACCTACGCCAATGCACACGCCTACCACATTAACAGCATCTCAGTCAACAGTGATGGGGAAACATTTATAAGTAGTGACGACCTACGCATTAATCTGTGGAATCTGAACATTCAAGATCAGAGCTTCAACATTGTTGACATCAAGCCTGCGAATATGGAAGAGTTGACTGAGGTCATTACTGCTGCGGAATTCCACCCCATTAGTTGCAATTGGTTCATGTACGCCAGCTCTAAGGGTACTATCAAGTTGGCTGATATGCGGGAAAGTGCTCTCTGCGATCAGCATGCAAAGCGTACGACCACTTAATTCCTTCCAACGGCCACGTTTCACCTATGCTAATGTGTTTAATAGTTTTCGAGCAGGAAGAGGACCCCTCATCAAGATCATTCTTCTCGGAGATTATTTCTTCTATATCTGATGTGCGCTTTTCCCATGACGGCAGATACATCCTGTCCAGAGACTATCTCACAGTGAAAATCTGGGACGTCAATATGGAACGGCAGCCAGTAAAGACGATTCCCATTCATGAGCACCTTCGACCGCGTCTCTGTGACACGTATGAAAACGACAGCATTTTTGACAAGTTTGAAGTTGTCTTTTCCGGTGATGCCAAGAATGTCATGACGGGAAGTTACAACAATAACTTCATGATCTATCCTTCAGATCCGGAAAAGGAGACCGAGGTCGTTCTACAGGCTGACAAATCGGCCTTCAAGGCGAAAAAGGTTGGCATACCAACGCCCATCAACTCATCGACGAGCCCTACAGGCACCAACGGCAGTAAGAAAGGCGGGTCACGTGCGGGTAGCCCAGCAGCTGGGGCCGGTCAGGGGCAAAGGATGCGGAAGGAGACTGATGCAGACCAAATCGATTTTAACAAGAAGATTTTGCACATGAGCTGGCATCCATTTGAGGACAGCATCGCGATTGCTGCGACCAACAACGTAAGTCACAGCTTATCAAACTTCCCTTTATCATTCCTAGGGGCTGGGTAATTAACACAATATAGCTTTTCGTCTTTTCCGCGCTGTAGATGGGAGCGGTCCGTCATTCATCGTCCCTGTCACTGCGCCCTGCACCAGCAGCCGCCTTCGTCAGAACATGGGACTATTGGCCTGCTAGAAAACGGGTTCTGAGAATCTTGACGGTTTCCTTCCTACTTGCTCCATGACCTACTCTACCGTATAGGGCCTGTCCCTAGGATATAGACCAGCCACAATCCAGCCGGCACCCCCCAGAACGTGATAGCCTTCTTGATAATGGCTAACATGTTGCACACGAAATTATGTTAGATTCACTACGCATAAATGCGTACATATTTGGGATGGTGGAGAATCCATGGAACGGGCGGCTGAGAGGCAGCTAAAAGAAAGACGGGGAGAGGCACGGGGCTGGGGCAGGAAGAACAGATTAAAGCACGATGTTCCCATTTGGGACCTCTCCCCACGCTGGCAACTGCTAAGCCAGTAGAGCCTTCATATCATAGATGTTAAAGACGGACCATCAGCACAGGTGAATGGCTAACGCATTTGTGAAATTCGGCGAGAGTGAACTTTAACCAACCTGGCTATCAACTATATATGCCTGTGCCATGTCCGTGCAGACAATGTTGCAGCGTGTTTTAGGAATTGATGGCTGCTGTAAAAGCGATAGTTAACCTTGTTAATTTGCGATTTGTGATAAACTTTACACTATGAAATCAGCTGTGCTTTTAAAACGTAACGGCTTTATATTTAAATATAACTTTAAACTTATTATAATAATTGTTTAATAATAAATTTTAATTTAATTTATTTTTAAGATCTTATTTAACGATATAATAATTAATTAATTAAATTAGTTAATTTATTAAGTCACTTTTTAAAATACATTTTTAAAAAGGAAATCTAAGTAAAAAAATTGTTTATATATAATATTAAAAAAAAAAAATTTTTAATTTTTTAAATAAATAAAAAAAAACTAAACTTTTTTTTTCTTATTTATTTAACTTATACTTTATTTAAATCATTATTTTTTATATAAATAATATAATATAATATATAAAAAAATTAAAATATTTATATATATATATATATATATTAATATAATAAAATAAAAAAGTTTTATAAAATTTATATATTATATATTAATTAAATATATTAATTAAATAAAAAAGGACTAAAATATTTTACTTATTTTATAAAAAAATGTAAATATTCTTAGTTTTTTTTTAATAAAATAAAATATATTATATTATTTTATAATTTTTTACATAAATAATCTTAAAGAAAAACAAGTTAAACAATAAAAATAATTTTATTATAATTTTTATAAAATCTTTAAAATTTTATTTTTAAATAAAGTATAAATTAGTTAAATTATGACGGCTGGTGTTTTATTTGCAGCTGTTAAACAGATTGACTAGTCGTTAAGCTATTATTTATTGTCCTGGTGAATGGAATACTTAAGGTATCTATATACCCTACTAATCCCTGCTTATATATTTCTATACTGCAGCTGTTAGATAAATACTTTCCTTTCTTCTTTATTTTAGTTATTTTATAAGGAATATACGGTAAAGTTAGTCTTAAAACTAAGTGCTGACTTCCGGGCCGTGACATAAATAATAAAAAAAGGTTTAAAAAAATTTTTCCTAATTTTTATTTAAAAAGTTACTAAAAAAATTAATATTTATATATAAATAATTTTTTCACTTAATCTTTTTTTTTTTTTTAAAAAAAAAAACAAGCGTTGTTAAAAAAGCACTTTACTTTTTTTATTAAAGCACCTTTTAAACCGTTTTAGCTTATAATCGCTGCTTAGTTAACTTGTAGCTTTTATTAATTAAATCTTAAGTATTTACTTACTAAATTTATTATAAACTTTTTAAAATTTTACTTAACTTTATTATATTAATTAACATTTTTAACTAACACTTTATGTTAATAATGACCTTTTAAGCTAAAATTATTAAATTTATTATAAAGCGTACTTTAGTGCTTATTATTAAATACTTTTATATATGTATTAAAGGTATAAATGCGTAAAGTATAATTAATAAATACCTTTTATAGTTTATATTTAAAGTATAAGTTAAATATAATATTATAGGTAATAAAATAATAGCATAAATAGTTAACTTTTTTATTATAATTAAAATACCTTTATAAGAGACGGGGCTTTAAATAGGTTATAATGTATTGAAAATATTAAGATAAAGAAGAAAGGGAATTTTATTTATAGAATTGCTAAGCAAAAATGGGTTTATAGCACGGATAAGTAGGTTTTATTATGTGACTAGGTTTGTGCTGCGAGTGGGTTTAGCAGCTAAGCTAGCTATCCGTGACTTTTTTTTATAAAAAATAATATTTTATAATTATTTTTAAAAACTAATTATAAATATAAGTTAAACAATAATAAATAAATAACTAATTATATAAAAAACATCCTTTTTTATATTTTTTTTCTTTTATTACTTTACCTTTAGATTTTTTTTAAATATTTAAATCTTTTAAATTTATATTTTAGATTTTTAAATATTTTAAATTTATATCCTGGATTTTTTAAATCTTTAAATCTTTTAAATTTATATTATATAACTAGGCTTTTTAATTTATTTATTGTGCTTTTTACTTAAACTGCGCTTTAAGCAGCTTGGTTTATTTCTTTTATTAGTTTATAACATTTAAAAACAAAGCCGCCGGTTTTAAATTTACTTAAAAATAAGTATTATTAGCTAGTTAAAATGTGTTAATTATTAGCTTTTAAAAATATAACAGCTGTTAAAAAAAGCTGCAGACCGTTTTAGCTTAAAAAGTGCTTAATTAAAAAAAATAAAGTGCTTTTTTAATAATGCTTTTTTAAAAACATATTTAAAAAATGATTTAATTAATTAATTAAATTATTTATTTATTTAATGAAAATTTTAAATAAAAAACATTTAAAACTAAACTTATAATTTTATATAATAAGTTTAAGGTTAATTATTATGTTATTAATTTGAAAAGCGGAAATTTTGCCTAATGTTAATGTATATTATTAAGTCAATGCATAGGCTATTTATACGTGGAGTACATTCTCTACAACATGGGATTTATCCATTCTGACTGGTGCGTGCGAGATGTGCCATCTCACCGGTGATGGTGTAGACAATGCCGCAAGTACTTAGGTACTTACAAGCAGGTACCCGCTCTGCACCCCGCCGAGCTATAAACTGTAGGGTGTATTAGAAAATTGGATACGGCCGCGATCAAGCCACATGGAATTGTCAATTCTCTCCATCAATCCTCATTTCCATGGTGGTTGTCTCCTGTCTCGCACTTCGAGTTGGTGGAATATTATCCGCGATCTGTTTCTCAGGGACACGAGGATCGAATTGTCAGCGCTTCAAAATTCAAAGCCTTTCATCGCCTTCAGATTGCTTGCTTGCTTGCTTGCTTGCATGCGCGTAGACAATACAACACCGCCAAACGTCACATCTTAACTACTAGGTATGTCAGGTTGAATACCACGGTAAGGAGATAGCTTTACCTACTCTCTCTGCCTAAGGTAAGATATCCTTCATTTGAATCATTACTCTGATCTAGCTCGTGTGGTTCAACTAATGAGATACTGACCTAGATCACGTCGTCTTCCTACCCCATCATCGACGAATTGGCCACTTTATCCCTGTCTAAACCACCCCCGTCAGCCTCACCATCACGCATTCCACAACTGGGGACTCGTCATGACGAGCCGCTCCGCGCCCCGAAGACGTCAGATTCTGCGTGAGTCGCACGCTGTTGCCCGCAATGGTGGCGCCGTTACGCCAAAAGTCATCAACGCCGGTCCTTCTCTTGAGAAAGCCGAGTTGTACGGCATACACGACCAGCGATCGACCCACTCCAAACTCATGGGCCTTGCCGGCCGTATCTTCATCGAAACCATTCCACAATGGCTCACTGTCGGTGCGATGCTGGGACTAATCTTTGGTGGTTGTTGCTCGAACGTGCGTCTGCGTTATCCATTCACCCGTCACTAGGCGAGTAGCTAACCGTTTTTGCTTCCCTAGGTTTTTGCTCTTGAAGCTATCGTCAAGTGAGCGCCATCCCTCCCCCCCTAGCCCTTTAAACGAAACGCTCGCCTCACTGCGCCCATGTCATCGTTCCTAACCATTCCATAGGGTTGAACCAGCGAGCGGTACGAAGATCACGGCACTAATATCTCCTTCCCCCAGACTGCCTACGAACTGACACTCATTTATAGGAACGCTTCTGACTTTCGTACAATTTCTCTTTGTCGCTATTACGGGATATATCTCGCAATTTGATGCCACGCGGCCCCCATTCTTCATAAGACCAAACCGGGTACCTATTCGGCGCTGGCTGATTAATATCGTACTCTTCTTCAGTATTAACTTGCTCAACAACCATGCCTTTAGTTATGATATCTCGGTTCCCGTGCACATCATTTTACGGTCTGGCGGTAGCATTACTACCATGGTGGCTGGTGGTCTTTACGGCAAGCGATACTCGCGCATCCAAGTCGTCGCCGTGGTGCTTTTAACGATAGGCGTAATAACCGCTGCCTGGTCGGACGCGCAAGTCAAAGTAAGAATCACCACTACTTCTTGTTTTGGCTTGATGGTTCCTTGATTGCTAATACTCTCTTAAGGAGCCGGCCGCTAGCTCATCTCATGAAACATTAACCCCAAGCTTCACTACCGGCCTCGGGATCCTCTTTGTTGCTCAAGCTCTATCGGCAGTCATGGGATTATACACGGAAGAGACATATAAACAATACGGACCCCAGTGGAAGGAGAACCTATTTTATTCACATTTGCTCTCCCTCCCTTTGTTTCTGCCATTTACGCAGTCTCTGATACGACAGTTTATGCGCCTCGTGGATAGCCCTCCACTAGCGCTGCGCTTACCGGTAGACCAAGCGAGTCTAGCGTCCTTACCTGAGGCCTGGCGCAAAGCAGCAGATAGTCTTTATATTCCCAGCCAGGTGGCATACCTGGTACTCAACGTTCTTACGCAGTACGCTTGCATCCGTGGCGTCAACCTTCTGGCTGCGGCGTCATCGGCACTGACGGTGACGATTGTGCTAAATATCCGCAAGTTGGTGAGCTTGCTGTTGAGCATCTGGCTTTTTGGCAACCGCCTGGCTACAGGGACATTGGTGGGGGCTGTAGTGGTTTTCTCCGCGGGAGGGTTGTACTCTCTGGACTCGAAGCAGAAAGAGAAGAAACTGGTGGCTGTTAGGCCAAAGGCAAGTGGTGGCAGGGCTAGATAGGGGTCTAGATACTCGTCCCCGTCATGAATTCTCTTCTCAAATCCCTTCCATTAGGTAGTTCGGAAACATACAATTGCAAGGCATTGATACCTAACAAACCTGATATTAACGCTGATGCTAGCTAATACGGCATTGTAGTATGTACCAAGGTTATATGCCAGGCGTAAGACATGCTCGTTTGCTCAGGCTAATTCTTTTAAACCTTTGGAATAAATTAATAGCACAGAGTCACACGATACTATATTTTTCGAGGTAGAAGCAATAGTCACTGCGCCTTTTAATTACGCTATTAAGTATTCTATATATAACGTTTCACTCCTTTTAAGCTTATTGTTATATAAATATATGTGTATGTTAAAAAAAGAAAGTGTATATTTTATTAGTAAATTATATAATACAAGCTATTTCAAATAATCGCGTTTGATCTTTAAATTAAGTATGAAATCTTTAGCTTTAAACCCATGTTTATGACGTTATACTTAAACCTGCCCTTTGCCTTGAGCTTTTGTGGCTCTTTTCACTCAACCCCGCCATTAGGTTGGCATGTATCTGCCCGTGTGTACCTGACATGGTGACAGGGGGACAAGCTAGCTCGTCTAGCAACAGCCTATTTAAGTAGTATCGACCTGTATAGAGGTGAGTAGCTTACGTTCGCCAAAGATTTATGTATACTGGAGTAACATAACTTGAGCATCAATGATTCACAAGTGAGTAGCGGAGTGCAGCGTGGAGTCACTCTTTGCCTATAAAACGTACTCGCCTAGCTAACCTGTCTCCATGTTTGACCATTTACCAAATGTTAGCTACCTTAAGATAGCACTAGGCAAGGACATGTCCTTTAACACTTTCGTCTCCGTCTACCTACCTGTCACCCGCCAGAAGCGACCTAAGTGTTTTTTTGTACTTCGAATTGCCCCTAGCTGTCTACCAGGTACAGTCTGCAGCTGCAGGGGCCCAACCTGTGAGGTTTAAAGAGGGGTGTCGTAAGTGGGGCACCGCTAGCGACGCCTTCAAGCTGATCCCAGGTGGAATTTGAGAATTCTAGAACCGCCCCATCTCTAGATGAACCTTGACCGCAACAACTTCAGCTTGAGTTGTCCGAAATGCCTCGTTAGTCAATTTACGCCCTCCCATTTCTTTAACTTAAGCCGACTGATAGGCCTATATAGCAAGCTTCCCTTCCACTTCGCCGCAGTTACGCTCAGCTCGCCACACGTTCAACTTTGATTCAGACGACTCCGACACCGCTGTACATGCCACTGAACAACACGACTCGGGCTCCGAGTCCGGTAAAGACAATGGCCATTCCCTCAACCAACCTGCTCGCGACAGTATTGAGGCGTCAAGTCGCGCCGCCGAGCTACCTTCCCCCGCGCTCGAAGATGGCATGTTACCTCGCGATCGTCCCAGAAAGACAACATACTATGACGTAATAGCCGAGCGCCAAATGAGTCAAGCTGATGCCAAACTCTTCTATCAGAGAAGTCAGCTTGACCATCTGAAGAACGATGCTAGCAGCTGGAGCCAATCCCATCCCACTCCCCATGGCAGCCCGCCCATTTTGCCCCATAATGACGGCGGCGGCGCCATTCAAGGCCGGCCAGCCACGAGTACGAGTTATGCCTCACTACCCTCAGCAGCCCCGAGTTACAGCTTTCCGCATATTGCTGGCTCGGCCGCCAGTGCACCTCGTGGTTCGTACGCCGCTCCCCGGACTGCCACGCGCCCATCCTTGGGTGATCATGGTGCTCCACGGTCTGCTAGCCGCTTTCCGAGCCACCATCTCGGTCAAGGACAAGGCTCTGAATTAGTGACCAATATGGAATTACCTGGCGTGGCACCCATGGGTGTCGCCGACGGCTATGGTGATAATGACCCGCATATCACTGCCGAACTAAGCAACATATTTCAAAACATACAAAAGGTGCTCGACATTCGCCATAGATACATTCGATTGTCTCTACAGCGGGACGGTGATAACCCTAAGGATGACCCCAGTTGGCATATTTACCCTCCGCCTCCTGAACCAGCCTGGGTTGATCCTCAGTTGGACCACCATACACATGGTCCCAATACTGGTTCTAATAGCATGACAAACAGCACTATCTTGCCACCACAGTCTGGGCTGCAACGTGTGGGCGAGGCTGCGGCAGGGGAACACGGCTCGACTTTGGACGCTGAGCATAGAAGACCCCCCAAGAAGCGCAAACCTGGACATGACATTGGGGAGGACTTCGACATGGCAGACTTGTTGCCTCTTCCTCAAGCCAGTGAATTCACGTTCCGTCTCGACGAAAATGGTGTCTACCAGGTGTTCGAGAACACCGCTGCAGACGCCGCCAACACTCCTGTTGTCGGTGTACCTACCATCAAGGACTTCTACATGGACCTTGAACAGATCTTATCCGTCTCCTCGGATGGTCCGAGCAAGAGTTTTGCCTTTCGACGGCTGCAGTATCTCGAAGGCAAATTCAACTTATATGCCCTTCTGAACGAGTATCAAGAGACTGCCGACACCAAAAAAGTTCCGCACCGAGACTTTTATAATGTGAGAAAGGTGGACACGCACGTGCATCATTCCGCTTGCATGAATCAAAAACATCTTCTCCGGTTTATAAAGAGTAAGATGAAAAAGTGCCCCGACGAATACGTGCTGTCCCGGGATGGAAAGAACCTCACACTAAAAGAAGTCTTCGAAAGCATTAATCTGACAGCATACGACTTAAGCATTGATACGCTAGACATGCATGTACGTGATGACAAGGCCGTCCCGCAGCAAGGACTGACTCTACACAGGCACATACGGACTCCTTTCATCGATTTGACAAGTTCAATCTAAAATATAACCCTATCGGAGAGTCGCGGCTACGGACCATCTTTTTGAAAACCGATAATCATATTCAGGGTCGATATTTGGCCGAGATAACGAAGGAGGTCATATCCGACCTCGAATCCAGCAAGTATCAGATGGTTGAATGGCGTATCTCTATATACGGTAGGTCTTTAGATGAATGGGACAAGCTGGCTGCCTGGGTCGTAGACAACAAGCTATTCTCGCACAATGTTCGTTGGCTAATCCAGATTCCACGGCTCTACGACGTCTACAAGGCTAGTGGCTTAATGGGGTCTTTTGAGCAAGTAGTAAGAAATATCTTCCAGCCTCTGTTTGAGGTGACTAAGGAGCCAGAGAGTCACCCAAAGCTACACGTCTTTCTCCAAAGAGTGATAGGTTTCGACAGCGTCGACGACGAGAGCAAGGTAGAGCGTCGACTCTTCAAAAAGTTTCCCGTACCCGTAGAATGGAATTCGCCGCAGAACCCGCCGTACAGCTACTGGATATACTATCTTTTCGCCAACATGACCTCACTGAATTTCTGGCGGCGCCAGCGTGGTTTCAATACGTTCCTGCTTCGCCCTCACTGTGGTGAAGCGGGTGATAGCGAACACTTGGCTGTAGCACTGCTATGCAGCCATAGCATCAGTCATGGGCTCCTCCTACGGAAGGTGCCCTTATTGCAATATATATTTTACCTGGAGCAGATCGGCATCGCCATGTCGCCTCTCAGTAACAATGCGCTCTTCCTCGCGTATGAGAGGAACCCTTTCCATCAGTATTTCAGGCGGGGCCTTAATGTATCGCTGTCCACTGATGACCCGCTACAGTTTGCTTTCACTAAAGAGCCATTGATGGAGGAATATGCGGTAGCAGCTCAAATCTACAAACTTAGTCCTGTAGATATGTGCGAACTTGCTAAGAACTCTGTCAAGCAGAGTGGTTTCGAATACTCAGTCAAGCAACAGTGGCTGGGTGAGAAGTTTAACTTACCCGGCGCAGAAGGAAACAAGATGATCAAGACGAACATTCCTGACAGGCGGGAGGAATTCAGGCACCAAACCTGGGTGGAAGAACATCGCATGTGAGTGCCATTCTGCTAGCGGCTGTTGTAGAGCAACTCTAATTACAAAAGGATATCGAGGTACACGTCAACAAACGAGATATACGAGATTCTTGAGCATCACCCGGCGACTGCACCTAGTGCACCTTCACCTACATCGGTATGCTGATTTCTAGACAAGTCACTACCTCTCCTAGCGACACACCTCAATTGGTCCAGAACAAACATTGCCTTTTTTAGTTAATATTCGAGATCCCTTCGTATCTCACTGCTTACACTTCAAGAAAATTACTAATCCTTATTTCTAAAGTCTCTGAAGGCCAATATGGCCAGTGGCACAGCTGGGACAGAGCATAACCGACCAGTCTCCTCTAACCCAAGTAACGCTGAGGCAGCGCGACATGCTCACCCGAGCGTGCGAGCTGACACGGGTAGCCCACAAGTCGATGTTCGTAGCGTTGCCAGTCAAGCTACTCTTCCTGGTTCTCCACTTCCTACAATAGCGCGAGACCCGCCATGGCCAACAGAAGGCCTTCGAGACATGCACTTATCTAGTCACGAGCCTCGATATATTCCTGGTATGATGGCAAGAGCCTCAAGGCGTGATAGTATCCGGCGTAGTTCTACGCACGAGTCAGATGATACCGTTTCATCTAATAGCACTCCTAAGAGAGGTAGTGGGAAAGAAGAACCAATGTAGTTAATAAATACCACTTCAAGGCCTGTTATTATTTTTATCTGCTAGACCTTTTGCTTTTTGATTTCTTAAAGTAAGAGCTTTTTATAAACCAGAAATAATAAATAATACATAAATACTGATTTTAAACATTAAACCAAAAATAAATAGTAAATATGGTATATTTAATCACAAGGCCGTTAGAGTGTTTTTAATTTAATAAGCAGTTATACGAAAAAACTACTAAATGCTATAGCCGTATATATACAGTGTGTGAAAGTTGAAAGTCCAACAGTGCTTGCGGTTACTACCTCATTTGTCTTTCTTACTTTGTCTACCTCCCTACCTGACCCATTCATTGCTGATGGATAGGTATGACCATTAGGTTTACCTAGACTTCATAGTAGTTCTATGCTACCTACATCTCTATTCTCTCTAGGTTCTATTTTCATCTTTCATGTAACTTAGTACCTCTCTAGGTATTGACTGCTGCCTGGTCTACCCTCGCCTACCTATTTGGCGGCAATCCCGTATAACCAGACAAGCCTTATCTCGGGGTTTTGCTCGTCGTCATCACCCTTATGTCGACAATTTCCCGCATCCGAGCCGTTGCAGACGTAAATAGCCGTGGCTGTTAATGCAATACACGGTGTCATTGTGGCAGTCAAGCGCCCTGGATTCTTCTAACGCTTCGATCCTCAAAATTCGATAAGCCCGTCGTCCGATTACAAGTCTTTACCCTGACCTGTCGCCTTGTGTTATCTGCCAACTACGCCCTTCTATCTATCTCCTTCTGACCGATTGTACGAGTGTGTACGAGCGACCGCCCTGCATCTGTCCCCGATAACGATAGTCCTTTATTTGTCACGGTGGGACAGCGTTTGTAGTGCGTGGCGCTTTGGATTTATACCTCCGAATCCGCTCAGCGACCTACCTTCCTAGCTGGTCTGGTTCGCCGTTCTTGAAATCATGGGTTTTCTGGGCATCTATAAGGCCATATACGATTATGCGCCGCAGTCTGAAGGCGAACTATCTATAAGCGAGGGCGATGTGCTGTATGTACTAGAGAAGAGTCAAGAAGACGATTGGTGGAAAGCCAAGAAGAAGGCGAGCGCCGACGAGGATGACGAACCAGTTGGTCTGGTACCCAACAATTACGTTGAAGAGGTGTGTCCCGCTGATGGCTTCGTCAGCTCCTAAGAGGGAGACTTGCTAAGCACCGTCACAGGCCCAACCAGTTGGTCAAGCGAGGTCGCTTTATGAATATACTCGTCAGACCGACGAAGAGCTGTCATTTCCTGAAGACGTCCCGTTGCGGGTTTACGACGCATCAGACCCCGACTGGATTCTCGTTGGCTTCGAGTCTGACTTTGGCTTTGTTCCCGCTAATTATATCGAGTTAGGCAGTACAGCTACTCGCCCAGAGTTAGAACCAGAGCCTAAACCCGACGTAGCTCCGTCACCTCCTTTGCTACCTACACGACCGTCCGCTTCAGTGGAGCATGATGAACCCAAGAGTCCTCCCCTTCCCAGTCGGCCACTGTCCGCATCCACCGTGGCAGATGGGATGCAAAGCAGAACTTCGACCCGTGCCGCAACCCCGCCCCCGATTACCGTCCCTCTCCGCCACCAGAAACCACGCGCAGAAGAATTCGAAGATGAGCCAAGTCCACCGATTCCAGACCGACGACGGTCCCAGCACACGAAACCAAACGGCCAGTCCGCAGCATCGCCTTCGTTCCAGCAAATGGCCTTGAGTCGTTACAACGAGGAACCTGACACTCATGCTCCACCATTCAGCCCGCTCGCGCCCGGCGGCTTTCATATGTACAACATCAACGAGATGGTATCCGTTATGGGCAAGAAAAAGAAGATGCCTACAACATTGGGAGTTAATCTGAAGACTGGCATAATTTTAATCGCTCCAGAGAAGGCCCAAGATGGCCCTACCCAAGAATGGGCAGCCGATAAGATGACGCATTATTCGAGAGAAGGGAAGCACGTATTTCTAGAGCTCGTTCGACCTAGCAAGAGCATTGATTTTCATGCAGGAGCTAAAGACACGGCGGAAGAGATTGTCAGTGCGCTTGGTGAGCTGTCAGGAGCCGTGAGAGCTGAAGGCTTGCGCGAGGTTATCGCAGCTGGAACTGGCCAAGGGTTACAGAAGCGAGGCCAAATTCTCTACGACTTTACAGCACAGGGAGATGACGAGGTTGCGGTGGTCGCTGGGGATGAAGTTATTATTCTTGACGATACAAAAAGTGAAGAATGGTGGCAAGTCCGGTGTCTTAGAAATGGAAAAGAGGGCGTCGTACCAAGTAGCTACGTCGAAACTACGGAAACAATAACGACTCCAGCGACATCAGGAATTAATGCGGGCAAGTCTTCTGTGGCACAAAACCGGCAGGAAGAGGAGCGCTTGACAAGGGAAGCGATTAAGAAAGATCAGAAAGCAGCAGAGGTAGGGCCTGGAATGCGTTTACCTGAAAGACATAGTAGTCTGTCGGCTCGGGATAGTGGTAACAGTTCTACACAACAGCGAAGCAGACATGAGAACGGTCGCGCGGACGCCAGTCGGTCAGGAACATCCAAGCCTAGTAAGCTCATCAGATGGTTAGAGCCACTGCCTCTATTATTAACATTCTCTCTTAGAACCTGATCCGTCCAAGGTTCGGGTCTGGACGGACAGATCGAAATCATTTAGTGTTGAAGCACAGTTTCTCGGTCTCAAAGATGGGAAGATCAATCTACACAAAATGAACGGCGTCAAGATTGCGGTTCCCTTAGCTAAGATGTCGAAGGAGGATATCGAATACGTCGAGCGCACTATGGGGATATCCCTTGACGAAGATAAGCCCCTAGCAGACGTGAAGCGCGCGAAATCGATGAAGGCCGATGTTAGTAAGGACGCTCCATCCAGCCATGCGGGGGCATCCGTGCAACCTGCAAAGCCCGACTACGATTGGTTCCAGTTCTTCCTGTCTTGCGATGTTGCTGTTGGGTTGTGTGAGCGGTATGCGCAAGCGTTTGCCAGAGATTCCATGGATGAGAGTGTTCTGCCTGACGTCGACGCCGGAATTCTCCGTAACCTCGGCTTACGTGAGGGCGACATTATCAAAGTTATGCGGTACTTGGATAAAAAGTTTGGGCGGGAAGGTAAGAAGAGAAATGTCAGCTTCGCCGGAGAAGACGAGGCCGAGAATGGTTCTTCAAGCGGAGGTCTGTTTTCGGGACCAGGAGGGACGCTTCGAAACAACACACGAAAAGGCCGTCCTACCCCAGCGGTCCAAACAAGCGATGTTGTCGATGTCAAGGCATTTTCGCAGCCGAAAAGCAGCGAGGTGGGACGCGGCACATCTACCTCGCCTGAAGGTTCACGTTCCAGGGGGCCTGAAAACGCCAACAGTGGATTTGATGATGATGCATGGGATGTGAAGCCTGCGAAACAACCAGAGCCCCAGTCTAAACCGGCTCCGAATCCTGAGCCGAAGGCTACACCTGTCCAAGCTCAAGCCCCTCCGACACAGGCTATATTGGATCTCTCTTTGCTCAGCACACCACTCGAGCCAACCAAGGTAGAATCGCCGGCTTCCACACTATCGACCAATGCACAACCACAGCAGACGCAAACGCTCAATCAGCCTCAAATCAGTCAAACAGCGGCCCAACCTCAAGGCGCCGTCCCTTCGTTCTTCTCAAGCATTCCAGCTGTGCCAACTGGGCCGGTCACACCGGCGCCACCCCTGAACCTTGGCCTCGGCAACCGGCAGCGGCCAACACCACCTCAAATGGTGGGTGGGCAAGGCGCTCTCATGTTGCCGCCACCACCGGCACGACCCCTATCGGCGCCTCAATCCGCACAGCCAAGCGGTTTTGCGCCACCGCCAATATCAAACTTGCAGCCTCAAGTTACTGGTATTACCCCCGCTGGACTTAGGATGAATGAACTTAACCAACAGCGATTACAACAATCCTATGTGGGCAACTTCCCGCCGCAGCCGGTTGGCCAGGGCCTCATGCAGGTCAACCCGGTGGCGAACATGCCACAACACCCCGGATTTGGACCTCAACAATTTATGCAGCCCCATATGACAGGAGCATCACAGATCCCGGGCCCCTACTCTAATCCACAAGCTCAGCAGTTCTCTTCACCTATCGCGAGCCAGCCGACAGGGTTCGCAGGTAACTTTCAGTCTGGTCAACCGTTCCAGCAACAGATGGGCATCAACACATACCTACCGCCAGCATTAGAACCCCTAAGAACTGGTATAGCTCCCGATCAGTCACAGATACAGACACAACAGACAGGATTTGGTGGATTCGGTGCAGGTTTTGCCCCAGCGGCAAACGGGCCTCCTCAATCAACGCCGATGGCTCCCCTTCAGCCGCAGAAGACTGGGCCCGCACCACCTGTACGGTTCGGCGTCACTAACAAGATTCTTCCGCAGCCGACTGGCCGTCGTGCGAACCTCGCCCAAGCAAGTAAGTTGTGGATACCATGCTGGGCAGCTCTGCCATAATGAAATCTAACTGTTACTAGCGCCCCAAAACCCATTTGGCTTTTGAGACCAGCTACCGCCGCCCAGGCTATGTATAAATTGTTTTACCGTATCAAGTTCGCTCCAGATGGGATCACGATTGGGTATCAAAGCCAAGAACCAAGAAAGCCAATATCTTAGTCAGGCGGGTTCGCAATCGACCCGAGAAAGGCGTGTGACCTAAACTAGATTATAACGGGGTGCAGCTGTGTACATGCGCTAGAAAGATTAGGATGCCAAAGGACCAGAGGTTGGACATAAATTTGTTCAAGTGAGACGTCGCATCTAGCCGTGATTGACAGGTTATACTTTATGTTGAAGCAGACAAATTTTAGTTACCCATTTAGCACATACACTGAATTATAATTAATCATTCCCACTATTCCTCTATGCTTCATCATGGCAGTGCTGCTACCCTCTATGGTCGTCGCTGAGGTCCTTCATGGTTCACTAAATCTGCGGGTCACAGGCTGATAGCCCGCGGTAGGCAGTGACTCTCGCGAGTATCAGCCCTGAACACTGGTGTTCGATATCAACCCCTCCATTACCCCATAGGAGAAAAAGCGTCGGTCTCGTGGAGAATAGAGGCAGATCTTGAGAAATGCCATGCTATCTTCGCAGTACACAATAAGTAGCAAATATAGCTATAGACCAGATACCCACGCAGGTAATAGGATGACCTGTACTAAATAGGCGGTGGGGCATCGGCGTCCTCCCCGTCCAATATGGTACGCCGTCTCGGACGAGTCTGAATCCCTTCATCCGTCCCCGTCGCCACGATAGCCGTTCCATCAGCGTCAAGCTTGTGCAGCATGTCAACTTCCTCCTTGCTCTCAGCCTTAACATCGAATCTTTTGCGGACAGCCTCGATCATTTTGAAGAACCAGTAGAAGTTCAGTGAATTCAGCGTCAGGTTGCTGCCCATATATATTGCCGCCAACCAAAGGGGCACGCCGGTCGAAGTAGACGCAAATTGCATGGTGTGGGTATATTGTGGCGAAAAGATCGAATCGTCGAACTTGTCGGCGTCGACGGCAGCTGGCATGCTAGGATTTGAGTGAATGCCGGCCCAAATGTCGTAGCCGACTAGAACTGACTGATACGTGCCCCAAACTAGACGACAGGAAAAGAAGGTGGCGATCAAGACGAGGCCGTTATAGAGCTGGGCTCGAGAACCGGTCATCCCCAGCTTATCGAAGAACCAGTGGATGTTGAGGAAGGGCGAGGAAAGCTCCCACAGGATGAAGTTGCAACTGTAGTAGTTGACAAATGGTCGCTGTTGAGAATCATCACCGCAGTTAGCCAGGCATACAATACATACAGACAGGGAGGGAATATGAAGGGGGTATGGCCGCTTACGAAGCCGAAGGAGTAGACGAGAAGAGCGCTGATGGCGTGGGCCAGCATGCCAAGGCCGAAGATATTGACGTTGGCAGCGGTCACGAAAAGATCCCAGAGGAAATAGCCGGCGGCGAGCGCCTGGATCATGGCGGCGGCACCGGTGTACCCCCAGAGACGCTCTTGCCAGTCCATCTGCTTCCGCTCTTGGTCGGCATACATAACCCACAAGGCCAGAATATTGATGGTGGTGCTCTGGACGAAGGAAACGACGTGGACGTTCCAGTTTAGCCTCTTGGACCCGGACAGGGCGGCATACTGGGCGGGAAAGAGGTAGGAGGATAGCAGAGGCGAGACGACGCTGAACACGAATTGGTAGAAGGCGGCTATCAAGAGAATCTCATGGATATGCAAGGGCAAGGTAGGCAGGTTGAAGTAGTCGGCCCATGGCTGAACGGCGGCGCTGAGGGCGGGGATAGGTGGTATAGGGAAAGGGTCCTTCATGTTAGATGTCCGAACAGTAACGGTGAACTTCTAGTCGGATAGGCCTCTAGGCCTTAGCGAGGGCTTCTGGGGACAGAGAAGAGAGATCAGGTAGAGGTTAGCGACAGCAAGAGTGGTGATAGCGTGTGATAGTGATGAACTCGGATGGTCGTGTCGAGGTTCGGCCTGAAAAGCTCCATGCGTCTCTTACTCCCAAAGGTATGGTTGGACTTATGGTAGGTAGGTTGGCAGGTGTTAGGTACGAATACCTAATTCTCATATGTAAATGTAAGCTGCTATCATAGTCTCGTACACTAACGTAATGCTACTTTAAAACACACAATACATAAAGCTTAAGAATTAAGATTTAAGCAATATAATACTTTACATAAATATTCTCTAATATAACATAATAAAATATAATTAATACAATTAAATTTTTATTTATATTTCTTTATATTTAATTTTTTTTTAAAAAAAGTTTAAAAATTTTTATTATTATTTAAAATTAAATAATAAATATAACACTTATTTTAAATATTTAACCACTTATTTATAACTGCCCTTTTATTTAAATTTTTAATTTTATATACTTTAGCAGAAATTTTAGTCCTGGTAGGTAGGTTAGGCCTTAAACTAGCAGGTCGCTTCAGTGACTAATCTAGTGGGCACAGAAATAGATGCACTGTGTTGTAATGCCACGCATGGCCAAGGCTTTTAACCTGGACCTTCTTATACTCCAAAGTACTTGATGTCCACAATGCCTCGCTAATGAGGAACACATATATGCGTCTTGGCCCATAGACGCGAACGACAGCCAGTGGCAAAAGCCGCACGCTGAGGAAGGGAAGAAGAAGTATAGGTGGATCAGTATACTTGGCCTGTTGGCTGAGATTACCGGCCCTGTCCTGCTCCCCGAGGATCTGTGCCGGCTGAGTGCGTGGTGCACTGGTCTACGTATCAGAGATATATCGTGTCACAGATCGCACCGCCTCAGATGGCCGATCTATTATATGATCTATTAGATTCGCCGGCCTTGTCGCCAGGTGGTCGCTCATCGTCTCCGGATCCCATTGCTCTCAAATATCTTGCTGACCTCGCCACACAGCCGCTCTCTCAGCTTGAGACCGCCGAGCCTCAGGCCTTGGCTCACGCCTCTCATTCTTTACTACTCTCCTTGCAAGCCGTCTCCCAGCGCTCTCACAAGACCATCATCACGTCTTCGGAGAGCCATGCAAGTCTAGGTTTGGCGCTGCCGGCCCTGGCAGCCTCCACCGCCGATCTCAAGGCCGTCATCCCGAAACTGGATGATGCCGCAGTTCGCTTCTCCACAACATACCACAAGTCTGTTGACAATGACCTTCTCAAAGCCCGTAAGACGGCATTGCTCCTGTCACGAAATGTCGAGCGTGTCGTCGACCTTCTTGATCTCCCTACCCTGTTATCCACTACAATCGCTACGGGATCGGCTAGCCTGTCTGCCAACTATTCTTCTGCGTTAGACTTGAACGGTCACATCCGACGTCTCCACTCGCTCTATGCAGACTCTTCCCTGGTTTCGTCCGTGGCTCTACAAGCTGAAGAAGCTATGCAGCTCATGGCCAGGAATCTGATTGCCAACCTGCGAACTCCAAGCTTGAAGCTGACATCCGCTTTAAGGACCATCAGTTGGCTGAGGAGAGTGATGCCTGACCTGGACTCATCTGGGAATGTCGGCGGCGGCGGCCTGGGAGCCCTGTTCCTCGTATGTCGGCTGTCGACGCTTATGAATATGCTTGAAGCTCTAGATCCACTTCGCGAGCTGGCAGACCATGAGAGGCTACGCCAACAACAGAACCCATCAGCCGACAGTGCCTGGTCAGGTGGCCAACAAACCGAACGTTACCTTAAGCGGTACATAGAGATATTCCGAGAACAAAGTTTTGCCATTGTGTCCATGTTCAGGAGCATATTCCCTTCACAGCCACCAAGTGGGCTGTCGTCGCTCGACTCACCCGACCCATTACAGTCAATACCTTCACCATTATCAACTTTCCCTCTCCATCTCATCGAGACACTCGTTGAAACATTACGAACCTATCTGCCGAGCGTGAGGGACCAACCGTCTCGGGACAGCCTGCTGACTCAAGTTCTATATTGCGCTGGGAGTCTTGGCCGGCTAGGAGGTGATTTTGGGATGATACTAGCAAGTATCGACCTCGGGGAAAATGTAAAAGGCGAATGGGTCGAGGTGATCCGACGACATCGCCTAATGGCTGGGCGCCTTGCATCCATTGTCGGGACTAAGGACACGAACGACTCATGAATGACCCCTAGTAAGGGACGCTATAGCGGTTGAAGTCTCGATGCCGCTGCACAGAAAAGAGAAGGGTTGGGTTGGGGCTCGTGCCAGGCGATATCTCAATATAGACGAACATCATATTGGCAAGATTAGTACATAAGAGACCATAGTCACCATACGCAGCTATTAGATTGTCGGTCACTAAGGTCCTAACATCTATGACGACAGAAGAAGCACATGAAAAATGTATATAGTACTACATGCACTTGGGTTTTAGCATATAATATAAATATATGACTAAGCAAATGCGCCGACAATTCGGGCAATGTGACCCAATGACGCGGTCCCTGCATTTTAAACTGGAGGGGTGGAAATTTTCGAGTGACAAGGCGCCGCCGAGCTCCCCGAAATCATGTCGCGCCTATCTGCGCTGTCGGCGCGCTAAGGCTCTTCTTCCTTCATACCTACCACCCTGCCTATCTACTTCCTCGTGCTTGCTCTACCTACAAGGAAAGACCTACATGTATTCTACCACCTGCAGCTACCAAGAATTAGTCTAGGTAGGTACCCGAGGTTCCTGCTTTCCGGAAGCCGGACAAGTCTACTGCCCGGTGTTCGATAGAACTCGACCAACGGAGGTTCTTACGGGTACTGCATCTTATTGTCCAACTCAGCCAAGCTTGAATCTCAATTGTAATGACGCAAATGGCTCGGCAATAGCCTAAATACCGCTTGCCTTAGGTGGCGTAACGGGAATCGAGTTCAGCATGTCGCAGCAGGGCACCCGATCCGGCAAGTCTTCGTCCAGTAAGTGGCAGGCTGCGAATGTCTACGGAACCACCCTTAACCGCGTGCCTTAGCCTTCCATTTCGTTGCCGGCCTAGGGTCCGGTGTCTTCGGTGCCGTTCTTCTTCAACCCTTTGATCTTCTCAAGACTCGTGTCCAGCAGTCCGGCTCGCACTCCATCCGGTCCGCCATCCAAGATATCGCCCGTTCACCCAATGCCGTCGCCGCCTTCTGGAGGGGCACCGTCCCTTCGGCCCTGCGTACTGGCCTCGGTTCCGCCATCTACTTCACCACGCTCAACACCGTCCGACAGCATGCCGCCACTCTGACCCCACCTTCCGGAGCTCATGGCCCCCATCGCGCGTCGTCTTCTGCCCTCCCGAAACTCTCCAACACGACCAACCTGCTCTCGGGCGCCGCGGCCCGTGCCTTTGCCGGCTTTGTCCTCATGCCCTTGACCGTCATCAAGGTCCGCTACGAATCCAATATGTATTCATACCGCTCCGTTGTCGGCGCGGCCCGGGACATCTATCGAACCGAGCGCATCCCCGGCTTCTTTGCCGGATTCGGCGCGACAGCCATGCGAGATGCCCCTTATGCTGGTCTCTATGTGGTTTCATATGAGCAGTTTAAAAAGCGGCTAGGTCGTCTGTACTACCCATCCCCCTCAGACCAGGCTTTCGGTGAAGATATGAAAGGCTCGGTATCGGCCACCATAAATTTCACCTCGGGCGCCCTGGCCGGCTCGACGTGCTCATTCATATCCAACCCCTTTGACGCCGTCAAGACGCGCATCCAGCTACAGCCCCATATATATCGGAACATGTTCCATGCGTGTCAAAGGATGATTACGGAGGAAGGCGTACGGTCCCTATATGACGGCCTGGCCCTGCGCATGACTCGAAAAGCTATAAGCTCAGCTTTGGCGTGGATGCTGTATGAGGAATTGATTCGAAGGGCAGAGTCTACCTGGCAGCGGGATTCAAGTATACATGTATAAATAAAAAAGCGGCAATTACACATATTCTCATCTCTAAAGCCACGTTCTAATACGACGCAGTGACATTCTTGACGTTAAACGGTTTACGTGTTCCCTATTCCAATTTGAAAACTGCTCTCATTTTCCTAATCTTATCGATTCGCCAACGGAGAGAAAGAATCTCGCATGTAATACGCCCAATAATATCTACCTATCTTTCAGATCCCTTCGATCTGTTCGCCATAAAACGTAAATGTACCATGCAGATCCTTACGATCCCGCATAACAGTGAGGGAAAAAAAAAAAAAAAAAGAAACATGAGCGGTACCCGAACATTTCCAGAGAAAAGATAAAAAGGTCCCCATCACGCTGGTCTCCCGCCGGCGAGGTACGTCAGGATGGACGGGGATTTGCTCCTTCTGCGTTCCTTTTTACGAACCCATTCAAATTCGGGCTCGAGGTGGTGATGGTGTTTCTTTTTATCCTCGATAGCTAGGACAAGCTTGCCGGCACGCTGCTCGCGAATCACCCTCGTGTGCCGCCAGAGCACGTCCTGCTCGGTCTCGGGTATCCATCGCTTAATCAAAACATACTCAGGGTCCTGACGTATCACGTTAACCAATGCGACACTTCTAGGCCAGACACACGGAATAGTACTTACAGCATCGACGACATAGTCAATATTATAGACACGCAGGGTCTCAAGCGAGAGATGTCGCCTAGCCATGCGTGTATACGTGGGTCGTGGGTTGTCTTCATAGACGACGGGCTCATAGACGGGTCTCTCTTTCGATTTTTCTTTTTCCTTCTTGACTTTCTTGCCTTCGAGAATAGCATTGATCTCTTTCTCGTCGAGACCCGACTTAATCAGCGTCTCCTGCATACGATGCCTATACTCGCGCTCACGCTCCTCAGCCTCCTCCTTCTCTCTAAGAGTACGCTCGGCCTCTTCCTTCTTGTACCTCTCAACGGCTTCTTTAGCCTCCTTCTCGCGGCGCTTCTTCTCGGCGAGCGCGGCTTCCTCCTCCTTGAGGCGGTCGAGCTCGATCTTCTGCTTAATGCGGCGCTCAAGCTCATCACGTTCCTTCTTCTCGCGCATGGCGTCAAGCTCCTTCTTAGCTTCGCGCAGGTCACGCTCTTCGCGTGCCGTCCGCTCACGGCGCTTCTCCTCCTTGTCGATCTTCGCGACGAGCTTGAGCTCCTCGAGTTCCTTCTGGGTGCGCTCGAGCTCGTACTCTTTCTGCGCGGCCTCCCGCTCCCGTTCGTACTCGCGGCGCTTGGTATCGAGCTCGCGCTCGTAGTCCTGGCGCGCGTGCTGGAGGGCCCACAGGTCGCGCTCGCGGTGCTCCCGCTCACGCGAGTAGCCGGACGAGGTGCGGGAATGAGAGCGACGACGTGACCCGCGCGATTTTTCCTCTTCGGACTCGGAGTCAGATAGGTTGTAGATGCGGTTATTAATAATAACCGGTGCCGGCGCCGGCGGCGGGGCTGGAGGCTGGCCGGGCGAGCTAGAACGACGATCACGCGAACGTGAGCGGCGGGTAGTCACGACGGTGCGCTCAGCGGTTGGCTGGAGGAAGCGGTCTTCGAACCGGGGGTCGACGTATCGAGGCCGCGGCGGTGCGGTGCGGGCCTCGACATAATGAACGGGGGCCTGGCGACGTGCTGGCGAGGGACCTCGATGCCTTGTTGAAACATGGATGTCGACGTCGGACTCCTCGTCGGAGTACGATGTGTATCTACTCATGCCCGGCTATGATCCTTTATCCACCTTTCTTTCAATATGACAAACTAAGAAGCGGAGGTCAAGCCGCTTGAGACAGAGTACGCAGTCAATACTCGTATTTGGTTACACAAAATAGCAGCTAGAAAGACTTTGTGAGGCTTATAGTAGAATGGTGGTGTATGGAATGCAGAGAACAGACAACAGAAAAGGTAGAAGGAGAAATAGAGGAAAGGGAGGGGACAGGGTAATCAGGGTGGGTATAAGAAGGAGGGAGGCTAGATTGCCGTCTGCCGTCAGCTTTGGGACAGGGTGAAGGTGAGGGTGGGTGGTCCAGCAGCCTGGATTGGTGATGGGTCTTTTTTTTTCTACCCACTACAAACATTCCCCTCCTTCTCTTCACAGGCCGTTCCAGAGACTCAGTGCTGCTCATGATACACCACTATTTTGTAGCACTTGGCGCCCACCTGCAGCGATCGGTACATGATGTGACTACCAACCCCCCCTCTTATTTCCCTATTCTGTCCCCGTAATCCCCCATAGGGGTCATCTGTACTACTTATACAAGTAGACAGACCAAATGTGCAGTATTTGCCTCCCGGCTTGCCCAGATAGATCTATAGGGCTGCAGGACGGCGGCTGTTCCCTATGGGCGTAGTCGGGGTCAGCGTAATCGCGATATAGCATCAGGTAGCATACCAGCTAAGACATTGCAATTTTTGACGACGTCGCAACTTTGATAGGTTCACCGCCACCTTATGATTGAAATTGGGTAATTTAGACTGCCACGTCAGAAGTCCTAAGTAACAAGCATATTTTCGTCATCTTGCTATGGTTAGCAGATGAGTATAGGTAGCTTGGAGAGATGAGTTGGGGGCCAAACCAACAACAAGCAGAAGTGCCCAGCAGGCGCTTGAGGGGGGAACCCTCCTTGGAGGATCGAGAGGGGTAACTTGCAAAAGCCCCTCAAGGAAGCAGGCGAGGCAGGGAGACCTTCTAAGCAGGCGCGCGCATATGTCCCTGCTTGTACCTTTGGTACGTGAGTGATGTGGATCATCTTTAGTGTGTGCTATATTTATGTATATTTCATTACTGTAGTGGCAAGTATTGTACCATAATTAGATCGTACTAGCTAGATACGGGATCCCAAAGCAAGGTGGACATTTAGCGGGTAGGGCTGGCGATAGGAACTCACTATGTGGTATTGATGTTATGGAAATTACGAAGGTCAAGCACTGTAGCCACTGTCAGAATCTCTCAATTATATGAGACACTTGAGGTACTGTCCCCTTGCACCCGCCTTACACTTGGTCTTTATGCCTACTGTGCAGGCCTTGCTTTCACTTGCCTTGCTTTACATATCTTACCTTATACATTAATAAGTAACCAAGGTAATTTTTTTCTTTACCGTCTATATATCTCTCGCGCGCGCGCCACCGCCTATTGTGTGGTCATTGACTAAACTACGGAGGTTGGAACTAATTGTGAGCACAGTTCTAACCCTAACTTCCTGTCGTTGTACCTCTAATAGGCACATATGATTTACTAAGTCCACTACCTCAGTAAATATGGCATCGGACACGTTTGCGTGACACCTCGTAGATCTTAGCGGACGCCACGTCTTAGTCCGTTCATAAATCACATTGAGTACATGCAGTTCAAGAAGTGCCCATGCCGCCTCGCAACATGCGGTCAATCTGATCTTTGCTGTTCTTCTGCGAGACCTCTAAATAGTGTAGCCTCTTTCTCAAAGTCTCTACCTCGCCGTCTAGCTCTTTAATCTGCGTATCCAGCTTGCCCTTCATATCGGTGACGGGTATCGAAATGAACCTAGGGCGAAGGGAGACAATTAGCGGATCAGTCAGCATCACTTGTCGACAGAACGGAGGAGAAACTAAGGGTAAAAAAGAGGATGATGGTGATGAGAGCAGTGGTGGACATACATCTTGCCAACTCCCTCATAGACGTTGGTATCCGGGGACAATGATGATAGCTCCGTGCGCGTTAGCTGGGCCATGCGCATCTCACGCTGCTTGGAAGCTTGTTGGGTACGCGTCAATGCGATCTGCTGCTGGGAGGCAATGGCCTGCGTTTCGACCTCGCGCAGCAGCTATACCAAGCCATGCGACTGTCAGCTTTTGCTTCATTCGTTCACTTCTAGTGCGGATGTGTGGGAGGACCAGATGGTCACCTTCTGTAGAGCTTCATTTGAGATAGACATGCTCTCACCCCTGGGGTCTGCAAGCGCCCCTCTTTGCCCTCTCGTGCTGCCTGTGATACTTTGGATCACTACGGATATTTTTCAATATCCCGCCGCCAAGCCGAGTGTGTTGGATCGTGTTAGTACACGTCTTTTTCGTGACAGGAACTGGTTGAATATGGCGTGGGCCGATGAAAGAACGCTGTCTTCAAACAATGAGAACATATTGAAAATGGCTAGAGGGTAGGGCACAAATACGGTGTGTTTATGCCACCTACACAGTGTAACCTTGCTCTATCCACTCTGCCTACCTCCATACTTTATCTTTGAAGTGTTAACCTAGATACCCTATCCAAACCTACCAACTTGTACCTAGGTAAAGGCGCGACGCAATCAAATCCTTATGCATATGCTAGAGGCACGGTACGGATGCTCACTACTCCCTCATGATATAATATGTAGTAGGTTTGCGCAGAGATATGTGCTATTCAAGTAGTGCGTATACCTACCTCATCGGAGTAAAGATAAAACGAGCGA
Organism: Xylariaceae sp. FL1651; assembly: GCA_025201745.1. Taxonomy (NCBI): domain Eukaryota; kingdom Fungi; phylum Ascomycota; class Sordariomycetes; order Xylariales; family Xylariaceae; species Xylariaceae sp. FL1651. The sequence goes on from MU624245.1 coordinate 974,002, forward strand.
TGTGAGGTTTATAGATACAGGGTTTAGCATACCACCAGTATGTTAAAGATTCCCTATATAGCTCCGTACCCACTATAATAAAGTGAGTTATTTGGATTGTGTTTTTTCTATAGCTCGCTAAATGTGATACAATCAAACTTCAACCTCACCGTCTTAGCTAGGCTGCTTATCTAATGGTAAAGTAGGTGAGTGGCTTATGCTATCCGTGAATGATTTATACATTGGTAATGACTTAATAGCCGGGTAGGTGGGCGTTCTTATATTCTCTAGGCAGGTAGCTTTAGGCAACCTTGTCGACACGTATAATACAGGACACCTCTTATACTTGGGGTTCTTTGACTCTTTCCGAAGACAAAAACAAGCATCTCTTTACCGGGATTTTCTGTCTTCGCTCGTGGTTGGCATATCACCGATACTTTTGACTTCGGGCAAGCTGAACATTGACGGCCAGTCGAGCCGGAACTTGTCCTCGTCACCGTCCAGGCACCGATGGATCCAGATACGCCACACAATGCTACAAGAGAAGAAGGTCAGCCAAAAATTTTCATACTCGCCTTATGATTTTCAGGCCCTGGTCTGGGACCTCCATATCTAGAGACAAGCCCGGCGAGCAAACAGAAATAGCTAGCCATGATAGGATAGAATAGGATAGGATAACCATACTAAAAATATGCTGGCAAAGTCTGCCGCATTAGCCGCTGCTCAGTTCATCAATGTCAAGATAGAGGGGTAAAATAGAACAAGGAAATCAAGTAATACCTCCTATACTCGTCATTAAGTGCCACCACGCGTGTCCTTCTAGCACAATAGCCCATGGCAGCTGGAGCTGGTGTCGCCAACGGCGTACCGTACCGCAGTATATGTTATCTAGGTTCCACAGCAGGTAACCACTCAAAAATATGCTTAGACCTATGCAGCGGAAATTAGCGTACTCGAGTTTGCCATTTGGACGGTATGGCAGCATATATAAATCCTACCAGTCGCGACCATGGTCCACATTTGAGAGAGGAGCGCTCGGGTGGCTGGTACAGAGGAGCCAGGGGCCCGGTTATCCTCGCGGGTCTTGAGAGCTGGCCGAAGAATCTTCTCCATGATCCACATGTTAGAGAAGACTACAGTGGCCGTGAGAACAGCGTATGCATCTTGATCTTAAGCAAACGACAAGTTAGTCGTGACTTTAGCAAGATACGAATGGTGTCTAAGGAAGGCTTACGGAACTGGGGATCTTTGGTGTGATAATATCTCGCCTATAACGGGACCTGGTAAGCTCGCAAAGCCAATCTGGCAGCTGAATTATACGTCTTACCGTGATGAAGTATGCCAACCCGATTAGACCAACACCGAGGGCACAGGAGAAGCGATACGATCGTGAGTAGGCAAACGTAGCGTGACACATAAAACATGTGGTGTAAATCATAGCAAGCTCGTCAATAAGCTGCATAGGGTCTAGAGCGAGAGAACAAGTCAGGATAAGGCATTCACGGATGCTCAGCAGTCAATTGATCTCTTAATACATACACTTAAGCGAGGCATGGAACAGTGTTGAGCCACAGCCGACGATGATGTAGCCAATAAAGGTGACGAGGAAGATGGGTGGATGGGCGTATTTGATGCATCCTCTTATACCACGGACACCGAGCCACAGGAACAAGAAATTAGTAAGAGTCTATGACGAAGCGCCAGGATGTTAGAGAGACGAGCACAATGAGGAAGATTTCGCGGCATAGCCTACATTGCAGACTTCGGCACAATAGTAGCTTATCACGTAGTCCTAGTATAGAGTTAGCCAGGCGTGACGTTATTTCTCGATAGAGAAGGGAGAAGCGGTGGACCTCTTCACAGAAATTCAGAGTAGACGTCTTGTCACCCCAGAAGCCGGGTCGAGGCTCGGGGTAAGGGAAGCTGAAAGTAGACATTCTTATTTCATATGTTTATTTGCGCGCGCGAGTTTGTGTTTATGTGTGTGGTTATATCTGCCTACACCTCTAGCAGCAGAAGAGGTGCGAAAAGAGGGCGAATGACAGATGAAAGTAAGTAAATATAGGATTGCAAATGTTAACAGCAATAGGGCAGGGCATGGGGATATACTATTAGGTCGGCAGGTGGATAAGTCTAAGCATGTGCTCCTTAGGTATGTTTTTTGGGAGGGAATCATAGATCCGACGGCTTTTAAAATAAGTTAGTACCTGGGCTTATAGGTTTGTGGAAATGGTATAAGTACCAAATCGAAGAATTGACCTTCATCCTCCAGGACATTACATCATTGATTAGGGTAGTTAATAAGATAGCTTACCTTATTACTTTAATTTGAACAAGGCATGGCTGTTAAGGAGCATTTCGCAGCCACAATAGATAAACTAATTCGATACACGTGTGATTTGTTTGATTTACTAGTACACTTGTGATAACTGGGAAAACTTTATAAAGGAGCAAGACTTAGCAGGCTGAAGCCGAGAATGCCGGGACCTAGCCAGCCTGGCCAACTTTTCTATAAATGGTTAACCAAGCAGAATGTGGGTATACTACACATACCATAGAAAGGGGTTTTTAAGTCACGTGGTTGATAATATTTAAGAACTTTAATAGGATTTAAAGTATATTAAGGTCGTTATAAAAATATAAATTAATTAATTTGAACATTGAAACCAGATATCTGCAGAATGCATATATCAATTTAAAGCAGAATGATTTGGTATATTGATGCATTTAAACTTATGTACCTCTTATAATCAATGTGTGCACCTGTGCGACCAGTACCCAGTCCACACATAGTCTTCTACATCAATGATAAATACAAGTTTCTTCAGTGTTCCATACATACATGTGTAGGTTATCTCCATTACATATCTAAATACATGTACTAGAGAATATACGTTCACTCAAATGGTGCATGAGGTGATTATACATGTATTGAAGATTTTCGTGCTTTCCTACATGTACATATCTCAAAATAATGTAAGTACCTTGTTAGAGTGTACCCATCAATGATCTTATTGGCCACCGCTTAGTACCTGGTTACCTACGTATCAAGCTTTGACCAATAGATAGGTAGGTGGGAAAGCAGGTATAGTACATGTAGTTAGATGCATTAGGTAGGAGCCAGTGTTATGGCGCGAAAGCCTCAAGTACTATATATACATTTGGTAGGCTTAGTAGACATTACTAGACCTCATACAAGGGAACATCATCGGCAATCTCGTTAGAAGCTCGACAGCCCAAGATCATGACTCTCACAACAAACGCACACTTTCCCCAGCATCTCATAAACCCTAGCCTTTGGTGAGCTTTATAATGTTGTTAGCTACAACATAGTGCGCATATTGCCACCTCTTCCACGCTGGCTTTGCTAATTATCTCACTCTTTCTCACTTTGTCACACATCGTGTGTTTCCCATTCCGTTTCTTGTCTCTTGCCCACAACGGCGCTGAGCTTTCCTGTACCACATCTTCTTACCCTGCGCACCGATCAGCGAACCCCGCGAGTCTATCCATATCCCCCGGTACAATGCGCGACGTCCCCTTTAACCCTACACAATACTGCGCCCGTAATTCCCACCTCAGACTCTCAGCCCAACTAGCCAACATTCCGTTATGAGTGTCCCCCCGAAGTCTTCTAGATGGGGCTCCTTTCTGTCCCAGGCCGTTGCTGGCGTCGAGGCTCGTCTGGACAACATTCTCGCAGAGGATGACGGCCCTAAAGAGCCCAGAGAGCCAAAGGAGCCGGCGCCTACCATCGTGCCCGCCACTTCGCTTACGCCACCCACGCGTTCTGCAACACCTTCCAAGTCCGCCAATGACAGACTTCAAGAGCGTCTTGCCCGTGCTGTTGCTTCTAGAAACGCAGCTTCTTCCGCTAGACAAAGTATAGAGATCGCTTCCACTACCTCGAGCCGGCGTTCAAGCTCTGACGCTCCTCCACCACCACTTGCCTCGGTCACGCAACCCGCAGGCCAACGAGTGAGTTTGTCTATAGACGAGACTGCGGCCGTTTTGCCAGTGCTTTCCGCCCCCCCAGACGCCTCCCAAGCACCAGCGGATCCTCCCAGCTTCACCTTCGCACCTGCCGCGATCGACCAGCCCTCCGTTTTACGTAGTCCTCGTTCCTCCCTACAGCTTGAACCTGTGGAACTCAATAAATATACTTTGCGAGCATCATCGCCCGACAGCGAAGCGCAATCCCAGATCGAAGATGTAGCCGCAGCAACTCTGTACAAGCAACGTATCGCCCATCTCGAAAAGACTCTCGAGGAGACGCAGGCTCAACACCAGGAAGAGCTGCACAGCCACGTCGAGCGGGTTGATGCTCTCGAAGCAAAACTGCAGTATCTTGCTCGAGAAGCAGCTCAGCTTGCTCGGAACAATGCATCAATCGCACCGGCGGGTACACCAGAAAGGAAGATGGCCGAGAAGGATGATCAAGTCGCGCAGTTGATGCTCGAGGGTCAAAAGCTCGCCTCTACAGAACAGAAACACCGGAGCATCATCAAGAAATTGAGGGTCCAACTTGCCACAGGCGAGAAGGAGCTCAACGAACAAAAAATATGGCGCCAGTGGGCGGAGATAGAGCTGGGTAATTTACGTAGACGAGTTGACGAATTAGCCGAGGCGGAGAAAGCCAACGACGATGCACACGGTCTTGTGAGCCAGCTGAGGAGAGAAATACAGAAGCTGAAAGCCGAAAATGAAACGAAAGACCGGCGGATAGCTGATCTGAGGAGTCAGATCCAAGAGGAGTCAGAGAGGGCCAAGTCACTCGCAGTCAAAGTAAATGATCACTCTCGAGAAGCAATGCAGAGTCGAATAAAAGAGCTCGAGGACACCGTTGCCGCGCTAGAGGTTGAGAAAAGCCTGGCGGCTGATCGTGCCAAACTGCAGGTTGCAGAAGCTCGGGAGAAAGCCGACAGAGCCTCGGAACGCGTGCAATCCGTAGAGTTAGAATTGAAAGCGGAGGTACAGATTCTGGAGAGCAAATTAGAGGCTTTACGAGCGAGAGCCGAAGAAGCCTCATCCGGCGCCGTGGGAGATGCACAGGCCAAACTCTTACGGCAGATTGAATCGCTTCAGACACAGTATTCTATTGCTAGTGAAAACTGGCAGGGCATGGAGGCATCTCTGGAGGCTAGGGCCGCCAGTCTGGAGAAGGAGAGAGACGAGGCACTTCGCCGGGAGTCGGAAATGAGGAGAAAGGCGCGTGAGACCGTAAGTCCCAGAGTTTCACGGTATTACTACCATAGCCGAATCTGACCTTATTGCTAGGCTAGTCGTGCCAAACGTCAAGAGGAAGAACTAGAGGAGGTGCGAAACCAGTTGCCCGCTGTTCAGCGTGATCTGACATTCTACCAATCACAACTTGACGCCCTCAAGACGAGAGCAGAGCAAGCCGAGGCTGCGCTCGCGGAGGCCAAGGCTGAGTTTACAAGACACCAGACATCGTTGAAGGATGACAAAGGGGAGCGTACAGATAGCGACCGCCAAAATTGGCTCGAGGACATCCCTACGGCTACCTTTCGCAACCTCGGTCGTCCAGAATCTCCCATGTTCACGGCACCGCAGCGAACTTTTAGTGGGGACAACTTTCTTGGATTGCAAAACTACCCGACACGACTTCGTAAGACTTCAGCCCCCTCTAGTACTGGCGAGCCAAGCCCTAGCGACCGGCCGTCGTCGGCAAGGCGTCCATCCGTTCAACCTCCTATGCGATCCCCCTTGTTCCCTACGTTGTCAGGCCTATCCGCCGCGACCTCATCCCCCGTGGCTAGCGGCTTTGACTACCTTGCCTCACCTCCTACTCAAATGGCAGACCGAGACGATGCATTTGAAAACTTGGAGAGATCGGCATCGCCCCAGAACGTGCTGCAAGACATGGTTTCGGTTTCAACCATGACGGCTGGGCCCTCGGTTCAGGTTGTGGAGAGGATGAGTGCTGCTATTCGTCGGCTGGAAAGCGAAAGGGTGGCGGCAAAGGACGAGCTTGCCCGCATCTCAAGTCAACGGGACGAGGCGCGCGGCGAGATCGTTACTCTTATGCGGGAGCTGGAGACTGGCAAAGCCGCGATGAAGAGGGCCACCAGTTTGGAAAAAGAGGTGGCGGAGATGAATGAGAGGTATCAGACTACGTTAGAGATGCTAGGAGAAAAGAGTGAGCTGGTAGAGGAGCTACGCGCGGATGTGGACGACGTCAAGGCTATGTATAGGGATCTAGTAGAGAGGACTATCAAGTAAGAGAGATGACCTGGGTAGGCCGACGGCGTTAACCCGGCCCACTTTGGCCCACCTTGGATCTTGGTTGCGGAACCACTCGTATAGTCGTGTTACTCGTTACTTATGCATGCTATCTAGGGCTACAAAGTGGTTACAAGTCAATGCCTTCATTCTCGGCCTCTCGCTGGATGTATTTGCGAACCTGCATAAGCAGAGTAAGCTACGCGGGTTTGATGCATCATGGGGGCAAGTTTAGGAAACAATAAGGAATGTACGAACATCTTTGTCAGGTGCGAGATCTAGGGCCAGGTAGCCGTCCGAATCTCGCTTGTTCGTCTCGGCCCCGGCCTTTAGCAGAGCAACTGCGGTGTCCCCTATGGCGCGGCATTAGTCTAACTCCCTCAGTCGCCCGGTCAGCTTGCCGAAGGACAGTAGGACTGCTCACCGTGACCTTCAGCGACAGCATGGTGCAAGGCCGTGTAGCCAGCATTATCAGTTGCGTTCAGTGGACTGCGATTATCTAGTAATAACTTGACCATGGGGGTTGAGCCTACGGCGGCCGCCCGATGCAAGGGGTACTGGCCACTTTTGTCTCTAACTCGAGTAGAAGCGGATGGCTTGCTGTTAAGCAGTTTGCGGGCTACCTCAAGGTTGTTCTTGGAGGCTACGAAGTGGAGAGCTGTCTATTATCCCTACGGAGTCAGTGTTTCGTCGAGAGCGAATAGTCCGAGAGGTAGGAGAAAGGCACATACCTGACCGCTATGGTCTATTGGATTAGGTAGTCAGAACGGCTTAAGCTGGCACAAACATACCACAAATAGAGATAAAATAAGATAAAAAGGAAGTGGGGAAGCGTACTTTTCTGGTTCACATCGGCGCCTCTGTGAAGGAGGGTATCAACGATGGCATCACCATCCTTTACACTCGCTGCAATCATTAAGGGCGTCCAGCCGCTGTCGTCCTAGGTTTTCGTACAAAGAAAACGTTAACCATGAAGAATCTCGCCACGCCCAATGGGCATTTTACATGCCGTGCTCACCTCAACATCAGGGTCGAAGCTCTTTTGTTGTGATAGTAGAAGGACTATACCGTGTTGGTTGGATGAGGCTGCCCAGTGAATGGGAAGACGGCCGTCATCGTCCTTGCGTTGACACAGCTTTGGATCGGCCTGTGACAGCAGGCAAGTTTAGATAAATGGTGGGCTGGTCGTAAAGAAGGATTGTCCCTACATTCAGCAATGATTCGACAACGGTCACTATTTATGTAGTCAGCATCGCCTTAGACTTTGCATGAGAAGCAGGGTAGTTGTACATTTTCCCTCTCGTGCAGCCGCGTGTATGGCATATTTACTAGCTTGGTCGGAGGACATGATGAGAAGCGATTATGTATCAAATACTTTAGCTAGAATCTGGCAATAGGATCGGTGACAATGTTGGTATGTTAGTCGAGTGGTAAGCATGGCGAAGTATAGCAATTATGGCCACAATCACAGGCAACGCCAAGGCTTTATTCACCGTATAAATTAGCACTTCTTTACACGCTCTTAAACTGGCCCTGCGGGGTTTTCCAGGGTATTTAGCGACGGCGTAACTGGTATAATCGCTGATGGTGGGTGATGACTTAGTGGATATAGCTACCACACAGCTGCCGAGCTATGAATATGTAAATAGATGCGGTCATTGTTATGTGGCAGAAACACACACAGTAATAACCTAAGGTGTTGCCTGTGATTTGGGTCCTCACTGCTGTAGTCGCGAGCTGATCGATGCACTACGCTAGGCCGAAAGACGCTGAAAGATTACCGGATTAGGACGACGACCTCCCATTGAATAAATAAAAACAGTGCGAAATACAGTACAGGCCCTCGTCCTGTTCAAGCAAGCTTAAAACAAACAACCATTACCAGCTGTTGCTAGCCCGCCACAGCCAAACATGTAAATGTTGCAAGGCGCAGGTGAATATATGTACCTACCACTTTCATTTTAACATTTTTGTAAGTTGCAAATGATACTTAATTAGAGCAAAATCAGTCAAGCGTTTTCACCTTGTTTCCCCACAAAGTAGCATCATCCAGCAGCCAACCAACTAACAGCAGTGGTGAAAGACATGCCATAATGTGGCGATAATACCGTATCTACAAAGTACCAGCAGCTCCAAGTATCTTCTTACGGAGTACGTGCCCCATAAGTTAAGATATGTACCTATCAAGGTACTTCCCTGCCCACATATATGTATCCAACGTCCTCAATACAGCCCATCAACGTCTTTTTTTTTGGTCCTTTCGATTTCCCTACTCGATCAGTATACGCAGGTCCCATCATCAATTGTTGCGCCTGTAGCGCCCCGGTACTCATCACAAGGAGCCAAAGACTACACCATGGAGGTTGTTGAACCCAACCTTCAGTCTCTCGCTCTGCAGAACGCGAAGCGATCCAAATCAATATTCGCGACTGTGCCCTCCGAATTACCGAGAAAGAAGCCTAGACTTACACAGGACCCTACCGAGCTGCAACGCGAGAAGGATGCCTTATCCATACGCCTTCACGCAGAATACCAAAATGTTCAAATACTACCGCCTGCTCTTGCTCAAAAACAACCCACCGCGACCAACGCGCGCAAGAGGGTCAAGAAAGTGACCAACGAACCCGCCCCCCCTTCCGAGGACCAGAAAACACAGAAGCTCATCGAGGGCATAGCAGAGAAGACACAAGTTCCGGAGTCCACCGCTCTCACCAAGATTAGCAAGCCACCGCTCGGCTCCCAAATGCCACGACATCCTTCTCACACCCAGTCTCAGGCTTTGAGCACCGCCCGAACCCAGGCCACACATCAAACCAAGCCCGACTGGCATCCACCCTGGAAGCTCATGAGGGTTATCTCAGGTCACTTGGGCTGGGTGAGGAGTCTGGCCGTCGAACCGCACAACCAATGGTTCGCCAGCGGAGCCGGCGATCGCACCATAAAGATATGGGATCTTGCCACGGGCAACCTGAGACTCACCCTAACCGGCCACATATCCACCGTCCGTGGTCTCGCCGTATCCCCCCGGCACCCGTATCTATTTTCCTGTGGCGAAGACAAAATGGTCAAGTGCTGGGACCTCGAGACCAACAAGGTGATCCGCCATTACCACGGCCACCTGAGTGGTGTATATACGTTGTCGCTGCACCCAACGCTCGACGTGCTGGTGACTGGTGGCCGAGACGGCGTCGCAAGGGTGTGGGACATGCGCACGCGCAGTAATGTTCACGTCCTTTCCGGCCACAGAGGCACCATCGCAGATGTCAAGTGTCAAGACTCAGACCCGCAGGTCATCAGCGCCTCCCTCGATTCGACCGTAAGGATGTGGGATCTCGCCGCCGGTAAGACCATGGGCGTGCTCACGCACCACAAGAAGGGCGTCCGGGCACTTGCCCTGCATCCCACCGAGTTCACCTTCGCTACGGGAAGCACCGGTAGCATCAAGCAGTGGAAATGTCCCGAGGGCGCCTTCATGGGGAACTTTGAGGGCCACAACGCTATCATAAACTCGCTTGCCGTCAACGAGGATGTCTTAGTCTCCGGTGGCGATAACGGTTCTATGAGTTTCTGGGACTGGAAGTCCGGACATCGGTTTCAGTCCTTGGGCTCTATCGCCCAGCCTGGCTCCTTGGACGCTGAAGCCGGCATCATGAGTTCGACGTTTGACCGCACGGGCCTGCGCCTGATTGTGGGTGAGGCAGACAAGACCATCAAGATCTGGAAACCTGATGAAAAGGCCACACCCGAGACACATCCTTTGGACTGGAAGCCTACCTTGGGTCGGCAAAAGTTCTAATTAGTAAGGTGATCCTGACTAGCTAACGTGTTGCTCGTGTTGTTCTGCAACCATGTGCTATGATATTTGAATAAAATGCTATATTGTTCTCCGTGTTACAGGGAGCGAAAGCCGAGAGTCGCAGGAGGTTATCTACACAAGCACTCATGTATATTACATTATTCACGAAGTCACATGGCACTTCCTGGTCGATAAGGCCAGCAGAGCATAGGGACTGATATATGCTCAATATAGTTTGGTATGTTCTTAGAATTCTATACCTAATGCCTTGATCTCGGGATCATCCCGGAGCGCAAGCTTTACCTCTTCACTGCCCACGGCCAGTCTCATCTTACTTGGCCTCTCCGGGCGCTGACCTTCAAGAACAATAACACCAGCCCCAGCCAAGTCTACGGCAGCGGCATGAACGCCAGCGGGTCGGGTTTGCTTAACCTCCCAATTCCGTGAATCACCACTTCTGCGAGCATCGTCATGCTCAACATGCGCTAGTAGACTGACCCGCCGACTCGCTCTATCTAACAAAAGGGCTCGTTTTGCCTCTTCGAGCACATCGCCATAAGTGGAGTCAGACAAACCTGTCCTCTCGTTTCGTACCAGCAAAGACGCAAGCGTCACTTTTGAGACAAAGGGTAGCCCCCGCAGAAATTGCTGTAGCGGACTCATCGTAGCTTCGTTAATGGCTCGCTTGATTGTTGCGATCGTGACTTTGCCACGAGAACCCCGCCCCTTATCGAGTTCCGTGGTCTGGGCCTTGGTTTTCTTGCTAGGGGTCGCAGGGTCCCCGCCAATAGCTTTAATATCAGTCTCGGCCAGTTCGACGGCGCGCCTGCAGATGTCAAGAGCGCGCCGGGCATCACCGCTCACGGCAGCCACCTTGCGGCTGGCGAACTGAACTGCGTCTGGCTCCACGATACAACCCGGCACCACTTCGAGCCGGGATTGGATAATCTTCATCAGCTGCTCGTGGTTGTATCCAGGAAAAGTGATGCGTGTTAGGCCCAGGCGACTACTGATTTTGTTGCTAAGCGTTCTCTCAGGTAGATCCATTGTGTTCGCTACGGCTAGCACAATCAGACGCGAATGCCGCAGGCCAGGCCAATTAAAAAAGTTATACATGACGCTCTGATTTTTAGTTACAAGTTGGTCGAGCTCGTCCATCAGCACCACGCACGGGACACGCCGTGGACTAGGATTGCTGAATTCTCGCTCCAGGAGATCCAGTGCGTGGCCCGGACTGACTCTCTGCCCACGTAAGGCTTCCCACAGAAGACAGTAAGACTGGTGGGGATCCGTGATCTTCATTCCGTTAATCTCAACGAAGATAAAGTCGTCCAGCTCGTCGGCCCGGACGGCCTCGTCCAGTCGGGAGACCACCTCACGAACGGTAGCCGTCTTCCCAGTCCCCGGAGTACCGGAAATATAGATGCACGCTCCCAAGCCATCGGTAATGGCGGCCTCGAGGTACGAATACACGACCGCGAATTCGGTCTCTCTGCAAGGCAACGTCGTGGGTACGGATGCCACATGTAACTGAGCCCTAGCAATCTGGAACGGCGAAGACTGATTATAGCTTAGTGACACAATGCGGGTAGCAAGCGGTGTAAACTCGAGCGCCTTCTTCACCATCACTCTACTGTATCGAGTCAGCATCCAGATGGCAAGCGCCCTCGAGGTGGCGAGCGGGTGCGGCAGGATGTAAACGGGGCAAGCGAAGAGAGTAACTTACTTGCGACTAGAGGGTGTAGCAACTCTTGTTGTTTTCTGCCTCTTCCGTGGGGTCTTCAGTTTGGATTGGGTACTATGGTCAGAGGACAAGTATCCATCGTCGTCTGTCTCCTCATCCTCAGCCCTGCCATGGTGCCGCGGTTTCCTGTAAGGGCTGTCGGCGGAAGAACCACTGGTGGCATCGCTGGACTTTGGCTGGCTTCTGGTGGATCTTGTTCCGGCCTCTACTAAGCGCACTAGGTTGGTGATGTCATCGGGATTGCCAGAGTATACATCCTCCCAGAGGAATTCATCGGTGTAAGTAGTAGTCCTCGTATTACAGCCTCTGCGACAGACAAAGGTCTTGCTGTGTGCGGGTGAAGAGCGAGGTATCTTGGCAATAGGGAACTCTTGTAAAAAGGCGGGGTAGGACATAATGCGGGCCTTGCCGTGTATGGAGGCGAGAGGATTAATATCGGAAGAGGAAGTTATATATAGCTCGTTCTAGAGACGGACATGTCGCTATTAGCGTTGTGCAAAGGGGCGCGTTCGGAAGAAACGAAGAATACAACGCACGGGGAGGAAGTCGGAACGCTTGCGGGGGCCGTTGCGGATTTCATTCTCGGAAGAAAACCAGAGAAAATCGGCGGCCATGTCTCCGTCCTGGTCGGCCTCTATGAAGTCGATGATGATGGCAACCCAAGCGTCGTTGGCGCCATCGGCTCTGAGGAGAACGCAGTCGCCAATATGATACTCGAACCGGCCATTGCGGGCGCCAACGATATGGCGAGCGCCGTCATGGCGGGACCGGCTAGATCGGCTCGGGATAGAGCGGTAGACCCATTCCCAATGGTCGCCCAAGTCGTCTTGGGTCGCTTGAGAAGGAGAGTGCGTGGAGGTAAGGCGGGTGGCAGGGCGGCGGGGCATATCGGTTGAAGGTCCGAGATGTGTAGAGCGCAAAAACGGGCGGAGCGCTAGTGAAGCGCAAGCGGCCAGGAAGACAGGAACCGGGGAACGTATATTAGCTATCCATCTCCTACTTCCCCATTTATGTCTTGTGGTATTTTGTAAGCGTTGGTGACAAAAGAAACAAGGGCAACAGGTGCGAGCGAACCCTATAAGAGTAACAACACAGAGACGAAGACGAGGGAGGTTAACTAGAATAGCTGGAAGAGCTTATATGTCGAAGATTGCTAGCAGACCGGGTAGCTAGTTCTATATTCAGAGACGTAGGTCACGTTGAAGAATTGAGAGGATTACAACGGGACGTAGTACATTCGGTAGATATCCAAAGTTAGTACATACCTCTATATGTAGGTCAATTGGCTCTAAAATACAGTAGATGCGACGCGTCTCGTCGAACAGAAGATTCTAAATTAAGTTTCACCAATTTCCTAGCGCGTGACAAATTAGGCTTAGCGCCTCTGCCGCTTTTGCTTAGGCTGGGCTCAGGCTGGGCTCAGGCTGTGATCGATCAAGTACTCTATCCCAGAGGTACTTTGCATTTATCACTAAAGCAAAACGCGATATCACGTGATATTCAACTGCCTAATGCATCCAGATGCTTGCATGTGCCTACCTCATGTCCCTCTCTAACCACTCGTATACCTTACCCCGTGCTTTAAGTTGTGTACTTCGTGTAGATTCCTCCCTAGACATAGAAGTACCTAACTATCAGTATATACCTATATCGGCTCTGTATAGCTCAGGCCTGTGACGTGGAATGTCTACTTGTGTCAAGTCCATTTGTGTGTGTTCTAGATGCGCCCTAGATCTAATTAGTTTTTGACTTCGTTCTAGGTGGGGTTTCCGTTATGATTAGACATGCCGCATCTTCTACACTACCTTTGTACTTAAGGGCACACCTTATCATATAAAATTCTACAAATATAACCGAAGTCAGACAGTTGCCCGCCGTGAACTAGCAAATAAAGTGTGTAAGAAGACTTATTTGATATTAGATGTTTGTTATATCAATCAAGAAGGGACTGAAATCACACCTACTCGTTACGTCCCCGACTAGAGTCTCAGAATGAAACCACAAAACACTTGTCAGATTGCACTGTTTTCGAGATGTACCCAGCGACCAGGCAAGTGAGTACATGTTGATTCTTTAAATAATGCTTGGGTATACGGATTACAAACCTACTAGACTGAATGGGCACCTATCGTACCTTAGTTAGGAGGTATACTATCTGTGTATTTCCTGGCCAGCGCCCACAGAGGTGCTTGAACCTTCCAGCTCAGAGTGTCCGTCGCCGCTCCTTGGACTGTGACCATGCAATCAGCTTTGATGCAAGGCTAAGTACACGTCCGTTATGGTCAGGCGCTACTCCCTGCCAACCTTCTTCGTAAGTGCTCTCCACCTGCTTCTCTCCCCTCATATTTCTTCGGTACGTTAGGGAGCACCGCAGCTCGCTCTATTTCCCTGCCTCGCGTCTTGCGACCGCTAACCTTTATATGTCAGGTCCTACCTGCTATTTGCTGCCAGCTCAACGATTTTTCTATTTAGCTCGCCACCACCAGCACCTCAGTTGACTACTGTATCCGTCAGCATGGATCCCTCTATTGACCATGAGGTCACCTTCCTTCCATATGCCGTCGATAACGACAAACCCAATCTCCTATCAAGCGAGGATGCTTCTACCTCCAGCGGCCATCGTCCGCAGCTGATGGCTGCACGGCGAGGAGGCAAGCGTGGAGAGCATGAAGGACCTGGGACACCATCTCCGCTAACTTACCCCATCTCCCCAATGGCCATGATAGAGCACAATGCCATGTGTGTAAAACAGGACGGCGTGGCCGCAGCAAAACACTCTCCTGACCAGCCTCGTGTACTTGTATGTCGAAATCCTGGATTCTTAACAGCTTAATGTGAAACTAGCTGACCTCTTGTTCCCGACAAGGCAACCTTTATTGTCTCGGGCCACCCCGAAGCAGTCCCAGGCGTCATCAAGGCAGTATACCACGACTTGAAAGACGCAAACAAAGACGCCGCCATAGAGCTCCAACAAACCGCGTCAGCCTCCTACATACGTGTAGATGTTCCCACCTACCAAGACGCCCTGGCACTGATGCATGCGGCACAGCGACAAGCCACAGCCTATATCTCGGGTCATTCTGACAACGTCAGAATTATTTTCGTCGAACCGCCCTCTCACAAAACAGCAAGCGACCTCCGAGTTGTCGTTCACGTAGACGCTGAGTCTGAACGCGTATGCTACCGTTTAGAGACCTCGCCTGGCACCTTGGCAGAATTTGCGCCGTCTGATCGTTTGGATATGTACACTCGTGATGTCTCAGAAGCTCTATATGAAGCTCTTGAGAGATGTGGCAGTCTCTATTCGTGGTTAACCTTAAGAGTACATTTGGGACAGTACATCTTCGACAGTTACAAAACGGGGAGGTTCACCCTGAAGGATTTCGAGGCTATGGTGAAGCATCCGCGAGCCACGGGCCGATTAAATACCTAGTAAGTGCCATTCCATCCTGCCTACCAACCCTGACAATTATAGTTAATCAGACGTGATCAGTTTGGGCGGGACACCAACTGCCAATGGGATGACCCCCGAGGGCACAATTCATTTGATCCGAGCGGCCGGCAGTCCATTTGTTCCTATGGACACCCAAACACCGGCGACGGCCCAAGTTGCTCCGATTTATATCCTTGAGACTTGCACTGATGACGTCCGATTCGAGACGAGTCTAGAATTGATGAACAAAATCAAAAGCTCCACCAAAGGGCCCGTGAAATTCAAATTGCTTCGTACCAAGGTGTTTCCAGAGCATTCCCAGGCTCCTGGACTCAGCATCACGAGCATCAGTCTTAGCAAGTAAGTAACTTCACACAGATGAGGCTTCCTTATTCTAGCTGACAGCGATGGCAGAAAGCTAGACTGGACATTCGAAGCGATACCTAAGAACCAGAAGGGTAAGAAATCTACGGCAGTGCAGCGATATTTCGAAACAGCCGAGGCTGTAATGCAAGGTTCTTACAGTGATTTTCATGCCTATCCCACAGTCCGACTGAACCACCAACATGGGCTAGCCAAAAAGTTCAAGTCTATTGCGATCAAGAGCGTATACCAATTTAGCTGGAAAGGGACCGAATACGTGGTTGAGTACACAATTAATCGACGTTGGCACGGCATTCGGGAGATGGCCGAACATGCTCCTCCTGACGTAGACTTCGGGTTGGCTATCTACGGCGAGCATTGGGACCAAGATAGCCGAGTTGCAGCTGGAGAGACTGTCGGGAAGATATGGGGCAGTGACCTGCGTGGTCTATTGCGCGACGAGGCTGGTGATGAGACGGGAAGCGCAGTCAGTAGGATTCGGGGGTTCCTAAAGACAATACAGGATATCCGCGACTTTTTTGAGAACACCGGTCGCGCTTCCTAGACCACGTCGTTCATTGACACGAGGACTCTTGGCGTGCCATGAATAGGTTGGTATAAACATATGAGGAGCCGTTCTATCTAAAGGCGCACTTTAATGGGTGAACGTGTACGGGTACGGGTGCGCGTGCTTGACGAGCTTGCCATCTCACGTGACTAAAAAGAGAAGAAAAGGTTCCAGCAGACCTGCTAGATGTTGGAAGTGTTATCGTGCGTGGTATCCGAGCTGATGTGCAGCAAACTACAGACGTTAGAGCTAGCTCCTGCTGCAGCTTTTTGTAGAGACATCACCCAGTTACACTTGGTAGAGCTAGCAAAGGTTTTGCGTCATTACATCTAACCAGTCTACTGAGGGCTGGAAATCATTTTCTGTCTGAGGACTAATACGATGGCGTTAGTTCAGACAATTGATGTGACAGACATGAATAAGCGGCAAGGTAATTAAATTAAAAACGCTACCTTGTTCAACAACGCGGATATTTTGCGTCTTGGCCTGCACTATAGCCTCCAATTCCTTGATGTTCCCCCCAATCTCACCCATCTTGCTCTCATAAAATTCGGCCGCCGACTTGATGTTCTGTAAAAGATTGTGAGAAATAGTGGAGTAGGAGGGAGAGGGGTAGGTGCACCTTTTCGACGTAGAATCCTGTGCCGATGTCGACAAGGACGTGCGAAGCACTAGACAGGCGTCCGCCAACATAAAGCGAGTTCGTAAGCGGCACAAGAATCGGCTTGCTCTCTAAAGGTTCAAGTGGCTTGTTAGGCCCAATTGTACTTCCCTGAGGCGCGGACTAAGTGTGCACAACACACCTTGGAGAGCTGGGGACTTGCCGCCTTGAACACAGCGGAGACAGTCTCGAAACTTGGATTGGGCAGCCTGAAGCTGGGTGAAGGAGGAAGTGAGGTGTTCCAGCTCCTTGTCAAGCTGCTTTTGAACCTGAGTGAGCTGCTGGATGCTCAGGGTGTCCAGGTTTACTGGAGCGCAGTTAGATTATACGTACATGTAAGGAAGGGCAGAGGAGTTTTTCAAGCATACCTGTTTCCCCGCCTTCAGTAGCCATGATGCGCGATGTAGTAGTGACAAGAAAGGGAAGAACGTAAATTTTCGAAGAAATTGTATGGAAGACAAGGCTAGAACTAGTGCTGCAATGTAAGTCTATAAAGCCAAGACCTGACTAACCAAATAAATGTCTCCTTTAAAAATCTAGCCAGCCTTTGTTTGCTACATACAGGGTTGTGATTGATGATTTTAGTCATTAGTCATTTTTTAGTTACTAACTAACTAATTTAGTTAAGATTAATTTAGTTAGTTTTTAATTAGTTAGTCTGATTAATTTAGTTATTAAATTTTTATTAATTAAATTTTATTTTAATAAAGTTTAAAAAAGCATTTTACTTTTATTTTATTTTTATTAATTTATATTGCTAATATTTTATTATTAACAATATATAAAAAAAAATTTTATTTAAATAAAATAAACTAATAAAAAAACTAAAATTATATATTTTTAATAGCTAAAATTAAGCTTAATTTTTTTCGTTATTATTAATTTTTTAATTTTTATCCTTTTCGTTTTTAGTAAATTATTGTTGTAAAATCTTATTTTTTTTAATTTTCTAACTTTTTAATAATGTTATTTAAAATAAAAAAAGTGTTACGAACCAACAGGTGGTCCAGGATTGGGCCGTAAGACAAGACTGAAGGTCTTGGGGAAGACGCCCGGACCAACTGGTAATCACGTGACATGGAGCGATGGGATCGCAGTGACGCTCCAGGCGCTCCAGAGCGATGGGATCGCAGTAACGCTCCAGGCGCTCCAGAGCGATAGGATCGCAGTGACGCTCCAGGCGCTTTAGAGCGATGGGATCGTAGTGACGCTTTAGGCGCTTTAGCTTGTATAAAAATAAAAGAACGGAGATATAAAAAAAAAAGGTTTTTTATGTAGCTAGTCGTTTATTTATTATTATTTAATTTATATTTATAGTTAATTTTTAAAAATAACTATAAAAAAACATTTTTTACGAAATAGTTAATTTAAAATACTATTGTTTTTATTGTTCGTAATACTATTTTTTAACGTATATTTTAAATATAAATTTAAAAGTATTTTTAGTTATATTTTAAATATTTATAACTTCGATATTACGAAAATATATATAGTAGTAAATATTAGTGTACGTTTTATAATATTTTAAATAGTTTTATTTTACGTTAAGCGGTTAATTAAAATAATATTTAAACTATATCGGCACTAGCAGTTTAAAAGTATACGGAACTATTGCAAGTCGTAGTACTATTTTTAAAAAGATTGATAAGCTTTAATTATTTTATAAAAACCGAAAGAAAAAATAATAAGTTTAAAGTTACTGAAAAATAGTATAATTATTTAGTAAACGCGGTTAAAAATTTTCGAAAAAAATTAAACGTTAAAAATAATAAATAATAAATATTAAAAAAAAACTTAAAAATCGCTAAACTATTTAAATTCGATAAAACTTTTAATAAGTTTAAAAAATTTTTAACTTAAATTTAAATATATTAGTATTATTATAACGACGTTTTTAAAAACGATAAAAAACGAATTTTTTATGCGGCATTATTGTTAAAAAAAAAAGCTTTAACTTAGTTCGAACTGTATTTGTTTAAAGCAATAAATAAATTTAAAAATAATTAGCTTAAAAATATTTAAAAGATTTTTTTAAGTCGAGATTTTTTTAAAACTAAGCTTAAAAATTTATTTTTTAACTTTAAAAAGAAACGATAAGCTTAAAATAAGCTATAAAAGTTACGATAAACTAAATTAGCATTAATTTATATAATTAAATTTTAAAAATTTTTTGCTATATTCGATATTAATAATTAAGCTAAAATT
The DNA here is from genome assembly GCA_025201745.1 of Xylariaceae sp. FL1651. Classification (NCBI taxonomy): domain Eukaryota; kingdom Fungi; phylum Ascomycota; class Sordariomycetes; order Xylariales; family Xylariaceae; species Xylariaceae sp. FL1651. The sequence continues at coordinate 992,994 of MU624245.1, forward strand.
ATAATATTTTATAGTAAATTAAAAAATAAGGTTAAAAACGAAATTATTAAACTATTATAATTTAATAAATTTGTAAAATATATTTTAACGGCTATTTAAATTAATATTTAACTATTTAAACGATATTAAAAAGGAAAACAGAATTTTTTTAAAAATAAAAATTAAAAAAAAAGTTAGAACAAGGCTAATAATTTTAAAAAAAGATAATATTTTACGGTATATAATATATATATAAAATTTATAGAATTTAACGAAATGCGACAAGATAAAAAAGGGCAAAAAATAAAAAAAACCGTTAAATGTTATAATTATAATAAACTAAGATATTATATTAGAAATTGTAATAAAAAATTACGCAAAAATTTACGAATATTAAAAGCTAAAATGTTTAAAATTAAAAAAAGCAGTGAATAAATTAATATAATATAAATTTATTATAATAATAAAATATTAAACGTAAAATAAAGTAGTGAAACATTAACTAAAAACTAAATAGTATAAAAAAAAATACGTATATTAATAAACTATTTAATAGTATAGCTATATTTAAAATAAATAGTAGAAAAAATTTACGAATAAGCTGTTTATAATAAAAAATAGTTTACCGATAGTTTAGAAAAAAAAATATAATTTAACAAAGCAGCGCGTTTAAAATAAAGCTTAGCAAAAATAGTATAAATTTTAAAATAAAAACTTAAAGCTATAAAAATAATTATAAAACAAATTTAACAAAAATTATAATATTGAATAATTATTACGTTAAATAAACGAAAAAACGTATAAACTTAAAACGAATAGCTAAAACCTAACTAAGTAAATAAATAATAAAAAAACTTTAACCTAGCTAAAAAAAGTTAAAACGAAAAACTTTATAATATAAAAAATAACGAAAAATATTTTTAAAACTATATTTATTTTTTAATTAATAAAACAATATTAATATTAAATATATAATAAACAAAAGCCGACCGATATATATATCGAAATATTAAAAACAAAATAATATGTAAAAAAAATTAGCTAAAAAAAAAAAAATATTTAAACGATAATTTAAAATATTATTATAAAATTTACGACTATTAAACTAAAAATAAATAATTAAACTAGTTTATACGAAAAAAAATAATTTAAAAACAAGTTAGTTTATATATATAAAAAAATAAACTTTGTTTAAAACAAAAAATAATAAATTTAACTAAAAAAAAAATAAAACGAAAGCTCGACGTTAAATTAAAGCAATAGTTTTTATAATATTACGAAAAATATTAAAATATAATAATTAAAGCAAATATAAATATTTTAAAAACGAAAAAATTTGATATTTTTATTTTAATTAATCGTTTATATAATAGTATTATATTTAAAAATAACGACGAACGATTGCGATTACGTTATAAAAAATATTACGAAATATTATAGGCAAACTGTATAGTATATAAATACGAAAAATATATAGTAAAAAAAATTGAAAATCTTTAATTTCTAGCTCGTATAGTTAGGATAAAGATATAACATTTTTACGAAAAAAATAAAGTTAAAAAATTAGTAATAATATACCGAGCAGCCTATAAATACGCTATATTCGGATAAAATTTATAATATTCCAAAAATTGCAAGAAAAGGCTTACGTTTTAAAAATAATACTAATATATTTAATGCAGAATTTATATGTTTTATAAAGTTTTTTAATACAAAGAAATGAAAAAAAAGATTAAAGAAAAAAATCGACAAAAATTAACTTTTATCTGAAACCGTTAAAAGAACGATAAAGTAAAAAACGATAAAAAGCAGCTATAAGACGAGACTAATAGCTAGTTTACGAGATTTTTAGGTTTTTGTATAAAATAAAGACATAATTTAAAAAAATACAAATATTAGTAGACGTAATCTATAATAAAAGGAAACTAGAAGTTTTACTTAATATAGGCGTTTATAAGAGTTTTATTTTTTTAAATTTAGTTAACGAATTAGATATAGCATAGATTAAAAAGAAAAGATTTTATATATTTACGACTTTTAATAAAAGAACTATAAACTACGATAACGAAAAAGTTACACGGGAAATTGCAAAACTTTTAGTAATTATTTAAAGTTATTTAAAATATTTTAAGCTTAATATCGTAAAAATATTACACGATATAATATTAAAGTTAACTTAGTTGCGGAAAAGCAATTTTAAAATGGACTAAAGAATAAGCCGTTTTTAATAGGATTTGCCCGAGGTAATTAAACTAAAAAAAGATTTAGCTTTTATAAAACTTTAGATACGAGCTATATATAAGCTTAAATAGCTAAACGAGGTACGAGATAAAGTATAATAGTAAGTTAATAAAGAATTTACGGTTAAAATATTAAAAGAGTACGCTAAATTTAAAAGTTTATTTACAGAAAAATATAGTAAAGAAATAAGGCTATTAGAGCATAGTAGATATAATCACGCAATTAATTTAAAAAAAAAGACGTATTTTAAAGCTTTTAAACTGTATAAATTAAATAAAAAATAACTTAATAAACTGCGAAAATACTTTGACAAAAATTAAAAAAAAAAATTTATACAACATTTTAAATTACCGGCAGCAATACCGGTATTATAAGTATTAAAAAAACTAGAAAAAAATAGAAAGCGAAAATAAAGAAGTTATAAAAATTGGCGACATCTTAACTCTATCACTATTAAAAATAAAAAACCTATACCACAAATAAACGATTTAAAAAACCGCTTTAAAAAAGCTTAATAACTTATAACATTTAATATTCTAAAAGCTTACTATTATATCCGAATTAAAAAAAGCAACGAATAAAAAATAGTATTTATTATAAAATATAAACTATACAAGTTTTTAATAATAAATTTTAACTTTATTAACGTATTAGTAACATTTTAATTAATAATTATAAATATATTACGCAAATTTATCGACAAATTTGTAATAATATATTTAAATAATATTTTAATTTATTTAAAAATATTCGAAAAATATAAAAAACATTTACAATAAATGCTTTAAGCGTTACGAAAAGCAAAATTAAAAATATATTTAAAAAAAAAAAGTAAGTTTTACAAATAGTAAATAAATTTTTTAAAATATACGATATTTTTAAAAAAAGTATAAATTTAACAATTTAAACTAAAAATAGTAAAAAATTAGCTTGCGCTAAAAAATGTTAAAAATATACGATTATTTGTAAAATTTATAAACTACGTATATATATTTATTAAAGATTTTAGAAAAATCGCGGCATTTTTTATAAATTTTACCAAAAAAGATAAACTTTTTTAATAAACGAAGAAAAAACAAAAAGCGTTCGATATATTTAAAAATATAATTTTAAGCGATTTAATATTTAAATTATTCGATTTAAACAAAAAATACGAAATAAAAATTAACGTAAGTAATTACGCTATAAAAAAATAATTAATTTAACGAAATAAAAACGGCAAACTATATTTAATAGTATTTTTTTCGAAAAAGTTTTTAAAACCTAAATTAAACTACTAGATTTATAATAAAAAATTTATAGCAATAATCGAAGCATTTAAATAATAAAAATATTATTTAAATAGTATTATAATATTAATAAAAGTTTATTTAAACTATAAAAATTTTATAACGTTTATAATTACTAAAATATTAAATAAATAATAAATATAATAAGCAAAATTTTTATTACAGTTTAATTTTAAAATTATTTATATTAAAAGCAAAAAAAACAATAAAGCCGATATTTTTAGCCGCAAAAGCAATTATAAATAAAAAATACTACTAAAAAGTTAAGTATTATTATATAAAAATATCGATAAAAGCCTATCTATAAACCTTATGTAAATAAATTATAAAAAATAAAACCAAAAAATACAAAATATACTACAAAAATTAAATAAACTAACTAGCCAGTATTATAATAACAAACTATACGTATTAAAAATATATTAATACAAGTTAATAAAAAAAATACATAAATATTTATTTTTAAAACACTAAAAAATGTTTAAAACGTTTAATAAACTACGAAAAAATTACGATTTTCTAAAAACATTAATAATAATAAAAAAAGTTATCGCAAAATATAACTTGTGTAAAAAATTTAAAACAACAAAGCATAAACTATATAAAAATTTAATACTAATACTAATTTTAAACCGAATATAAAAAACGATAATATTTAATTATATAGTTAAGCTATTAAAATTAAAAAAACCTATAATAAAAGTAAAATTCGACTTTATTATAATTATAATAAATAAATTTATAAAATATGTTTATTTTATACTATATAAAAAAGTAAGCTTAGCAAAAGACTTAGTTTACGTAATAATAAAACATATTTTTAATAAATATAGCTATTTAAAAATAATTATTACCGACAAAAGCAAAATAATAGCATTTAAGTTTTAGCAATCGTTTATTAAAACTTTAAAAATTAAACATAAAATGTTTATAATATATTATTTATAAACAAATAAATAAATAAAAAAACTAAATTAAACACTAAAACAATATTTATATTATTATATTAATTAAAATTAAAATAACTAAATAAAATTATTATTAAACGCAAAATTAGTATATAATAGTTTAATAAATAAAACAATAAAAATATTACTATTTAAAGCAAATTATAAATACGATATAAATATATAATAATATTATATTAATAGTATTATTGCATTAATAGTAAAAATTTAAGCAAAAAAATTGCTAAAACTATAAAAATAGCTATAAAAAAATTTACATTTATTTAACAAAAAATAAAAAAATATTATAACAAAAACAGATTGTTAAAGCTAATTTTAAAAAAAAAAGGATAAAATCTATTTTTTAAAACGCAATATCTAAACAAAACGTAATAACGAAAAACTCGATTTTAAAAATATTAGACTTTTTAAAATTAAAAAAATAATATTATTAATAATATATAAATTAAAGCTACTAAACATTATAATTATTTGACTAATTTTTTATATATTATTATTAATTAAAACGCATTTAAACGTTACGTTTAAAACTTAGTTAAAAGTAGACGAAAAAAAAAACATTTATAAAGTAAAAAAAATCTTAAATTTACGACAAAGTAAAAAATAATTTAAATATTTTATTAAATAAAAAAGCTATACGTACGCTAAAACTACGTAAAAACCAAAAAAACACTTTACGAACGTAAAAAATTTTGTTAAAAATTTCCACCGGCAATACTTTAACTGACTAAAACTAAAAAAAAAGGGTTAACTACGGAAATATTAAAAGAATGCTAGTTAAACTTAAAAGTAAAAAGAAAACTAGATTAATTTTTTTTAAAAAAAGAAATGTTTAGCTCGACTAGACTTTTAGTTATTAAGTTTGTAACGCGTTTTTTATAAAACTTTTGTTATTTGCGTATACGGTATAAACGGGCAAAAGCCTCCGAAAGCGCCTTTTCGGCGTATTTTTCCTTTTTTTTAAGCCGAAAAAACTTTTTTAATACTTTATATAGTTTAAACAAAAGAACCTTTATGTAATCGTACGACCGATTAGCCTAAACGCAATTACTACAATAAGACGCACTAGTTATAATAGTATAAGTACGCTTTTTAAAAAGACAACGAAAGCAAAAAACGGCTTTAAAGCTTTTAAAATTAATTAAATAAACAAAAGCCTGACGCTGCTTAGTTTTTTTGTAGAAAAAACGCTTAGTTATTCCGTTAGGCATGGTTATAAAAAGAAAAGTAGCGGCCGAAAAGAAAGAAAACAGGAAAGGAACCTACCTAGGAAAATTGTTAAGAATAACAATCGTGGAAGGAGGGGGATAATGTTACGAACTAATAGGTGGTCTAGGATTAGGCCGTAAGACAAGACTAAAGGTCTTGGGGAAGACGCCCGGACCAACTGGTAATTACGTGACATGGAGCGATGGGATCGCAGTGACGCTCCAGGCGCTCCAGCTTGTATAGGGATAAGGGAACGGAAATATAAGAAAAAGGGTTTTCCTATATAGCTAGTCGTTTACTTATCACTATTTAACTCATGTTTATAGTTAGTTTTTGGAAATAACTATAGGAGAACATTTTCTACGAAGCAGTTAATCTAAGATACTATTATTCTTATTGCCCGCAATACTATCCTTTGACGTATACTCTAAACATAAACTTAAGGGTATCCTTGGTTGTACTTCAAGTATCTATAACCCCGATACCACGAGAGCATACATAGTGGTGGACACTAGTGTACGCTTCGTAACAAAAAGTCCGTTTAATAAAGGCTAAAATAACCGGTATTTTTAAGTAATAACGGGCTAAAATATTTAAAATAAAAAATCTAATAAAATTTGTTTTTTATTATAATAATATATTAGTTTATTAAATATTAGCTAATTATTTATTAATTGATTAATATAAAAAATATTAAGTTTTTTAAAGTAAATTTTTTTAATTAAATATAAATTAACTTTTTTATAAAAATTATTTTCTAAAAATAAATAAGTATCGTTGTTAAAATTTAGCTCGTTATTAATAACGTTAATATTAATATTGACGTTATTTTTTTTTTTTTTTTTTAGCTTTTAACTTATTAAAAATTAATATTTATAATAAATATTAATATAAATAAATAATTTAATATATATAGTTTTTTTTTAATAAATTAATAAAAAAAAACTTTATATTATTATAATAATAAATTAAACCGATTAGTTAAAAATAGCTAGTTTTTTATATTAAATCTAAAATAATACTTAAAATAAAAGCTTTTAAATCGTATTTTTTTTATTATTTTTAAATTTAATTTTCGTAAAAAATATTTTTGTAATTTAATAGCTTTATTTTTTAAAATATTAATATACCTTTATAAAATAAGTTTTTGTTTTAATTAATTAATAAATAAATAAACTAAAATATAAAAAATAAAAAATAATAAATAAATTTACTATTTTCGTCTTATTTTTATTAAACGGCGGTATTTAGTAACTAAATTATTTATATTTTTCTAAATTTAGTAAATAAATAATAAGCTTTTACTAGCTGTAATATAATATTCGCTTTGTAAATAAATATTAGTTTTAACAAATATTTTAAATATTTATTTAAGTTACTTAAATATATCTTATTTTAAATTGTTTAAAAAGGGGTTTTTAAACTTAATAACGTTAGTATTACGATAAATATATATTAAAAGTTTTTTTAATTTAATAAAAACTTTAATTATATTATAAATAAAATTTAAACTGGTAATAAAATTTATAAATAATTAATATAATAATATTTAATAAAAAGCTTAAAAAATAATAATATTTATTAATTAGAATAATCTATTTATTATAATTATTAAGTAAAATGCCGTTAGTTTTAGCGATATTTATTCTTTAAATAAATTTTTTTCGGATGTTTATTTTATATTTAGTTAAAATTGCAATATAGCGTATACGAATAATTAAGTTTAATAATAATTAGTTAAATATAAATAAATAAATAAATAAACTTTTTGTAATATCGTTATTTTTTGTATATTTTTTGTAGTATTTTATATTAAAAATTTAAACGGTAATATAATTAGTTAAAAAATATTAACCGCTTTATTAAATATATAATTTTTTAATATATTTTATATAACGATATTTAATACGTATGCTATATAGCGTATATTATTATAAAAGTTGATATTATTTTTTTTAAAATAAATATTAAAAAAACGTTTAACAAATAAAATGTTATTTAAGGCGTTATTTTAGGTAATATTATTAAATTGTTAATAAAAATAAATTTTTTAATTAGAAAAATTGGTTAAATATTTAAAAATATTATTAAATTTAAATAATTAACTATTATTTTTTAAAAATTTTCAAAAATATAAAAGCTTATATAATTAATAATTAAATTTTTAAAGCTAATTGATTTATAATTTAAATTAAATTTAAAATTAAAAAAAAAATAATTATTTTTATAAAAAAATTATTTAAATTAAAAGTTTAAATATTAAATATTATAGAAAATTTTTTATAAATATTAATATTAGCTTATAATTTTAAATTTAATATATTTAAAACGTTATTAAATTTTAATTTAAAAACATTTTTAATTTTTTATCTATTAATAATAAGTAAATTTTTATTAAATTATTAATAAATATTAAATATAAATATAATAATAAAATAAATTAACTAATTTATTATAATAATATAATAATTTTTTTGAAAAAGTAAAGTTTATTATATTAAACGGTAAATTATTTTTAATAATAACGCTTAATATTTTTCGATAAGCTTTATTTTTGTTAAAAAAATAATTTTCGATAATTATATTATTCCGAGGTCTTTTTTAGCTTAATAAATTAAAAACCGTATTATTAGTAAAAACGTTATATTTTATTGATTTTAATATATATAAATAAATAAAAAATTTAAAATAATTTACTTTTTTTTTTTTTTTTTAGCTTTATTTTTTTCGTTATATATAATAGTAAAATGTTTAAATAAATAATGTTATTAAAAATTAAAACTTTAAAACCTTTTAATTTTAGCCGATAATTTAAATTTATAACTAAATATATTAATTAATTAAAGTTTAAATAAAAATAAAAATAAATAATTTATAATATATATATTAATTTTATTTTTCGAAGATTAAATAAATTAATAAATAATAAAGTTTAAAAAAAATAAGCTATTTTTAATAACACATATTTTAAAAAATTAAATAATTTTTTTAAAAAAATTAAGGTAATCTTTTTTATTAATAATAAAATTATTTATTAAATTATTATTTAAAATATTAATAATTTTTAAAAAAAAAATTTAGTTATTAAAATTATTAAAAAAAAACTATATTTATTATTATATTAATAAAAAATAATAAAAAATAAATAATAAGCGTAAAAAACTAAAATAAATAATAATAATTAATATATATAATATAAAATAAATAAATAATAATAATTAATATATATAATATAAAATAAATAAATAATAATAAAATGCTATAAGCAAAAAATATTAGTTTAAAAAAATATAGTTTTTTTATTAAAAAATTATATAATAAAAATAACTTAATAATATTTAAATTTAACGGATTTAAAATTTAAAACCCGGATTTATAATTAATAAAATATATAAATTAATTTTAAATATAACGCATTTTTTACTTAAATAAAATATTTTATTAAATAGGCTATTTTTTAAACTTTCGTACGTATATTCGTAAATAATTTAATAATAATATATTCGATTAATTTAAACTAGTTAAATTTTTATTCGCTAAATTTGTTTATACTATTTCGACAAATTTGCGCATTATAGCTACGTTTGCTGCAAGTTTTATAGTACTTGACGCGAATTTTTTTTTTTTTTATACAACGAACGAACCGATAAACGAACCGATAAATTTATATAAAACGAATAATTATTTATTATATAAAAAGCCAAAAATTTACGGGCTTTATAGGCTTTGTAAACGTTAAAGGGCGTAGTTATATAGGTTTATTAGCTCGTTTATCGGTTTATTTATCGTACAAAAGCTTGCGTCGGGATTTGCGTCGAAATTTACGTCGGGTGCTATAAAATTTGCAGCAAACATAGCTATAATGCGTAAACTTGTCGGAATAGTATAAACAGGTCTAGCGAATAAAAATTTAATTAATTCGAATTAATTGTTTATAATTTCGGTTCGTTCGTTGGGTTATTTGCCGGTTTATTCGTTAGTTCGTTCGTCGGTTCGTTCGTCGTACGAAAAAAAAAAAGACTTGCGTCGGGTGCTATAAAACTTGCAGCAAACGTAGCTATAATACGTAAACTTATCGAAATAGTATAAACAGGTTTAGCGAATAAAAATTTAATTAATTTAAATTAATTATTTATATTTTCGGTTTGTTCGTCGGGTTATTCGTTAGTTCGTTCGTTGTACGAAAAAAAAAAAAACCTCGCGTTAAATGCTATAAAATTTATAGCAAACGTAGCTATAATACGGAAATTTGTCAAAATAGTATAAACAGGTTTAGCGAATAAAAATTTAACTAGTTTAAATTAATCGGATATATTATTGTTAAATTATTTGCGAATATACGTACGAAGGTTTAAAAAATGGCTTATTTAATTAAATGTTTTATTTAAATAAAAAATGCGTTAGATTTAAAATATAAAAGCCGGATTTATAATTAATAAATTATATAAATTAATTTAAAAGCCGATTTTTAAAACTTAAAGCCGTATTTAATTATATAAGTTAATTTAAAATACGGATTTAAAATATAAAAGCCGGATTTATAATTAATAAATTATGCAAGTGTATATAAAAGCCGAATTTTAAATTTTAAAACCGGATTTATAATTAATAGGTTAAGTAGGTTTATTTAAAACCGGGTTTTAAAGCTTAAAGCCGGATTTATAATCTATAGATTTTTAATAAATTAATATTTAATTATACGTTAATAATAGCTATTATTTTTTTATAAAAGTAACGAATTCCCTGTTTAAATTAACGTTTATTTATTTAGTATTATTAGTCACTTATTTACTTTTATTTTTATATAGTTATTACCTTTACTTTTATTTATTTATTTATTCGTATTTATTTATTAATAAATACTAGTTAATATTTAAATTTATTTATTAGTAATTATTCATTAATAATTATTATTTAATATTTAATATTCATTTATTAATATTTACATTTTATTTATTTATTAGTAATTATTTATAAATAATTACGGTTTAATA